>JAZAYU010000462.1:0-228790 GCA_038501625.1 Corbicula japonica
TACAAATCAGCCTGCTAATCCATTTAGCTTAATCTGGATCTTTGATGTTCACCTTCTGGTAATAAATAAATGGTAAAGCGAACAATGTAGATCCGATTAACCCTTTTACTCCATAAATACACCTTTATTGCATGGGTGAACAGTGTAGATCCAGATCAGCCAGTACATCCATGTCATGTGATCAGGATCTAAACTGTTCGCTTTTTGATTCGTTAAGTTATTTTTGACCAAAATGCCATCAGTGCAGATCCTGATCAGTTGGCATGATTTTGCCGGCTGATCTGGATCTACACTGGTTGTACATGTGTAAAAATGGGTATATATGGAGGAAAGGGTTAAACTGCATGGATATGCAGGCTGATCGGGTTACCCAGGTTGCACATGGGACATCATCCATATCACATGTAGTCAAGAAAAACACTCCAATCTCCGCGCAGCATTTGGCTCAAATCCCTGTCATGAGAAGTGACATAACAAACCACATGAAGTTTATGTGACATGACATTTTTTATACTTTTCCCATGAATATTTTTGTGTTGTTGTGCTACATTTTATTGTTTTAGATGAATACTGAAGCTGATGATGTGATATTATTAAAAAGTGAATAAGTAAGATTCAAAATAACATAACTCTGTTAAAGAAATGTTCATGATTGCAGTGGTAACTGTTACTGCAAGGGGAAGTAACTGCTGCAAGGAGTTTGAAACATGCTGTATTCTCACATTTACAGGATCCAGATGCCTCAATTAGACAGAACAAGCTCCTGGATGACTTGGACAAAGAAGATGAAGATCGGCTGTTACAGTACATCTTTGTATGTCTTCGAGCCGGACAATTAGAAAAGGTCAGTCTCTGTACTTGGCTTGGGAAAATTGTAACCCTTCTCTTTGTATTGTATTGGTTGATACAGGATAGGTTTTATTAACCCTTTAATCCATGCAATATATCCTGTGTGTGATATGTAGATATGTGCAGGCTGATTTTGATCTACAGCACTCATTTCTTGACTTTTTAGGGTATTTTTATTTTCAACAAGAAGCAGATATTGTTAATCCAGATCCGACTGTAGGTTCATCTAGATCAACACTGGTTTCCCATGCAATATTTGGTATACCATTAGACAACGAGTTAAGTCAGGAGTTAACAGGAGGTACAAGTGGGAAAAAAGGATTGTGGAATTATTACAAATTTCAGTTAGATATTGACCCAGCAAGTGACCTCTGAAATCATCTGATGCATTTCAACACTTCACAAGATGCGGACTACTGTTCGAACTGCTGCTCTGATCAGAAGACACTGCTTTCTACTTCCTAATTAGGTTTTGCTGTCAAGTTATTGTCGCTGAGGGTTCATTCTCATTTCAGTTGTTGAACTTAAAATTTCTTTTTCTAAAAATTTGAATGATAAATGTAGCACTGGAGCAATAACAAAAGGTGTGGCTTAGAGTAAAGCAACCTGAAGGCGTGATTAACTATGAACAGCCTTCTGTCAATTAAACTTTACTTCTCTATCAGTTGCCCCACAATGTGTTTGAGGTTTGGATGCAAGCAAAATCAAACTGAAATATAAATTTTTAAGTAGTGAGCTGCTTGCACAGAACTGCAAAAGTTTCTCTGTACTAAAATATGATTAATAGACCCAACAACACAGTGATAGATGTAATAAACTCAGAAAGTTTGTAATTTATTTAAACAAGACAGCATAATGACACCAGCAGGTTTGATTTTCAGGCACAGAAGACATGTATTGACCATGGTCAGGCCTGGCGGGCCGCTTCCCTTGAAGGTTGGAAGTTGTTCCATGACTCCAACTTCGAAGAACTTGTGCAAGGGTGGCAGAGGAAACCCGTTGAAGGGAACCCTAACAGGGACATCTGGAAATCAGTTTGCTGGACTATGACACAAGATGTGAGTAGTGTTTCGAAATTCAGTTCAAGGGCCTCTTGTGGTTTTAGCTTAACAATTTTCTGTGGTGTGATTGTATATCACATGGTTTTAACTTTCATGTATTTTGTGATAGGCAATGTGCACAAAATCAATATCCAGTGAATGTTAACCACATAATATCTTATCCTTTGAAAATAATACATTTGCGCCAATGATTGTTTGCATGAAAATTTGGCCTCGCACAGTATTCAAAACACACAATCAAGCTATTGTAATTTCACCTTCCTGTAACATTTACACTTCAATGTTAAAGGTTTTTGTGCAACTTAATATTATTCTACAAACTACCATAACTCTGTACTTTTTTGTCATCATCCAGTAGCCTCAATAAGAAGCATGTTACGGTGATTTCCCCCCAGCAATATTGACCATATGACCAGGCTATTTTAGTAGGAAAGCAAAAAGTTTTATTTGTTTTGAGCCCAGAATCCCCCTTATACTTACTTCTCCTAAAAATCACTGAAACTTTTGGTGTATTTTAGCCAAGAATTAACCTGTATGAGCGAGCCATCTACTCGGCCCTTAGTGGAAATCTCCGAGGCATACTTCCTGTGTGCAAGTCCTGGCTCGACTATGTGTGGGCATACTTCCGTGTGCTGATTGACCGCCGTGTGGAGGACGAGATACGATTGAAAACAACAATAGGACGTGAATTGGTTAACCTGCCAGGCGAATACTGGGAGAAGAAGTAATCCCTTTATCTATATTGTTTGCTGTCAGTTGTTATTATTGGCTTTTATGCCACCCATGTCACCCTGCCCCCTGCCGTATTTTGGGAAGGGATGGGGTTTGGGAGGGCATGAACAGTTGCATTGGTCAATTTGTTTGTTTGTGCATTCATTCAAATTATTGATTCTTCAGATTTGGTCTATAACTTCATTATGAAGGGTGGGATTACAAAATTACCTGGCACATGTGATCAGAATACCATCACCATGTGTTGCTCTCACATGTCAGTGGTGTTGATCATAACAAGTTGAGCATCACTGTTACTGAAATAGCATTGTGATTGTTGAGCATTGTGTATATTTCATAACACAAATCATGATTTCATCCCTTCATTAGCAAGCGGGGACGTCATTTGCGATTGGGGACGGCAGGTCTTATGAACCCATTACCATACATTTATTTATATTTTAATTTAATTTCGCTCCTATGGTCTTAAATAGAAAGGTCTGCTATTGTGTATTTGACTACTCTTAACAACTTTCACTTTTAATATCAACAATAAATGTACACATTTGATTACCAGACCTGTACGTTAAAAACAGAAAATTCAATTCTGTGCTGATTATCTAGTGTTTCTGACAGTGCTTCATTTAAGTTTTGAATTCAGGGGTTCAATTTGACCCGGGAGATGACCCTTTGACTCTTGAAATTTCCAAACAGCCACTTTTTATTTAGGATTTAAGCTGAAGGGTCATTTTTTCCTTAAATAGGGGGTATTTTGGCTAATAATTGGGAGATTCCCCTAAACAATGTTGAGAATGACCCTCGAGATTTAGAGGCTAGTGGAACCCCTGCTGAATACTTACCATATGCATATCATTGAAATAAATTGCAAATGGTATGAAACTGTATATTGTGGTCATGTACAAATATTTTGAAGCTTCCCCATTATATTAGTCTCATGATTGGTCAGTTTGGAACGTTTGTTTTAAACAGTTAGCTTCTTTAGATTTGGAGCCTTTTAAGCTAACATCATAAAAATACTGACCTTTGAAACATAATGACTGATTCATATTTGTAGAAGTAATTTAACGAAATCAGGTGTTTCTAAAAGACATTTTGTTTGTTCTAGTTTAACAACCAGGAATGTGTTTAGAGAGATCGAAGCAAACGAGGACATGCAGCAGGAGGCAAATGCCCTTTATCACATGATACAGAAATACATCATTCTCGGAGACATACCTGGTAGGCCCCTTAACCCTTTCCTCCATATATATGCATTTTTACGCATGTGCAACCAGTGTAGATCCAGATCCGTGCCGTCTTATCAGGATCTGCAGTGGTTGCATTTTGGTCAGAGATAACAGATGTGCCGGCTGATCTGGATCTAAACTATTCGCTCTCGCAATAAAAGTGTATCTATGAAGGAAAGGTTTAACCCTTTACTCCATTAATTCAGCTAATATTCGATGTGTGAATAGTGTAAATCCAGATTAACCTTCACATCTGTGCAGTTAAATCAGGATCTACAATAATCATTTAAGATACATAAGGTTCTTTCTAACCAAGAAGAGAAAAGAGTAGATCCAGATCAGCTTGCAAAGATGTTCAGGCAGATCTTTATTAACATTTGTCACATAAATCAGCTACAACCCATGGTCATGGAGTAAATGGCAAAACAAGACAATGTAAGTTTTGTTAATTTTCTGACAAAATGTTTGTGGAATGCCTGAATGGATTGAAAACAACAGAAATAGCTTTGCCATATATACATGTTTTATGCCGGCACATCCATGCAATCTGATCTGGATCTGCATGGTTGTATCGTGATAAAAAAATAACCTAATGAACAATTGAAAAAGTCAACAGTGATGTGCCAGCTGATCTTGATCTACAATTGTCGCTTATTTCCTCACGAAGTAGAGTCCGTCCGTACATACATCTCCCAAATCATGTGGCATCAACTCCTCATTTACTATCGGATGGATTTCTTTCAAACTAGCTCAGATGATCAAGCAGGATTTTATCCTGCCAACATTTTTACCAAAGTTTTGGCAGTTTGTTACATAAGTGGTAGCAGTTGGGGCATCAGTGTCCCAGGACACATTCTAATTTGTCATTGTGTGCCATTTGTTACCCAAGAAATAAATTTCTTTAGCCTGCACTTTCCTGTCAATGTTTTGTTTTGATCTAACCATGTTAAGGGTACATGTATGTCTTTAACTGCCTAACTGTATGCCAGCTAGACATTGAAATATCATGTATTGTGTGGCTTAGTATAAAGACTGCTTTATTGTTTATTTTGCAGGACTGATTGAGTTGTTGTATGAACGTGTGAAACTTAATGGTCAGGAGATAACCCTGCACACACTCCGATTTATGGCACACTTTGTCCTCTTTCTGAGAACATCTGAACATCGTACAAAGGTAATTTGTTCATCATATTTTTTTTCTCAGTAGAGGGTATATTTCTACAAATATTGCTATATAGACAATTTATGTCCAACTGTTGATGTGAATCATTTAATAATCTAAGGCTCATATAAATTCTTTTAAAATCTTACTTTTGTTTGAAAACTTATTGCAAAATTTGATGTCTTCTTGCAGCGAAAAACAATCTTTGTGTTTGCTATGAATAAAGATTTATTTAAATTTTTGGAGTACTAATTTTCATGGACTTTGGGGTAGATCTGCCCACTATATTAAAACCAGGGATATCATCAGATATCGGGATCGAATATGGCATCTGGATATTCTTTTACAAAACCTTTAATTTTTATGTAGAGTATATATCCCATTTCAAAATTATCTTTCTACTGTCAGTGTAGCATATAGGGCTCTACAGTTCTGACAATGTGATAAAGCATTATGGTGGTATATATAAGAACTTTGTCTGCAATTGCTCATGTTTAATTAAGTCTGTTTGAAATCAATACATATAATTATGGATAAAATCATGTTGTATTCATTCAATCTTGCAGTATCTGTTGACATCCCTAACTGAACCCTCAACAACTGTTTTATTGCCAGTGAATATGTGAATTTAGAAAATCAAAAAACAACAAATTTAAGGCAAATTTAAAGCAAAAAAATGCTCTTTTAGCAGGCAGGCAACAACAACATTTCATGAATAAAAATAATTGCATTCATTGTATTTAAATAAATATATGTAATTTTTACAGGAGGACTTGTGTAATTCAATTCTCGAGAGATATGTTGAAGAATTAATCAAGCAGAAACACCACGGTCTTGTTGCTTACTATGTGTCCAAACTACCACCTAGCGCTCAAGTTCACTGGTATGCTGAGTTCTTGGAGGGTAAGTTCTTGAATGTTTGTTTCGAATTCTTAAAATACCAGATTTTTGTTGGAAATGAAAATGGTTATCTTTTACTAAATAAAATATGTTTTGTCACATGTGTTGAATATTTGTGCCATCAGATTTCCATATTGATATTTTGAGCCAATGATAATAGAGATACGTTCATTGTAAATACTGGTATATCTAATATTATAGGTGAATTATCAAGGTGTTTTTGAAAGCCTACAGTAAGTTTTGTCTATAAAAGAATAAGCCATGTGATTTAAAAAACAGAATGAACATGTGTTCTATAAAGACATGACTGTGCAGATGAAAGCACTGTGGTAGGCTAGTAGCAGTTAAAATACATTTATTCTCATTTTTCTAATTTCACAGATTTGCAGAGATGAGAATCTTAATTAAAATGTTTTTGTCAGTTTTAAGCTGAGCTATGAATTTTATTATCTTTGAATTTTCAGGTATAAATAACAAAGATGAAAAACAACAGTATCTTGATTACGCTGATGATGCTGGGCTTGACTTGGCAGCCATTACAAAGAGAGTTGTAGAAAACATTCGCAGTAAATCTCACGTGGATTTCTCAAGGATACACGAGGATCGAGATGCTGTTGACACCAACATTTCAGAGGTATTATTTACCTTTCACTCTATATATAGCATGTGTGGACAGTGTAGATCCAGATTATTCAGCAAATTTGTGCCATCTGATCTGGATCTACACTGATCGCTATATGGTCAGAAATAGCTAATGATAAAAATGAAAAATGCAGATATGGATAAGATGGCAGGGATAGAAAATGTCACAGTAATTGTTTTAAAAAATCTGTCAGTATACTATTTTAATTAATGGCTGTACATTGAAATACGATTTTTGTGCGAGACATGAGTGTTTTTATTGAATACTGTATGTTATGATTTAGGAGGACAAGTTGAAGATAGAGGCTATAGATTGGTTGGTGTTTGATGTCTCGCAGCGTGCTGAGGCCCTAAAGCAGGCAAATGCTGTTATGAGAACGTTCATTGGTATGTTTACCTTTTTTTTTTAATTTTTCATTTAATCCTTTCCTCCAGATTCACCTTTATTGCAAGGGCAAACAGTTTAGATCCAGATCAGCCATGCCGTCTGATCACTGGTCGCACATGCATTAAAAGGCGTATATATGGTGTAAAGGGTTAATAGATGTGCTTTAATACATGTTACCTCTAATTATTTCTTGAGTATTCAGTTGGTCAAACAATGCCAGATTATAGCTAAAGATATAGATAATAGATTATAGATAACAAATTAATTTGATAACTATTGTCTTTTTTGTAACATAAACCTTGAAAATACTACATGTAGGTCAGATTTCTTTAATTTTCTTTTTTTCTCATTATATTTTCCTCAGAAATTAAGAATTCAAACTTAAGAGTAAAATTCCAGCTTTGGAGAAGCACAGTTCCAGTTCTGGTATTTTACAGATTATCACATGTTGGTTTAGCCCTTTACTCCATAGATAGATAGACCAACTTTGATGGCATGGGTGAACTGTGTAGATCCACATAGGTTATCGCATCCTGCCATATTTTCTGAATCTACACTGGTATGCCAAGTTCTTGGAGGATCAGAAATAACCTATTAATCAATCAGAAAAACAGTGTACCGGTAGATCCTAATCAGACTGCCGAGATTTGCTGGCTGATCTGAATTAACACTGATTGCACATGTGAAAAAACCTGTATATATAGAATAAAGGGTTAAAGAGTCATTCCATTTTGTTTCAGCATTAAAGAAGATAGAAGCAGCAAAAGCTGTGTTTAATAAACTACCACCAGACTCAGTGGATGTTGTCCATAAAACATGGCTACAGCAGGTAATGTTACTCTCATTCTTAGTCGGACATAGATAGATTTACATTTAACATACACTGTGCATTGTTTGCCTGCCATTGTAGCTTTGTATAATAGGAAGACAAATAGACTTCATGAAACTTGTCATGCATTATGGAGAAGGTACAGTTTAAAAAACAACAACACAAAAAACAACATTAAACGCTTAAAAATGTAAAAATACAACAGTAGCAAAAATGCATTTGGCAACATATTAAACTCTGGGTGTTATCAGGTCTTTAATTGTAAGTAAAAAGGAGGAATGTTTTACCTTGTAACCCTTCACTTCATGGAATATGCTGTTAAATGCACAAATAGTGTAGATCCTGATCAGACAGCAGATATTAGGTGTCAGTTCCTAGCTTGTTTTTAATATATTATCAGGCCTCCTAGCGAAACCTTTAAAACCTTTAAAAACCTTTAATTTCATAGCAAACCTTTAAAACCTTTAAATTATCTGGAAAAACCTTTAAAATGGCCAAATAGCCTGTAATTTCCACTCAAAACCTATATTTTTGTGCAGACAACTTGCCGTGCCAATTTTAAGCAAGTACATGTAATTGTTGCACTACTGTATTTCTTCCCCCCTTTAAGTGTTGCTATTATGATACTGCTTGTGTATCAGTTATTATGTATAATTCAGACAGTAAGAAACTATTATCAATTATGCCTATTTCTGTTACTTTTTTTAAAGGGTGTGAGTTGCCTTATTATATCAACTTCTTTTTCGTAAACAACCAAATATATTACATTTTTGTCGACAAGAAATTCGACATAAATTGCCTTTATTTTTATCTTTATTTATTAATAATTTACCCTAAAAGGCCTTTATTTCCATACATTGGAGCCTTTATAAAAACCTTTATTTTTGTTCAGGCCTGCTAGGAAACCTGTATTATGCAGATATTACCAAGTTACAAGCTTACATAGAAATTTACACCTGTCAATTAATAAAATATTGCTATTTCTTTCAGACAAGAACAACAGTGTTACCTTTGGAAGATAGAAATGCAGTGCGCGAGTATCTTTGTATCAAAGCATACTTGGTAAGCTCTTTGTTCATATGAACTGGTCGGTTACATATGCAGTTAACCCTTCGCTTTGTATATGTCTTCTTTATTGTATGTGCGACCTTTATAGATCTAGATCAGTTGGCACATCTGTGCCTTCTGATCTAGAACTACACTGGTCCCTTCTTAGTCAGAAATGTCTGAGTGAATCGAAAGTGAGCATAGATAGATAGATTTATTTCAATATATAATGCACAAAGAAACATGGCATTGAATTGCAACAATAATCATACATATAAACGTATAACAAATATGTATGTATCATGCTAAACAATAAGCCATGTCACCCAACATTACATATCAAGGATTACACAAAAAAGAGTTAATATAAACTCTTATTTCCATTGTGGTCCTTTTTATATAATATTGTATGACATAGGAAAATATCACAGTCTAAATGAAATCTCTTGGCATTGCTTATGAAAGACTTAGTAGTTAAAATAAATACGATATAATGAATGAATTACATACACATTAAAATCTAGCAATAAAATTAATACACAATGAAAAATGACTGAATAGGTTTGACACATATCACATTATACATGCTAACTGTTGCAATGATCACAATACCATCAGGTTTGTCTATGACACGTCAGAAACAATCTATCTATTATATCAGTAAGATAAATATTCTGTTATACAGTACTAGTATAAAATAGATTGACTAAAACACATTTACAAAGAATTAAAAATATGTTCATTGATAATATTTTTAAAAGAGGCCACAGTTTTGGCATCTCTGGCAATTTGTGGTAAAGCATTCCAGAGGGTACAACCATTGTAGGCAAACGATTTCATGCCAAACCCTTTGACCTTGGGTATACAAAGCCTCTTGCTATTCTCCAAGACTGTATTTGAATTATCATTATTAGTGGAGTCAATTTTTACCCTGAACCTTGTTTTTTTCATGAATATTCATAACAGGTGTAAAATGGTCATTTAGGTAGGATGGGGCAAGCTTTGAATTAATTTTAAAAACATGACAAAGTATAATTTGATCGACTCTGGATGCCACTGGTAACCAGTTGAGCCTAATAAACTCCTCCTTGCCAATATGTGACCTGGGATGCAAGTTCAAAACAAATCTAATGAGCCTATTCTGTGTAACCTGCAGTTTATGTTTTAAGTCCTGTGTAAGACTGTTGAACCAAGCTGAAGAGGCATAGTCAAAATGACACTGAATAAGGGACATAACCAAGAGTTTCCTGGTGTACTGGTTAAGAAAACTTTGTTTTCGGTATAGGAATTTCAGTCGGGCATTTGACTTCTTAATTATAGCCCTAGCCATCGATTCAAAAGACAGACACTGGTCAATGATAACGCCAAGATACTTAACTGAAGTTTCGGATTCTATTGAAGAGCCATTGCAAGTAATGTCAAGTGATGGTTGAGATCTTATTCTCGGTTTTGAACCAAATAAGATTGATTCTGTTTTGCCAAGATGTAATGAAAGCTTATTATTAACCAACCAATGACTTACATTATTTAAATCATTACTTAACTTATTCTCAATATCTGATTTATTCCTGGCAGACACAAGTATAGCAGAATCATCAGCATATAGTAACAACTTATTTTTAACAACTGCAGACATGTCATTTACATAGATGAGAAATAATAGTGGGCCTAAAATAGATCCCTGGGGAACCCCGCAAGTAATATTCTTGGTAGAAGACCTTGTACCTGACAACTCAACCAGCTGATGTCTGTCAGATAAATATGAAGAAAACCACATCAGGGATGACTGAGTTAGACCCATGGCTTTAAGTTTCATTAAAAGAATAGAATGATTGACCGTATCGAACGCTTTTTGAAGGTCTAACAGGATCATACCAACTAGGTGACCTTTGTCCATTTGGAACCTGATATAGTCAGTAAGATGCACAAGGCAGGTGTCAGTTGAATACCCATGCCTGAAGCCAGACTGATGTTTATAAAGTAGGCTATTAGAAGCTAAATAATCTTCCAGTTGGTCGTAAATAACACGTTCAATGACCTTAGATAAAATACTTAAAATTGAAACAGGACGGTAATTTCCAACATCCGTCTTGTCACTTTTCTTGTAAATTGGGACTACCCGGGCAGACTTTAGGTCATCGGGAACCACACCCTGGATAATTGACAAGTTAATAATATGCGCAAGAGGACCCGCAATAATTTGGGCTGAATCTTTTATGAAACGTGAAGGGATATCATCTAGTCCTGTAGCTTTATTAGGACATAAATTGTTTAAGTACTTAAGAGCAGTGCAGTTCCTAATCAGATGGCACTGATGTGACGGCTAATCAGGATCTGTTCGCCCATGGGATAACAGCCATATCCCATGAAGTAAAGATTTTCAATACTTTTACATTTATTGTCATGGTTATTGGAAATTGGGCATTTTTTGGGTTTAGTTTTAAAAAAATGTTTACATATAATTCATATTTCTTTTTTAAATTTATGGATTGTTCTGCCTGCAATATCTGCGATACTGGTACGAAGCAAATATTGATGAATTCATACTAAGGCAATAGAAAATTATTTCCTAGATTCTCATCAAAATTTTGGGAAAAATGGGGCGGGTGGGTAGGTTTTATTTTATATGTTTTTATTTATCATTCTCACAGTTTCTAAGGATGCTTGTATGGTGCAAAGATAAATAAGTGTCTTAACTATGAATTGTCGATTCGCACTTATATTTTTCGTTCTGCGTTTTCGCACTCTACCGATTCATACTCATTTTGTAAATTTTGATGTAAGAATTATTTTTTTCAAAATGAAAAACGTTTGGGCGGAGTGATTTTCAAGGAGTGGGCGGGGATGAGAATCTGGGAATTAATTATATTTTGCCTAATGGACTTAAATTTCTTTGAAATGTGGCCAGTCAAGTCTTCTTAGAAACATTTATTGACTGATCAGCGAATAGTGTAGATGAAGATTAGATGGTTGATGCATAGGCTGATGTAGGTATACACTTGTCATGAAGATGAGATATAAGAAGCAATAGGATAACAATAAACATGATTTAGGTCTTTCTTGAATTGTAGATGTTTCTAGGAGGGGGCAGTTCAATGCTCTAACATGTACATTTCATGGGTTGTGGTGTAAAATATTAACCCTATTGCATCCAAAAGCATTTAGGCGCTAATTGATTAATAGAGTTTTTAATTAATATAATTGACCCGGAAGTAAAAACCACCTGTCCCTGCTGTTATGAACACTTTGGGTGACTTTGTAGTTGAGATTTACAGTATACATGTATGATGATTTAAGTTGTATAACAACTTAATACTGCCATCTTTTATAGGATGCTATGGAAAGTTTTAATGACTGGATAACACATTATCATCATGGCAAACCTGTTCAACCAGCGGCCCCTCAGGGAGGTTCCTTCACAGACAAGGTAGCCTATGAACACAGAATGAAACAGTACGACCAGGAGAAGGACAGATGGCATCATAACTTGCTCATGCAGACACAGGTAATCAATGAGGCCAAGTCAGGTACTACGTGAGGCCAAAACAGGTACTGAGGTAGGCCAACACAAGTACTGAGTGAGGCCAACACAGGTACTAAATAGGGCCACAACAGTACTGAATGAGGCCGCAAAAGGTACTAAATGAGGCCAAGACAGGTACTTGATGAGGTCAACACAAGTTCTGAATAACGCCAACACAAATATTAAGTTAAGCAACAACATATTCTTGATGAGGCCATTACAGGTAGTTAATGAGACTAACTTATGGTAATGAGTGAGACAAACACAAGTGATGGTTGAGACCAAGACAGATTATGATAGAGGCCAACACTAGTACTAAAATGTTTTTGGTAGAAAGATGATCTCTCAACTCTGCCTCTGACATTAGTTGAATTTTACGTTAGCTTGTGAATAAGACAACATTTTAAGCCAGTTTCTTGTTGTAAGGCCATTTCTTTGTAAGAAGGGGGGTTGGAGTTGGCTTATGCTTAAATAATTTATAGTCATAATCTGATACTTGTCATATAACACTTAATGTTAATTTTGCACCCCTTTGAAGAGGCAGGAGAATATTGCCTTGCATACAGCTATCAGTCCATAACAAACCTTGTCCGACCGATAACTAGACAATGATTTGCCATACAGTCCTCAGATATTGTAGGAAGCTTTTTCATCATGTAGATGACCCCTTTTGATTTTTGAAGTCTGGGTCAAAAGTCAGTCACATTTACGTTCATTAACACAAAAGCAGATTACTATTTAGTCAGTGTTTGGGTCGCATAAATCATAATATTTTTACAAACATCTTTCTTTTGTTTTAATACTTAATGGCACTGCAGATGCTTACATTTCACTGTTTACTTTGCAGTTAAAAAATTAGTTTTTTTTCTTAAGAGAAAGTCATCACTACAGTCGAAGATATTGCCTGTATTTTCAGACAACAAAGGAGCATATCTACAATGTTTTGCTGTTTGCAGATGGGGGCTGGATGGTGGATCAACAATTGGTAACTACTACAGTATTTGTAAATAAATTTCCTTAATGATAACAAAAAACAAACATCATTAGCTTGGATTGTGATGTCTTTGGGTAGGCATCAACAATTGTTGTCCAGGCCATTACTTCACTTAACACTGAAGGATTTCAATCAGGCGTTAACATTTCATGAAGTATTTTAGTTTTGTTTTTCTCAGTAACCATTTAAGGTAAAGCTTGAAAACTGAACATAGTTGTCTGAGATCACAGCAGCAATTATCAGAACAAGTTTCATAACCCCTGACTGCATTTTGCCACAGTTATACCCCTTTTTCGATAACCATTCAAGGTAGAGCTTTAATATAACTTAGTTGTCTGACATCACAGTAGCAATCATCAAGACAAGTTTCGTAAGTCTTTACTTGCAATTTTGGTTCAGTTCTTTTATTGAAGTCTGCTTTTCTCACTAAGTATTCAAAGTAAAGCTTTAAACCTTGAAATTATTGTTTGATATCATATTAGCTACTATCACATGGCAAGTTTTAAAATTATTGCATGCATTCTGTCTTAGTAATGCCTCTTTTTCACCCAGAAATTTGGTGATATTTATATGCCAAAAATCTAGTATCAGGAACATGTACAAATAATAATAGATTGATATTTATATAGGGTATCTTGTAATACTCTGAAATCATAAATTTTCAAGGGTTACTAATTTAAATTGAACGATTGATCCACAAATTTTAAGTTAGAATAAAATTACATTGAATTGTTTGTAAACATAGTTTAGAAAAAAAAAGAACCATGAATTTAAGAACATGCCAAAATGCTATTTCACTGAATTGAACAAAAGTTTTTGCCCATGAAAATCAATGCATTGACAGTAATGATGATTGTGTAATACTTGCAGGAGGACATTGATGATGATATAACTGACAGAATGGAGGAAGATACTCTACGAGGAGAACAGATGGACCGACTTCGGCGACTAGTTCTCCCCGGTCTCGTGTTCTTGCTACATAACGTGCTTCATTCCAGTGAACAGTACCAGGAATGTGTGAGACTTGCTGACCTGTTGACCTCAGAACAGCACAAACTTTACAAGGTAATATAAGATACACAGTAGTGATGTTCCTATGATTGGAAGATATTGATTAATGTTATGAGTTACCTACTTGATGCCGATTTGATGTCATTCTTTCATAATCAATTTGAACTGATGTTTACCACTGACTGTAAATAGCTGCATAATTATGCATATCTTAGTCATATATTTGTATTAGTCATGATTAAATTCAAATGTTTGGCCTGTAGTTATTAAGTGCCATTTACCTCATTTTGGGCTGTGGAATTTTAGTTTTGTTAAGCATTGTTCTTTCATAATATTATGATAAATGTTTAGTACATATATAATGAAAAACGAAGGAAAATTTTTTTTATGTCTTTGAAACACCAACCCGTTAAAGAGGAAGTACAATGTACTTGCAAGCAGTAAAGGGTAATTTTGTAAGCTACTGACCAAAAAAACAACATTTGTAAACATAACACTGAGTTGATATTATAAACTGATTAAAATGCATGAAATCACATTGGAAGTGATAACTGATGCCAGCCGATGATCAATTGTGAGTTGCAACCAATATCCCAACACTACAAATGTAATATACAGGTTTCCAAATGTTTAAGAAAGAATGGATGCAATTGTAGTTAAATGCAGGAAAATATGTAGGCCTCAAATAAAATACAAACATCACATTTATCTAAATAACCCTTTCATCTGTAGATACACATTTATTGCGTGGGCGAACAGTTTAGATCCAGATCAGCCAGCACTGATCAAGATCTAAACTGTTCGCTTTTTAACTCATTAGGTTATTTCTGACCAAAGTGCGAAAGGGTTAAAGAAAGATTTCATGGAAATCTGATTGAATATTGACTTTATGATTGCACAATATTGTATTTGTGTATTCAGGTTTTTCGGCAAGATGAGTTACAGAGAGTAATGCACCTTTTACGAGAGTCGTCGCTGAAACTTCTGGATCAAGGTCGAGGTCCCCTGGGGTATGAGAGATCATAGTATCCAAAATGTGTGTGGACTTTAGCAGGTCTTAGTAATCAAGCGCTAAGTGACAAGAGACATTTGGGAAATCAATCAAATTCATAGCATAGCAATGTTTGCACAGAACCTTTGATGGGGGAAAATTTGTTACATTGACATGTTCATAATGAATGAAAATTCTAAGAAATTGTGATGATTTCATGAAAGTGGATGTGATTTGGAAATTTTTATTTAAAGGAAACTAGCAAGAAAAATGTGATTGGCAGACGCGTATGAAAATCTTTAACCTTTTACAACATGTGAATATGACCTATATTCCATTGGAAACCAGTATAGATCAAGATCAGCCTGTACATCTAGGCTTCTTCCTTAAATTGATGTGAAATAATCATGGATTACTAGAAAATTTTAAACTAAAATGTTACTGTTTAATTGATGGAACTTGGAATAAGCTCTCCTAGAAATGTTTTCATATCCGAAGTTATATTTTGCTAATGGAATGATAAAGTATGTCTCAACATTGTTTTGTTTTGTTGTTTTTTTTCCAAAAAGTGGAAAATCACCCTTTTTCACCAATATGCCCATTTACTGAATAGATATAACTTTTATTGCATAGGCAAACAGTGTAGACCCAGATCAGTTGGCTCATCTGTGCTGTGTGATCAGGATCAACAGTGTTCTCTGATAGATTCATTAGATCATATCTGACCAAGATAATAGATTCAGTGTAGATCCAGATCAGATGGCATGAATATAACCATCTATCACCTCTCCCTCTCCCCTCCAATTTATTTTAATTTTTGTGTCGCCCTTTGGAGGAAGAGGCATTTCATAGGTGTGGCTTTGCCCCATTCGTCAGTCCATCACGAAAAACTTTACGTTGGCTAGAACTTTGCCATTTCCTAATATTTATTCATCAAACTTTAAAATTGTATTGCATATGACAACATTGTTGTGATGATGCAATATTCTTTAGGTCAAGGTCACATTTGATAGAGTTGTGCTCCTATTATTTCTTTGATTTTTTATTCTGACAAGGTACAAGAGGGCGACACACATTCATTCAGTTATTTTTATACGCCCGTTTAAAAGAGGTCGTATTATGGGAACAGACGTGGCTGGCGGGCAGGCGGATGATGTCCAAAGCAGTGTTGGCTCTCGAACTCAAACAGTTGATGTTCGATCTTCATGAAACTTGGGTAAAATGTTCATGGGCATAATATCTTGACTAAGTCAGATAACCAGCCAAACCTCTTTATCCACTTAAGAGTTATGGCCCTTTATTTTTATAAAAAAAGAAAATTAGCCTTATCTGATCTTTTATCTCGAACAGTTGTTGTCCGATCTTCATAAAAATTGGGGAAAATGTTCATGGGCATAATATCTTGGCCAAGTTAGATAACCAGCCAAACCTCTTCATCCACTTCAGAGTTATGACCCTTTATTTATATTAAAAAGGAAAATTAGCCTTATCCGATCTTTAACCTCGAGCAGTCGTTGTCCAATCTTCATGAATCTTGGGGGGAAATGTTCATGAGCATAATATCTCGGCCAAGTTAGATAACCAGCCAAACCTCTTAACCCATTTCAGATTTATGGCCCTTTATATAAAAATGTCAAACTGCTTTGTCCCATCTTTTTCTTAAACATTTTTTGTCCGATCTTCATGAAACTTCGGGGAAAATGTTAATGGGCATGATATCTCTGCCAGGTTTGATAACCGGCTTAACCTCTTTAGCCATTTCAGAGTTATGGCCCTTTATAAAAAATGTCGAATTTGCCTTGTCCAGTCTCTTTTCTCAAACAGTTATTCGATCTTCATGAAACTTTGGAAAATGTTTATGGGCATTTTCTAGGCCTAGTTTGTTGTGGCCCTTAATTTATACAAAACATGGCAATTTCGCCTTGTCCACTCTTTAAACTTAAAAATTTGTTGTCCGGTCTTCATGAAACTTGGGGGGAAATGTATACGGGCATAATTGTCGTAGGGTCAAATAAATATATTAAAACCTCAAAGTGAATTTCTTCGTTTGTTTTTATTTTTCCCAAATTACTTACCTTTTGTTATTTTTGGCGTTCCATACTCCCATATTTTATACTCAGCTTTTTTCAATATAGTCTAAGGGAAACAACTTCTTTAATTTCTTTTCTTCACCTATGCACGTGACAACTAACAACCAATCACTGCATTTAAAAACAATTCAAATAAGGTAGCTGCTGGGTTTATTATAAACAGCAAATAATTGTTTCTGGAAGGTTAAATACTTTTCCAGGTAAATACATTTTTATTTTCATTGTTTTATGTCATAGCGATACTAAGTCTTTATAGAATTTAAGTTAATATGTAAACAATTTTACCTTTTACCTGTATAAATTATTGTAATGTTCTACATCAATGATTTCTATCACCTTATGCACGGGTCATGTTTGTTTACGTATTGTGACATGTGTCAACTGTCAAATAGAAACTTAAATATTTGTAATCGCTATATTTATATCATAACTTAATATGTTGTATTATTGTTTTTCAGATAAGACACTACACTCATGATACATTATTGATGTTCATGTTCCACGTTTACATGATTATGTGAATAAACTTCTATATTCTGTCTGGAGTTTTAACGAACACATTAAAATAATAATCACCCAAACCTCCCAGGACCCACAGAAACAAGGGGTCGGTGATAAATGGCGCCCAACGTTGTGTTCTAAATCACATAAAACTAGATATATTTGCTTTGTGAACCGGTGTTCAGGGATTTTTTATTCCTGGAGTGCTGCAGCTGTTACACTTTGTGTAAAAGTTTGGATTGGAATCGACGTCGTGCCGGCGTATTCGGATTACGTTAACGGAGTAGGGCCCTACATATCTTCAAATCTACACGTCTTCAAGAGGATGGATCTGGAGGATTACTGCACGGGACAAAGGACACTTGGAATTAAGGATCTTGACATTTTTATAATGTGATGTGAACTGTGTTGTTGTGATTTTTTTTATTTTTGGAGGATTTGTGCCAGGACTGAATGTGAGTTAATTTTGTTTGTTTGTTTGTTTATTTATGTGCTTCTTTAGTTAAAATTATAAGTTTTTGATTTGCATATTCATATAATTTTTTCTCTATATTTTCTAGTAGATTGATTGTAGATTTTTTGTTTGAATTTTTGACAGAGAACCCCTTAATTTCAACCTTGCACATAACCCCGCATGCTCTATAAGCACTTCTTTCTCTTTCCTTTTGCTGTTTTTCCCGAAAAGTTTATTTGTGGGACTTTACTTATCGGGTAGATAATGAATTGAACGCATTGGTCTACTCGCTTTAAATTTTCCAATACACTGAATACCAGTAAAGTTATCGAGTTAAAATTCAAAATATTACTTAGCGGCGCTATAGCGCAGTGGTTAGCATTTCGGACTAGCAATCAGGAGATCGCTAGTTCGAGACTCAGAACAGGTACAAATTTTTTCACTTCGTTTTTTTAAAGAGAATATTAAACGTGTTTGCATGGATTGCAATAACGTTTAATAATATTATTTGAAACACATATTTTATTATTTTGGCAAGGATAATAATAAAATCTTTTCCAGAATAATACGTATTATTTGGTTGCGCTACATTATCCTTGCAAGGACACGTCGGTTATTTTGTTCACGGTTGATGAGAATAATGTAACAGTTTGCAGATTTCATGAATTTGCAGAATTTACTTTATTCTTAAGGTTATACGCGTTGTTTTGAAACGGTGTATTAGTAAGAAACTGAACTTTGCGTTGAAAATAAAATTTCTTTTGAAATAAGAAACATAATGAAGTAAAGTGAACGAATGATGATATTCATGAATTTGATATTAGAAACTAATTGAAACTATGGAAGCCAATATGTGTCATTGATTGTATTTGAATGCTTACGTGAATTATTTTTTTTATAAGTTGTGAAGATGTGATTCTGAAAATCTAAAGTTGTGATGAAATCATAAGAGAACGTGAATAGACAGTAACATATTTATAATTTGTGAACAATTTGTGTCGCATACTTGAAAGAAATGTTAGTGAGATATTGATAAAAATGGTGTGAAGATAGGCTAATTGTTGTGAATTGAAAGTTGAATTTCAAAATGGCGGTGTAAATATGAATTAATCATTTTGAAAACAACGGAATAGAAGCAGTGACTTCTTGAATTTAAATGTCTGCGTTTGTGTGAACAGTGACAATTCTTTGTTGTTAGCAAAGCTGACATAATTATTTCTAGTGAAGTAAATTACTCACCTGTATAATGGCTGAATACTTGTCGGAAAGAGAATTAAGAAAAATAGAAAGAGATAGATTAAAAGAAAAAGCAGAGAAAAAATTGAAGAAAGCAAATAAACGCAAAGAAAAAGAAGAAAGAGAAGAGCTTGCACAGATAGAACGTGATCTTGCTGTTAAAGAATTGGAACTTCAGAGAAGAAGATTATTAGAAGAGCGAGAAATGAGACGGAAAAGCGACGCAGTAGATGAACTTAACAAAATTAGGCTTGAAAGAGAAAGCATGGAAGAAACAATGATGAAAATTTTACATAGTAAAAGTTTAACAGTGCCTTATACGACTGAACTTGAGAGGCTAAGTGAGGATGAATTGTTTCAATCAATGAAACATGTTGGTAATCCTAAAGAAAGTGGAGACGTTTTAGATCTTATAACAACAACTGAAGTGAGACAAGAAAATAAACAATTAGCAAGAGAAAATAAAAGCTTTGAAAGTGAAAGCAAAGGTAAACAAAGGAGTGAAAATAGAGAATTCAGTCGAATTGAAGCAAAGGATTCAGGAAGAAAAGATAAAGAAATCGAGAAAGTAAAGCCAGATCACGAACGTAAATTAAAGGATTCCTCTATCAGTTCGAATGAAAATATTGAACAAAGCGTTTCGAACAGAAACAGTAATCATGAAGTTAAGCAAAGGAGAAGAAAAGATGATGCTTATTTAAAGAAAGAAGAGAAGACACATGAATCTAATGATACTGATAGTGACAGTAATAGCAGTAATGAAAGTAAAAGAAAGTGTTCTAGAGATCATAGCAATGGTCATTACAAATATCACACAATGAAGAATAGAGATAGAACAAGTACAAGAAAATCTCCTCACTCTTTGATGCCAAGTGTTGACAAAAACATACAAAAGGAAAAGCAGAGAAAGTACGAGAAAACAAGTACAGAATCTAGTGCTGAAAGTGAAAACATAAGTGATGATGAAATTAATCCCATTAAAAGGAAGAACGTTAAAGCTTCGGATATGTTAGGACTGCCTAATGATTCGAGTACAGATGTAGATGAGAAAAAGAATTCAAATAAGGAATTTGAGCGTGAAATGAAATGGTTGGATGAAAAATATGAAATGTATAGAAGGCAAAATAGTGAATTAGAAGAAAGTATAAGAAGCAACATTGAACAAATGAAGACAATTGAAATGAGTTCAAGTCACAAAGAAAAACACAGATCTCGAAATAGGGAACGAAAAACATCACACAAAGAAGAAACGTCAGAAAGTGAAATAAGTAGTGATGAAGAAGAAAAGATTAAAGAAAGAATAAGTAAATTGAAATTAATGGAAAAGCAATTGAATAAAGAAATTGAAAAGAACCAACGATTAAAGGACATTGACAAGAAAGCGAAACAGGAACGAGACTATCTACATGAATTAGAAAAGAAGAATGAAAGAGAAGAAAGATTAAATAGATTAAGAGAAAGAGAGAGAAAAGTACTTGATAGTGTTCGTGAAAAAGAAATGACACTTAGTTTAATTGAGGACTCAAGAGGGGATGATAAACCAGTGAGTACGTTAGAGAGGAGGAAAAATACCAAGGAAATCAATGTTGAAAACTTTAAAGGAAAATTATATAAACCTAATATACCATCTTTAACTGAAGACACATTTGAAGAATGGAAAATGGAAGTGGAAGTTATTTTGAAATCCGACTTATACCCGGAACCAATCTTAAGACAAGCAGTCAGGAATTCATTATGTGGCCAAACAAGGAAAATTTTGCTTACTGTTAATCATAATGCAACAACAAGAGAACTAATCGACAAACTGGAAAGTGTTTATGGAAACGTGACATCAGGTGAATCAGTTTTAACCGAATTTTACAGTTCATCTCAGAAAAAGGATGAAGGAGTTTCGGAATGGGGATTAAGGTTGGAAGGTATATTGCAGAGAGCAATAGAAAAAGGACATGTAAAAGTAGGTCAGAAAGAAGAAATGCTGAAAACAAGGTTTTGGAGACATCTCCGACGTGAAGATTTGAAAAGTGCTACACGAATGTACTTCGAAACAACAAAATCCTTTGAAGAATTAAGAAGAAAAGTTCGACAGGAAGAGAACGAAATGGACGCAAGTAAAATAATTCAAGAGGAAGAGAACAACACTAAGGTTGGAATTAGCCAACAATCAGAATCAAATGAACAAACATTATTAATGAAGACCGTCTTAGATAGAATGAGTGCTTTAGAGAAGGAACTCACACACGTTCAAGAGGCAAGGAACAAGGAAAGAGATGAAAGATATGAAAATAAACATAAAAGGTGGAGCAGACGGGATAAAAGAGATCGGGATCGAGACAAATATGATCGTTATGACAGAAGAACGTATGAAAGAGATAGCCGAGATCGATATAGAAAAGATGATGATGATAAATATAGAAACCGATATGAGAGCAGAAACAGAGACAATGACGACGGGTACCATAGAAGAGAAGGCGACAGATATGAAAGAGATAGAGAAAGATATACTGACAGATACAACAAAGATCGTGACAGATACAGAAGCAATGATAGAGGAGGTGAACGAAACAGGGACAGGAGATATGAAGAAAGATACGGATATGATAGGGAAAGGAGATATAACAGAGACAATCGTTCAAGAGATAGATATCATGAAAGAAGCGAAAGGCACGAATACAAGTATAGAGATAACCGAAGAGAAACATATAGAGATGAAAACAGAAGTAACGACACAAGACAGGGAAAAGAATTACCTGCAGAGAAACGAGTAACGGATACATTTAAACAAGACACTACAAATACTCAACAAGAACAACGGAATGACAACACATCGAAGACAAAGGACATGCGGAATTTAAACCGATAGGCGTCTCTATCGAGGGGCAGATTAGAGACACACTTGACAATAAACGCCCTGATAGAAAGGACATTTTTCAACGTATTATTGGGAAAAACAACATTGCGGAAGTGTTCATCGAAAATTTGAAAACAAAAGCCATTATCGACACGGGCTCAATGGTTACTACGGTTAATCTCGACATCTTCAATACTCTAGATCCAAAACCACCACTTCTTTCGCTGAACGATTTCAATCTGAAGATCACTGCAGCAAATGGTAAAAGTGTTCCTTACCTTGGTTATGCTGAGGTCAGAATATCCGTTCCATTTCTGAAAGACAAACACTTTGACTTACCTGTGCTAATTGTTCCAAACACCGTCACCAACTCGGAAGTTCCAGTCATTATCGGGACGAATTTAATTCGAATGTGCCGTGAAGAATCGACAGGAAAAGATCCATACTTACCTGAGGAGTGGGATTTAGCTTTTAACAGCATTCTAAATGATTCGATTGGTACAGTAAAGTCGACACAAAGAATACATTTAAAACCATTTGAGACGAGAACTGTCACTGGTTTGGTTAGAAAAACGAGACCCGTTGATAGTGCTGTTACAGAGCCATGTGAGGATCAACATTGCTCGAGTAGAATCAATGTATGCCCTAGAGTTGTTTCACTCTCAAAGCCTGGCAAGACCGCAAGAATACCTGTTCGAATATTTAACCTGTCTGCAAAAGCTATTTCATTACCAGCAAAATCCAACCTGTGTGAACTTCAAGAAGTTTCAATTTTAAGAAAAGCTCCAGTTTTTGAGGACAATGCATTTATCAACCAGCAGAGTACTTCGGCTACAGAACAATCAGAAATAGAACAAGAACAACACTTCACAGTGGACTTAGACAACACAAATTTAACAGAAGAACAAAAGTCGGAAGTCAATAAATTGTTTTCTAAATGGCAACATATCTTTTCAAAGGGACCAACTGACCTCGGAAACACCGATTTGATAGAACATGAAATACATCTGTCGGATGAACGACCTTTCAAAGAACCATATAGAAATATTGCTCCTGGCTTACTTGAAGAAGTTAAAGAACACTTAAAAGAAATGTTAGAATGTGGCGCAATTCGGGAATCTAACAGTCCATTTTCATCAAATGTGGTTATCGTAAGAAAAAAGGATGGAACTATCAGATTTTGTATAGACTTTAGAAAACTCAACAACAGAACAATTAAAGATGCTTACGCAATACCTAGAATTGAAAACACCTTACATTTACTCTCTGGATCAAGATACTTTTCTAAATTAGATCTCAAAGCAGGATATTGGCAAGTCTCTATGAAGGAAGAAGATAAGAAAAAGACAGCTTTTCAAGTAGGTCCACTCGGTTTTTACGAGTGTAACAGGATGCCCTTTGGTTTGACGAACGCACCAGCTACGTTTCAACGGTTAATGGAGCGATGCATGGGAGACCTCAATCTTAGAGACTGTTTAATTTACCTGGATGACATCATTATTTTTTCGTCAACATTTGAGGAACATCTGCTACGTTTGGATTCGGTATTTTCAAGATTGGCAGAACATAATCTGAAATTGAAAGCTTCAAAGTGTGAATTCTTTAAATCAAAAGTTACTTACCTTGGTCACGTGGTATCAGAAGATGGAATATCCGCAGATCCTGATAAAATAGCAGCAGTAAAGTCATGGCCAATACCAAAAACAATAAAAGAGGTTCGACAGTTCCTTGGCTTTACTGGTTACTACCGGCGATTTATCAAGGGATACGCATCAATCGTTAGACCATTAAACAACCTTCTGATCGGCCATTCGACAAAGAAACAGCAGAAATCAAACAAGAAGAAATCACCATTCCATTGGGATCTAGAACAACAAGAATCTTTTGATAACATCATAGAAAAACTCACCAATCCTCCTGTACTTGCCTACGCCAATTACCAACTTCCGTTTTTGGTACATACCGATGCATCATCAAGTGGACTTGGTGCCGTACTTTATCAACGTCAAGGTGGAGTCGACAGAGTACTAGCATTTGCAAGCCGAAGTTTGAAAACGTCTGAGCGACATTATCCTGCACACAAACTTGAGTTCCTTGCTCTCAAGTGGGCAATTACAGAGAAGTTCAATGACTACCTGTACGGTTCAAAGTTTGATGTGCTGACCGACAATAATCCTCTGACTTATGTTCAAACGACAGCGAAACTAGATGCCACAGGACATCGCTGGATGGCAGCATTATCCAATTATGACTTCTCCATAAAGTACAGAAAAGGAAAAGAAAACGCCGACGCAGATGGACTGTCCAGACGTCACGAGCTTCAGACAGATATTGTCAAAAGTGTCATCTCTAATGATGTAATTAAAGCGCTCGCTGTGACTGCAACAACAGAGACTTCGAGAGCACCAATCATCTACAGCTTGGTCACTCCAGACAACTTACCTGCAGTGGAACCAAAAGACCAATACTTACCTGATAACGTTGTGGATACCCTTTCTCTGTGTTCAAAGGACTGGAAAAAGGCACAAAGCGATGATCCAGTAATTTCACAAGTAATTACTTACCTGAAGGATGGTATGCGGCCGACCGCTCAGCGAACCGCTACTGAAGATCCAGCAGTAAGAAAATACTTACGTGATTGGAGCAAATTGGAACTCAGGGAAGGAGTACTTTATCGTCAAGGTCAAGTTTACGGTCAGGAATATCTGCAACTAGTTCTACCTACTCATCTGCGAGACGAGATATTCTTAGCTCTTCATGATGATTTAGGTCATCAGGGCAGAGACCGTACTACTACACTGTTCAAGCAGCGGTTCTACTGGCCAGGGATGGATGCCTGGATTGAGGAAAAGGTTCACGAGTGTATGAGATGCACAAAGCGGAAAACACTTCCTTCCACTGCAGCTCTGGTGAACATCACGTCCTCGTCACCAATGGAGATCCTCTGTATAGATTTCCTCAGTTTGGAGAGATCTAAGGGAGGTTTCGAAAACATTTTGGTGATCACAGATTTATTCACCAGATACGCCCAAGCCTTTCCCACGAAAAACCAAACTGCCAAGACAACTGCCCGAGTACTTTTTGAGCAATTCATTGTGCATTATGGATTTCCTTCCAGAATTCATAGTGATCAGGGTGCCAACTTCGAGTCTTCTTTAATTCAGGAATTGTGTACTTTAGCTGGGATTGCAAAATCTCATACAACACCATATCACCCGATGGGAAACCCAGTCGAAAGATTTAATTCAACATTATTGAAAATGCTCGGAACTTTGGAAAATGATCTCAAGTCCGACTGGAAATCACACATTGCACCTTTAGTACATGCTTACAATGTCACCATCCATCCAAGTACTGGATATTCTCCATACTTCCTCATGTTCGGTCGCCATCCAAAACTAGCAATTGACGCTTTCTTGGGTCTTCCAAAAGAAGAGGAAGCCTATAAAGGTCAACATGAATATATCAAGAAGCTGAAGGAAAAGCTAACGTCCGCTTATCGAAAAGCGCAGGAGACATCAAAAGCTACTGCAGCTACAAATAAGAGACAGTATGACATCAGTGCAAAGGCAAGCCGACTAATGCCTGGTGACATTGTTTTAGCACGGAATGTAACGCTAAGAGGAAAACACAAATTAGCGGATCGCTGGGAAGATGTTCCATATATAGTGGTGTCACAACCAAATGAAGACATTCCCGTGTATGAAGTCATTAAAGATTGTCGGAATGCCAAAAAGACACGTGTCTTACACAGGAATCATCTTCTACCTCTTGGGTTTACAAGTAAACAAGAGAAATAATCAGGACAACCTTTAGATTTTTCAGAATGGAATGAAAGAGACATTTCAAATGTAAAATACTTACCTTTTCATGTGCAGTCAACGACTTGTTTATTAATTTGGATATTAAGAGAAAGTAAATTAATAAAGTACTTACCGTATATACTCTTAATGATAAACAGTCATATGTTAACACTTACACGTGTTAGATATTGCACTTAACCGTTGTTATATTTTGTGTAAATAAAATTATTGGTAGCGAGTTTCGTCTTTTGTTTTTATTATATTTAAATGTATTGATGCAAATTATTTTATATATATCTTTATAATTTGATTAAAATGTCGGGGACGACATTTCGAAAGCAGGGGGAGTATGTCGTAGGGTCAAATAAATATATTAAAACCTCAAAGTGAATTTCTTCGTTTGTTTTTATTTTTCCCAAATTACTTACCTTTTGTTATTTTTGGCGTTCCATACTCCCATATTTTATACTCAGCTTTTTTCAATATAGTCTAAGGGAAACAACTTCTTTAATTTCTTTTCTTCACCTATGCACGTGACAACTAACAACCAATCACTGCATTTAAAAACAATTCAAATAAGGTAGCTGCTGGGTTTATTATAAACAGCAAATAATTGTTTCTGGAAGGTTAAATACTTTTCCAGGTAAATACATTTTTATTTTCATTGTTTTATGTCATAGCGATACTAAGTCTTTATAGAATTTAAGTTAATATGTAAACAATTTTACCTTTTACCTGTATAAATTATTGTAATGTTCTACATCAATGATTTCTATCACCTTATGCACGGGTCATGTTTGTTTACGTATTGTGACATGTGTCAACTGTCAAATAGAAACTTAAATATTTGTAATCGCTATATTTATATCATAACTTAATATGTTGTATTATTGTTTTTCAGATAAGACACTACACTCATGATACATTATTGATGTTCATGTTCCACGTTTACATGATTATGTGAATAAACTTCTATATTCTGTCTGGAGTTTTAACGAACACATTAAAATAATAATCACCCAAACCTCCCAGGACCCACAGAAACAAGGGGTCGGTGATACATTTGCAACGATCCAAGATAACTCCTTAATCAACTCGACTTACTCTAGAAGCCCAAACGCATTTCCCCAGGATCGTAAAGCCTATTCCCCCATACACGCACGCACGCACGCACGCACGCACGCAAGAGTTCTGTTGATTGTAAGAAGTGCTTTTGTACATGGTGATTTGGGCTTCTGAGTGGTTTGCAAAAAGTGTCTGCTAATGGTTGCAACTGATACAAATCTTTTATAGATTGGCTAAAACATATTTTTGTCGAGCGCGCTTGCGGTTGGCTCGACTTAGTCGCCACTTTTGGCGGTTCAGTGTATGTGCGTGCGTCCATCCGTCCGTCCGTCCATGCAGATTTGTCCGGACCATTTCTCCTATTTGAATGGAGGAATTTCTGTAAAACTTCACACAAATGTTCACCTCAGTGAGTTATAGTGTCGCGCAAACATTGTCTTAAATCCAACTCCGATGTTCAGCCCATGGTTTCCTCTTACCAATCAGACATTATTTTGCGTTACGACATCTTTCAAGGTTTTGCGTCAATAAACGATGAAGTCAATGGGATTTAAGCAATTTTCATTAAGGCTGTGAGATTGCCAAGCCGTTTAATAGTGTACAATTCAGTGCCATCGTTTATTTCCATTGCATCCCATTTTAACTTGTATAGTAAATATCCAATGATTTCTGCGGCGACCCTTTTAGCTACGCATCAAAGGTCTCTTGTATACATATAATTTCATAAAATAATTTCGCCATTAATGCTTATTTCTCAGACCACTGAATGATTCGGGGACGACTAGTAGCCGTACCATTTTTTAGAAGAAAACGCTAGTAGCCGGACTGTCAATTGGCTAGTAGCCGTACCATCTTGTCACACTACCAGTGCTAATGAAAATTCGAGTTTTTCGAAAACTAGCGGGTTGGGACAAGATTTAACTACAAGAAGTGATACAGTAATGAATACACTTCATATAGTAAAACGAATTTCGGCCAAATAATGTAAATAAAGCTTTGAAACGGTCGTATGAAGTGACACGATTGACATTTTTTTTGGAAATTTTGGTGATCGATCGTATTTTCTCGAAGTTAACGGTGTATCACGTTCATTTTAAAATCGACGCACTCTATTTCTTGATAGTCTAAGTATTTAAAGTAAAAGAATTAAATAATTACTCTTTATTAAATTTCTTAACCGCTTTTTAACCAGCTCCTTTGTGATGGCTATGTGAATAGTCAGCGCTATCGGATGTAGGGTCGGACTTTCGAGTGTACATTGTGTCTACGCGCTGCATAATTATTTAGTGATAAACTCAGCAACAGTTGCTGTGCTCATCTGTTTGAGTGCATGACGGTGGCAAGGGTTCAAACAGTGTATGCAGATATCTAAAAAAAACCTTGCAATAGTGTTTTCCGGTTAAAATCTGTTTATAAATTGCAGAAAAAAACTCACAAAATCAGACGAAACATTTTTGACGTGACGCCATCAAATTGTGAGCAGCAGTTTAGGTATAAATGATGTACATGTAGTTGCATGTGTATATTTTCCATGCATAGCTGATAGATGTCCTTTGTAACAAGAAACTGTCGAAACTTTAAAAAAACAACAAACAATCCGTACCACTTTATTTTACATTTTTGCTCCTAAAATGGAAAATCACTTCTGAAAACGACGGAGCTGTTCACACGTAACTTAACATATGGTAAAAACTCGATGAACAGAAGACTCGTCCACAGATGGTATAAACGCTTTCGAGAGGAAGATTAGCACCACAAACGGATGCGAGCGTCAGTATTGTGTCCGACACTAACTTCAATTTTTGCCTGGTTAAACCTAGACATACATCGCATATATCAACTAAAATTAAGTAACAAAGTAGTGTTCTGTATAAGAACTAAGATTTAATGTATTCATTAAGAGTATTTAAAACACGCAATTTTTATTCATAACTTCATTTTTAAAATTATTTTTTAGGTCTAAATATCTGTAAGTAACGTCATTGACGTCGTTTGTGAGCGCCGCTGGTCGCTGATGTGGATGTGATTTATGTTATAATCTGTTATTATTCTTTGGTTTATGTAGACCAAACTTTACATGATATTTTGTTATGCATCCAAATATATGTACACTGCAATATTACTACAAAATGTGTTATAAAGGCAGTGACAAAACTATTGGATCACCCGTCGTAAATATCTATTGACTCTCTACTTGTGTTGGGCTGATTACTATTAGAGGAGTGGCTACAGTAAAAGCCGCTCACAATTTATTTGACTATGCACAATGTTTTGGCTTGTGACGTCGGCGAGCACGCAGTTTAATCGCCATGAATTTCGGCGAAAATGCATGCCGCTATTCGCTTTGTCGCTAACGTGACTTTTTCAACAGCTATACCAAATGGCGTAATGTCACAAACTCTTGAATTGTTCAATTTGATGCAAGTAATTTTGAAACCTCTTCGGGCTTCACCCGTTAAAAAAACACGAACAAATTAAATATCAAATCAACCCTATGTATCAAAAAATCAAAACAACACAACAATAAAGACAACAAAACACCTGCTGTAGGGGCTTATCTAAATGAAAGACAATCGCAAATAAAGACACGTGTCTAAATGTATGATTAATAAATACTTAGTTTTTGGGTCGGCCATTGGCCGATCCAGTTTAAGCAGTTTTCGACAATCGTTTTTGTTTTACTATGAACCTAACAATTGTAGGGTCCTTCTTTATTTTCAATGTAGTTACGACAGTTTTGCGAGCTACCCATTAATATATGCATGCTACCCTAGAATATAGTTCTTAGTTTCAAAAAGTAAGTCAATGCTACTGAGTGGTAAATTCTGTAATACTGTGCAAAATGATAAAATTTATATTTGAAAAATATGGAATCAATCAGTATTTGAAGAAATTTTACTCGTGGAACGTCAGACAAGATTTTGAGTCATGAACGCGCATGAATACCAAAAGGCGGATCGCCATTTTGGATTCGAGAACGGTGAAGACTAAAAATCCATCGTAATCAACTGAACAGTGAGTATTTTTCGAGTTATTTTCGTGATGCTATGTTTTTATAACACCTAGGTTACATTTGATTGTACATTGACAATAGCATTTCCCTTTATAAATAAAATTTTTCATGTGGAAAATGGAGGCTGATTGCTGGTTTACGAATGGTAACGTTACAAACTCATTGTAAAACTTGAAGTTTTAGATTCGAAAGACAGTAAACGTGATTTAGGCTCTTTGGGTTTTATTAAACGTTAGGCCTACGTCCCTTAATTAATGCATTCTCCAAAATGAAAGTAGAAGTGGTAGTCTCAAAATAGACCGTTGTAAACACAACGAGTAGGACTAAGCAAAACTTTGTTAATTTAGCCTATTAAGGACTCTAATCATTGTCACTATTTATTGTGGAACCTTGTAGAGATGTAAGTAATCAAATTTTTTCAACCTTTTGCATTGAAATAAGTCGGATTTTGTATAATTAACGAAATACTTGTTTATCCAGATCTGAAATGAATGACATTTTCCCATAACATAACCCATTCCCAAATCATAACCAGCTACATAGTTGACACGGGGTTTTCTGAAGAAATGAATTTAGAAATGAAAAAAATAATGTTTTCAATAATTGCACCTTATATGTAGACCTTCTGAAATCCGCTATCAGAAGTTTTTACTTCTTTCAATTTTGTCTTGCACTCCGTTCCATGATGTCTCACAGGTCATTTAATCAAATCAGATATATTCTCAAAATAACCCAGGGAAACCCAAAAGAAGAAAAAGAGTAGCACCTCAGGGATTCACTGAGCTTATACAGAAACAGGAACTTCACAATATTTATTTAATAGTTACTGTATCTCGTAAATGCATTTCAGGTGAATTTAACATCCTGGATTGGAAGAAAGAATGAAGTATTTCTTTGTTAATTTAATTTTTCTTAAACAGGTTTAGATGATCTTTGGTTCACGTCAGACCCATATCAACCAAGTTTGACATAATTCCCCATTTGAAGCGGTATAGAACTGTTTGACGTCACGTAATGAAGTTCAAGCGGACAATAAAAGTGAAGGTAGGAAAAAAATGTTTGAGTTAAATCCAGAATGACTGTTTAGGAGATGTAATTATTGTAAACAGTATATTTTAGTTTCTTTGTAATGCTTGAGCTGCGATAACGCTGTGTCAACATTGCAACTGCTAAATTCTTGTAACATGTTAGTGGTGGGGTACAAATCTGTTGCATTGGGAAAATGTAATATTTTTCAGATCTGGATATTTTCTGATGGAAATTCAGGTTCCTGTAATTTGATAAATAATCATTGTTTATTTATATTGACATGTAGCCAGACTGGTTTAGGTGGGGCGACTACTACCCAGAAGGTTCATGCTCTGGGCCCAAAAATACAGTATCAGTGGACATAAAGCAATTTGATGTTGTTTATTCTGTGTTCTGTTTCAACAGTGCAACAGTAATTACTATGCTTATATGATATTGTAAATGAATCACTTCATTAATTAGAAATTTTCTACAGAACAATTTTAATTATTACCACAAATACCTAATGCAAATAATGTTAATTCAGTACTGGACAGTTTGATTTTATAGAGCATAAAATAAAGTTTAAAACTTTCCCAAAATCTGTTATTTGTACTGAATGGTAAAATAAATTACCGTAGTTATTTGGAAAGGAACCCCCTTTGTGATTTTTAGTGACAACCCAATATGACCCGTTTATAAGAACAGTCAACACATTTTTGGCTTTTTGCAGTCTGACACTTTTTGGTTGAAGTGATATTCCTGGATCCATATTTTATTTCTTTCAAAAGAAAGTTTTACTATTTAATACAAAGTCTCCCAATGATAAGATTTTGTCAAATTTATTGGTATTAACAGTATTTTGGAGCAAATAAAAAGGTCATAATATTCAGTCTATCACATGATTTTTTCCAATGATGGATAGTAAAGAAACTGTTCATGTAAGGAAACACATAATAACTTCTCTGGCAGTGATGCAACAATATGGATATTTAATCCAGTTAATCAATATAACTTTATAAAATATTCTTGAATGGCTGTTGGAGCAGGCATAATATGAACTAAGGCACTGCCTCTCTCGGAATCGACGAATCAAAAGTGATGTATATCGTATGTTTAACAGTAAAACAAAGAAACAAGTCATCATTTGTTGTTTTACTTTTTAACCAAAACTGATCAAGGTTGTAAGATGCATCACTACATCTTAGTGAGCTGAATGATTCTGTGAAGTTTGGAAGAATCCTTTGAGATGTTGAATACACCAGTTTGCCTGTAAACTCTTAGTTAAACAGCACCAAAATGTGATCAAAATGCAAGGCTGACCGATGGTATAAGAAATGTAGACTCATAAAAATCTGGTTAACAAGGTAGATTGTAAAACATCATTCCACAACACCTAAAATACCTAGTTGGAATATGGTGACACCAATGACAGAGCAAGTAGCGAAGCTTGTCATATTCTTTGAATATTCAAGCTTGAAATCAACAAACATACTTTTGGGTCTGAGGACTTAAGATAATACTATGAGTGACAGTAGAGGAATTTATTATCTGAATAGAATGAAACATTCAAATTAGTCCATGAAAAGCAAATGCTGAAGGAGTCTATTCCTATTTTCTATGGTTCCATTTAACAGCAAATTATATTCATAACAAAATTATACTGATGGTGTTGTTCATTTACTGTTCTTCAATGAGGTCTACATTAAAACGTTTTTGTATTATTTGATATCACAATCACACAGTATAATTGTTTAGACAATTCTTTTTCTTGTCAAGTGACATAAACTTCCAAAGCAGCACCTTCTATTGCAGGAATTAGTAGTGGAAGTATATGTAAACTGTATGCTCCCTCTACTGTCTAGAACAGTTAACCTGGTCTCCCCACAGCATTTCATGTGAAGCTGTTTTCCTGAAATATTAAATTCAACAGCAAATTAATTTATCTTCAAAAATAATTTTATATCTTATTGCTTTTATAAATTTATTTGTCGACAGTTAAAATTGATTTAAAATATTTAGACACAAAAATAAAATTTGTCAAATACATTGATTTTGTATGCTCTGATAATTACTTCAGGTATCCTGACTCCTGACTTACTCTATGGAGACTCTTTAAATCACATGGACAACAGTATAGTTCCACGTCAGCCGAACATTTTTTGATCTGGATCTAAACTGGTTGCTTCTTGGTCAGAAATAACCTCATGAATCTAAACTTAAACAGTCTAGATCCTGATCAGACTGCACAGATGAGCCTGCTGAACTGGATATACATTGGTCACTAATGTGATAAAGGGTGTATTCATGAAGTAAAATGTAAAAAAAAACTAACATAGTAACTTATATTCATGCACCGGTAGATTCAGTGTGATGTCTATTATACATTCATGCAGCTTTAATAAATGAAAATAAAGAAAATTTATGCAAACCTTGTATCTGTTTACTATGGTAATGTTCATATTCTGTGCCATAGCTGTCTACCAATTCTGCATAAGTATCTATAGGCTTCATAAGGTTGGTGATACACATCTCTGAAAATAAATGTTTTATTTTAAATCTTCTCTGATAACTAGTAAGTCAGTTATACAGTACCTTTTGTGGCTTATGAAGATGTACATAAATTGCTGTTGCAGTTAACAGTGAACAATTCATACTGTTGCCATAATTTATTTATTACATGTAGGGTCTTTTTATTAAAATCACATAAAAGGAAGATGGTAATGATGAAAAATTTCATGCCACATCTTTAATTCCTACACAAGATTAGCATAAAACCAGAGTGTTATCACATTTGAAAGACCACAAAGAGATGTGCCAGCTGATCTGAATCTACATCTATGCCATCTGATCTGGATTTACATGGGCTGACCATTTGTGGTAAAAAGGTGTGTCCATGAAGTAGGTTAAGTTATTAACTTTGAAAACTGAAACAGCATTGTTTCCTTTCTAAAAAAAGTGAAGATTATGAGATTTATCCTCTAAATAAAGGATTAAATAAGTGACCACAGGGACCCATCATGTATGTACAACATGGTCCGCAGAGAAACTTTGTGGCGTTTGATTCTGTGTCTTCCAAAAATTTGGCATGTTCAGGTGATGTTGTGTGAACATGCCAGAGATTATGGTACACCATAGCAGGGCTGGACAAATTTAGATTTTTAGTAACTAGTCCAGAACTAGCTGGGTAAACATTTCAGCTAGTCCCACTTTTGCGCAAATAAGCAAATTCTGATTAGTCAGTATTAACAGTAAAGAAAGAAACAGGAAATTCAAGAGGAAGCATTACATGGGGGCTTGATAATGTTAAAATAGATCTCAAAACATGTTATTTTGTAATAAACTTATTGCTGTTGTAATATGATATGTATATGGTGCTAAAAGAGAATGGCGCATATCAAATTAACGTTTAAACTAGTCTACACTAAAAAATTGAGCTAGCCCACAGACAAGCAATCAGATATTTTGAGATTGTCCGATACAATTTTCAGCTTGTCCAAGGCGTCAGGCTAGTGGGTTTGTCCAGCCATGCATACTGCATAGTCATGTAAAGGAAGGGCAAATTCTGTGCTGTTTGAGTGTTTGTACAGTTTATTAAGGGTAAATTAAAAAAAACAACCTCTCCAGTAGTCTAATTTTTCTCCTATTCCAGTTTCATGAACCAGATTTGTCACGCATCTTTCATATGTATACTTCAAACTGAAATACAAATCACAAAAAACAAATTTTATAAACGTTACGATATTATTTGCCCAATGCATGCATATACCTTCTGATGACTTAATTTATTTTCTTAGTGACAGACTTCCTTAAAGTTGCCGGACCGTCGGACCTGTCCGGTAAAAATTTGATCGGCATATTCCAATTTTACTCGCTAAATTACAATTTTACTCACTGTTTTGATTCGAGACTGTTCCGAGGGAAGTGAGTGAGGATATCTGAATGAAATATTTTACGTATTCGTCATAATGACAATTTGTACCACTGAAAAAACAAACACAACAAAAACACCCATAATACTGTGTTTTGCTTTTTTAATATGTTAAATGTTTCAGTCAGACAGAAATGTTTCGGTCAGACAGATTTTCACATCTTGTCTGACCTCATGTCTGACACTTTTTTACAACTTTCGGGAAGTCTGTAGCGACCATTACACTCAAACATCTGGACCAAGGCATGTATACAAAAGCTCGACACAAACTATTGGACTGTGAAAACTAAATAAAATAAATAAATTTTCAAATTTATACCAATTAATTAACAGTCAACACGGCTTCACCATGCAACACATTTGAACTTGTAACAGTTACTTGTTTGACAGAGCAGAGGTGTAGAATTCCACTCGACCGCTCGCCATGGCGAGTAAATGATCTGTTGGGTCAAGTGAAGTGGCCGAAACACTCGACCGGTAGGGCGAGTAAATTTTTCAGCAAAGCACAAGTGTTTTCTTCGAAAAATAAAATATTTTCACTTTGTTTACAAAATACAAAAAAAATTGATTTCCAGAATTTCAAAGATTGGGTCAAAGAAAATTTCTACACCTCTGTCAGAGCAATTATTCCTAAAATCTGAAATAAATAATTAGTGGTAAACACGGCTTCGCCGTGCTTCCTATTTAAATCATTCTACACTATGCCTCATTTTTTTATGAAATGTAGATCCAATAATTTTTATTTGTTGTAAATGAAGCATTATTCAGATAGCATTTGGTAAACAAAGCTTATACTCATCATCATTGGTGTCGCGTCATCGTTCGTCTCTCGGTATTTGCGTTGCGCCCTCTACCGATTGTTTACGTTGTCACGTTGCTGACCTATATTTGTGGTTTGACGAAAAAACGTTTTTTTCAACAGTTATGAGCAGTTTCTTGGAGAGTATTTGTTCGTATACATCAAATATAGTGTTTTTGTTTGAAATGAAGCAAAAAAACTCACCTTCAGCCCTTATTTTTGTCCTATTTTGCTTTGTTTACAAGTTCGTCTGCCCCGCCCATAGCCCCGGAAGTGTTTATATGTAGTTAGGTAACCGACCACTAAATTTTAAATCAGATAGGTAACCGACCACTAAATTTTAAATCAGATAGGTAACCGACCACTAAATTTTAAATCAGATAGGTAACCAACCACTAAATATTAAATATGGAATGAAAGTACTGTGACCATGAAACAAAATAATTTTTTACAGTCAGTGTGATTAACAGTTGTTATTTGTTAAAATTTAGTTAACAGTTAAAGTTTTGACATGTTCACCTATCACACTTTAAATGACTTGTTATCTGATTAAACATTTAGTGTTCTAAACCTACGAGTGTTCGATTTATTCCAAGAATTTTCACATACCGCAAAACGAATGATAACGCAATCAGGACAACATGGCGGACACCAATGACAATCATATGGATGCATTCTATTGTTTTTGGATATTCCATGGCCATTTTAAGAATTAAATAACAGGAAAAGGTTGGAATAGGAGAAATAAATCAAAATTTAACAGGTAAGTTTCTTTTCGTCTTTACTTCATTGTGATAACTGTTAAGTAACGCGAACCCATAGATGACCAGTATAACAGAAAGAGTATTTTATTTAAAATGTAAGGGCGAGTGTACTTTCGCATTCACTCGACCTGCAGGGCGAGTGGGTAAAAGAAAATTTCTACACCTCTGCAGAGCAATTATTCCTAAAATCTGAAATAAATAATAAGTGGTAAACACGGCTTCGCCGTGCTTCCTATTTAAATCATTCTACACTATGCCTCATTTATGTATGAAATGTAGCTCTAAAAATTTTTATTTGTTGTAAATGAAGCGTTATTCAGATAGCATTTTACACCGGTCGTACTAAACACTGCAAAGTCATACAAAGTCTGGCAAAGTCATACAAAGTCATACAAAGTCAGTACAAAGTCATACAAAATAACATTATAAATGCATAAAAGTATGTTATAATTAAATGTATATCTGTTTAAATATTATGTATTGAAATAAAGCGTCACATTTGCATACAAAGTCAGTTGTCATCTGACAAAGACCTTACAAAGCCAAGCTATGTCCTTAAAATATCTATGCCAAGTCGATTTAAGCCATTTTATTAATTATTATAACTTCACAAAAGAGTAATTTAAATAAAGTTACTTATTTAATTTAAAATGATGTTTGTTAATTGAAAGATTATAACTCCGAGGCAAAGCCAGTTATAGTTCTCCAAAGATTATACAATGTCAAGATCGATGATCCACATTTTCCATACAAAGTCAGACAAAGTCATGCACACTTTTATAAAAATGTGTCTATATCATTTATTTTAACTTTAAACTGTTAAATAAGAATATATAAGACATTTAAAGTTGCATAAAGCTTTGCTCCAAATTTATTACCAAACTAGGCTTTGTCCGGACCCTTGTAAGATATCATGGTTATAATCGTAATGATCAGAGTTGTCACGGTGAAAAATTTGAAATGAAATTAAACTGAAATGTCTTTAAGAAATTAGTTCAAAATGTTTGATATTTACAATTGATAACTAAATATTGAATTATTTGAAAATAAAAGTCGAATTACGCAACGAAAAAAAACAACATGTCCAAAAGGCTTAAATGATTATTCATATTTAAATAATGTGCATTCAAATTCAACATGAATTTAGCAAAGAACGTTTGGTATTTTTTGTGTTGATTTTATTAATTTTTTTTTCATTTCAATTGTCTTAATATCAATTTCACGTAAGACGGCATGTAGTTAAAGTTCAAAGCGTATTTAATCACTTTAATCCCCTTTGAGTATACCAAACTGCAAGTCAGAGAGTAAATGACAGGAGAGATTAAATTAGAGAACTTTTGCACCTATGTCGGCAATATCTTACTAAAGGTAAGTGGTCAGTAAAGAACAATTTCGCATTTAATGACAAACACATGTTATAGAGATTGAATGCAGAAGTGTTGTAGTAGTTGATTGATTGTTGAATATTCCGTTAAATCTTCAATTTTTAATTATGCGCTTCTTATAATTAATTTAAGACATGAAACTGTTCACTTACTCTTAAAATCCGTTTTTCAGGGGATTTTATGTTATATGGCCAAATTTCACAATTATTTCCAGACTGCTTGTTAGTCATAAAAGTCCTATTAAAATATGACGCAGTGTAATTATAACAATTTACTCGTGCATGTTCAAGACAGTAAATATTAAGAATTTACATAAATTAAAATAACTTATAACTAGTAATTAATAGTATTTAAATTATATATAAATAAGTTATGAATGTACATACGTCAACTTTATTTACATTAAATTTTATTATACAAAAATAACGTGTTTGAAAGTAAAAAATAATTTCTAGATATCATCATTCTTACAATTTACTAGAGAGATATTCCTTCTTCAGTCTAAAAACTATTCCCAAAACATTATTGATTTAATCAGTTTTGTGACCCTGCCATCTTGTTACATTAGTATCACGAATATACAACAATTGCATTAACAGTCAGAGGTGCTAATTCAATCTCAAACTCATTATTCAAGGTGTTGATTTAATCAGTTTTGTGACCCTGCCATGTTGTTACATTAGTATCACAATATACAACAATTGCAGTCAGAGGTGCTAATTCAATCAAAGGACTGGTGTCATAATTGAAATGTAAATTGAGTTTGTATATTAATGTTGAAGAATCAAGGACCTATTCTTGATACCTTCATAAAATATAACTTAAAAAATTATTCTATATTGTGATTTTGTTTTTGTCTAGACTCTATATTTTTCTCAGATAACGTGTGATAATTCTTATTTCTTAAACAATCATGTATATGTTTCACATTTTGCTCAATTTAAAATAAATACTGGGGAATACTATGCATTATAAAAATGTAGAATATGTTATTGTCACACTTAAAACTGACTTTGTATGACTTTGTCATACTTTACACTGACTTTGTATGACTTTGTCATACTTAATACTGACTGTCATACTTTATGCGGACTTAATGTGGCTTTGTATTTCCAAGAATTCGTTAAAACAACAAAATTTGATAAATTTTTAAACATTAATTGTTCTTATGCATACATAATATTATTTTACATGCCTTTGTAATGCTAGATACTGACTTTTTCGTACTTAATACTGACTTTGTCATACTGTATACTGACTTTGCCCTACTTTCTACGGACTTCATTTGACTTTGTATCAAAATATATTTCTAAAAATTCCTAAAAAACTACAATTTTATATTTTTTATAAACATTAATTAATATTATGCACATATAGTAATATTTTACCTGCCTCTGTATTACTTAATACTGACTTTGTCATACTGTAGACTGACTTTGTCATACTGTATACATACTTTATTAGGTTTTGTACTGTAAATTAGTACCACAAAGTCATAAAAAGTAATTTTTATTAAATAATTCATATTTTTATTCATATTTTATTTTATATTACGTGCCTTTGTCATAATTTATACTGACTTTATTATATTTTAACTGTCTTTGTATGACTTTGCCAGACTTTTATGACTTTGCAGTGTTTAGTAGGACCCTTTTACACAGCTGTACCATGCCTCAAACAACTTATATTAGCAGAGTAGCTTTATGCTATATCTGCAAACCTTGGGTTCGAGTCCTGATCATGAATACACATCTTCAAGCTGGTCCGATTTCATTTGACCAGTCCAGTCTACAATATCCAGAGTTAATTCAACGCAATACCTAATCGCTTTCCCACACCAAATTAAAACGAAAGCAATCGATATTACTATCTAATCTGAAATGTTAAACTTACTGTTCTTGTGGATGATTGCAGTAAAAAAATGAATAAAAACGTCGTAGATTTCCAATGTTTAGAATGTTGGGGAAACCGGTGTAATTGTCACTTTGCCACTCTGTATTTTAATTAATTACCAAAATTCGAACAACTACCGTAATGCACATCGCTACGGTGGAGTCTACTGTTAGACTCTAACTCTGTGACAATATTAGGTTTTACTCTATGTGAAAACTTATTTACCTTATTTTTTTAGGCGAGTTTAATCTTAATTGTTATCTAACATATGGAAGAAGAACTTCTGAAAATGTGAATCGAGAAACAAAATGGCGGCTTTTCAGTTTTTAAATCCGGAAGTAAGCACAAAAGACTATTGCACCCGGATGAAAGTCACATGGTCCAATCAGTAGCCTTATTTTGCGACACGGTTTCAAAGTGGCTAGTTACTCCTTTTTGCTCATGCGCAATACCGTAATCGGAATCGAAATCGTAGGGTCGATTCCGTATTAACTACAAAACAAATGACAGCACACTTTTTCACAGCAACTATATAGCAAGTTAAACGTCGAGCATGCTTGTTGATGTCTCAAGGAAAAAGTCCAAAAGATTGTGCGTGACTTTTTGTAGACACACCTCAGACTGAATGAATTCCAATGCAGAATAGAAACAATCTGAAGAAAGACCATTATAGCAAAGTACAAAATGAGAGTAAATTAATATTGTTGTGATCACTCACTTAAAAAATAAATAAAAAATAAAATCAGTTATTATAAAGAATATATTTGTAATTTGAGCAAAGATCAAAATAATTGTTATAATTTTGTGTTTGTTAAATATGTATTTCAGTGATATAATCAAATGAAAGAAATGTGACATCTCGGGTTCAAAAAGCATGAAATTGGAAGAGCAGAGGAAGAAGGCTAATGGTATATTAAATTTTATAAATTGACTATTAACAGGGCTCTCAAAAGACTTGCAAATCAGGGAGAAGATTTGTCATAATTTACTTAATTATGGTGAAGTTTGCAGTCAACAGCATTCTTTCCCTATATATTAAATACAAAATGACTTCTCCCAAAGCTCAACAAAGAGAGAAGTCTGGTCACTTTTGACGAGACTACTTCCTTCAAGTCTCTCTCTAGTGAGAGCCCTGTATTAATAAACAGTACATGCATTGCATACTTTGCCCTTTTTTTACATGCAGTGTAGCAAAATCTCGAGGCATGTCATCACCTGACCTGAACATGCCATATTCCTGGCAGAGACTACATTGTATACCACATTAATACTTAACTATTTTATAATTGCCCGGCAATTCTCATATTGGCCCAGAACACCTATATTGGCCCAGTTTAGTCTAATATGAATTTGATGTTTTTATTCTGTTGATTAATAAAATTAGTCAAGTGTTTTTACATTGACCATGTTATTGGGCCTCGGGCTGTCATATTTACCCCTAGGCCTTCTGCCTCAGGCATATATGACTACCCTTGGCCCAATAACAAGGCCAACATGAATTCACTTGATTAATAACATTATATAATATTCATCTGTGTGCGACCTTGCACAAACATGATGGGTTCTTGTAGTTGCTTATTCGTTTATTAAGTAGGGTTATCTCATATGAATGTGTCTCAAAAATCCAATGCTGTTTCCATTGTCACAGTTAGTAACTTGACCCTTTCAGGGCTGGATAAATTTTGTTTTTTCGTAACTAGTTCAGGACAAGCTGGGTACACATTTGAGCTTGTCTCACTTTTGCGCAAATAAGCGAATTCTGATTGATCAGTCTTTACAGTAAAGAAAGAAACAGGAAATTCAAAAGGAAGCGTTACATGGGGGGCTTGATAATGTTAAAACAGATCTCAAAACATGTTATTTTGTAATAAACTTATTGCTGTTGTAATATGATATGCACATGGTGCTAAAAGAGAATGGCGCATATCAAATTAAAGTTTAAACTAGTCTGCACTAAAATATTGAGCTAGCCCATGGGCAAGCAATCAGATAGTTTGAGATTGTCCGATACAATTTTCAGATTCTCCAGGGCGTCTGGCTAGTTGGTTTGTCCAGCCCTGCCTTTACTCCATTTTGTATTTACACGCCATTTTACCACATGGGCAACCAGTGTAAATCCAGATCAGATAGAGATAACACAGGTGTAGTTCCAGATCAGCTTGCACATCAGACATTTATGTGGTCTGATCTGTATCTACTCTGTTCATTAGATACATTTAAAGCTCCTTTTAACTGGAAGCAAATGTGTGAGCACCTAGATCTACAATAGTTGCTCATGTTTTAAAAGGTGTGTCCTTCGAGTAAAATAAAGTATCAAAATGCAGGTGTATTATTGTAATAATTAACCCTTTACTACATATATACACATTTTCATGCCTGTGCAACCAGTGTAGAGATCCAGATCAGATGGCAGATCTGATCTGGATCTGCACTGGTCACATTGTGGTCAGAAATAACCTATTAAATAAAAAAGCTGACAGTTTAGATCCTAATCAGGCAGTATGGTTGATCTAGATCTACACTGATCACCCATGCCATAAAGGCATATACATGGAGGAAAAGGTTGGGATAAATTGAGCCAATAGGAATTGAATATGGCATGAAGCTTACATCAGAAATACCTCCTTTGTGTTATTTATAAAAAAATACCTTAAACATGAATTATGACAACAGTGTCTGTTAACCTGCAACAGCAATTTATGTACATCTTCATAAGCAACAAAAAGTGCAGTGAAATTGACTTGGGTTATTTGTTATGATTTAAAATACAACATTTATTTTCAGCCATTTGTATCATCAGTCAAGTGAAAGCTGTGGACTTGGAAGGTCTGCAGATTTGGTAGAAAACTAGGGAGCAGAATATGAATGTTACTGTAGAAAATGGAGACAAGGTTTGCATTTTTTATTTTCATGTATTAGAGCTGCATGAATGTTTGATAGAGAGACACTAAATCTATCTGTATATGTTGGTATTTGTATTTTTATATCTTGTAACAAGAAAACATAAAATTGTGTATGTATGTGAAGACTTGTGAGACCTCAGTTCACAAGAAAATTAATCATCCTATATAAAAGTTACTGTGTTGTTTTTTACCCTTTCTACCATATGATCACATGACATGAGTGACCAGTGTATACCCAGATCAGCAGGCATATCTGTGCAGTCTTAACAGGTTCTACATGGTTCATAATAAGATTTGTGAGGCTATTTCTTACAAATATGCAAACAGTGTAGATTCCAATCAGATCCAGATCAGACACCAAAGTTGTTCTTGTTGATCTATTGTTTTCCAGGTGTCCACTAGCCGCTGAATGTCAAGCATCATTTTTGTGTCGCCCTTTCGAAGTAAAGGTGATACATAGGGATTACTTTGTCTGTCCGTCCATCTGTCTGTCCGTCCTGAAAACTTAATGTTGGTTATAACTTTGCCATTTCTTAATATTTCTTCATGAAATTTTCAAATCATATTGATTGTGACAACATGCTTGAGCTGATGTAAATTTTCAGGTCAAGGTCACATTTGTTAATCCTTTTCTTAATATTTCTACATCAAAGTTTCCAATTATATTGCTCATGACAACACACTCGTCATGACTCCAGGTTCTTTATGTCAAAGTGGGAGTTATTCCCCTTCTTTTTCTTGCAATTTTATACGCCCGTTTGAAAAACGGGACGTATTATGGGAACACCTGCTGCGGGCGGGCGGGTTGGCGGGCGGGCGGCGTCAGCAGGGTTTCCGTTCTCTAAGTCAAAGAGTTTTCATCAGGTCTTTATCAAACTTGGTGAATATGTTGGTGGGCATAATATCTCGACCAAGTTCTATAACCAGCCAAATCCACCCAGGCACTCCTGAATTATGGCCCTTTAATTGTCCAAAATTTGGGTTTCCGCTCTCTAAGTCAAAGAGTTTTTGTCCTGTCTTTATCAAACTTGGTGAATATGTTGGTGGGCATAATATCTCGACCAAGTTCTATAACCAGCCAAATCCCCCCGTGCACTCCTGAATTATGGCCCTTGAATTGTCCAAAATAAGGGTTTATGCTCTCTAAGTCAAAGAGTTTTCATCCGGTCTTTATCAAACTTGGTGAATATGTTGGTGGGCATAATATCTCGACCAAGTTCTATAACCAGCCAAATCCCCCAGGCACTCCTGAATTATGGCCCTTGAATTGTCCAAAATTACTGTTTCCGCTCTCTAAGTCGAAGAGTTTTCATCCGGTCTTTATCAAACTTGGTGAATATGTTGGTGGCATAATATCTCGACCAAGTTCTATAACCTGCCAAATCCCCCAGGCACTCCTGAATTATGGCCCTTGAATTGTCCAAAAACTGAATTAGCGGTATCTGCTCTCCAAGTCGAATAATTTTCATCGGATCGTTACGCAACTTTGATGATCAGCATTTTGACGGGCGTATTTTGTGTCAGTTTTGCACTCTTGTTAACCTTACTTAGCTCCCAGGGCGACACAAGTGAACACCCATCTAGTGTAACCTTTTCGTTGATTCAGGCAATTAATGACCAAATTACCCTTAATGTAAGGGAAACAAAGAAACTTCAGCAAAAATCATTGGAGTCAGAATGAGGTTTCTTAAAAAAAAAATAATTTTCAAAAGTCAAAAGGTCATTTCCTGGGTCAAATGGAACCCCTGGATGTCTATATGATAAAATGCCTCTCCAAGGAGTGAAGGTTCATCATAAGAAATGAGAAAAATATTTTTCTTTTAGAAAACAAGAGTGCCAAACTGACACAAAATACGCCCAATATCAAAATGCTGATCATCAAAGTTGCGTAACGGTCCGATGAAAATTATTCGACTTGGAGAGCGGAAACCGCTAATTCAGTTTTTGGACAATTCAAGGGCCATAATTCAGGAGTGCCTGGGGGTATTCGGCAGGTTATAGAACTTGGTCGAGATATTATGCCCACCAACATATTCACCAAGTTTGATAAAGACCGGATGAAAACTTTTTGACTTAGAGAGCGGAAACAGTAATTTTGGACAAATCAAGGGCCATAATTCAGGAGTGCCTGGGGGATTTGGCTGGTTATAGAACTTGGTCGAGATATTATGCCCACCAACATATTCACCAAGTTTGATAAAGACCGGATGAAAACTCTTTGACTTAGAGAGCGTAAACTCTGGTCGAGATATTATGTCCACCAACATATTCACCAAGTTTGATAAAGACCGGATGAAAACTCTTTGACTTTGAGAGCGGAAACAGTAATTTTGTACAATTCAAGGGCCATAATTCAGGAGTGCCTGGGAGATTTGGTTGGTAATAAACTTGGTCGAGATATTATGCCCACCAACATATTCACCAAGTTTGATAAAGACCGGATGAAAACTCTTTGACTTAGAGAGCGGAAACAGTAATTTTGGACAATTCAAGGGCCATAATTCAGGATAGCCTGGGGGGATTTGGCTGGTTATAGAACTTGGTCGAGATATTATGCCCACCAACATTTTCACCAAGTTTGATAAAGACCGGATGAAAACTCTTTGACTTAGAGTGCGGAAACAGTAATTTTGGACAATTTAAGGGCCATAATTCAGGAGTGCCTGGGAGGATTTGGCCGGTTATAGAACTTGGTCGAGATATTATGCCACCAACATATTCACCAAGTTTGATAAAGACCGGATGAAAACTCTGACTTAGAGAGCGGAAAAAGTAATTTTGGACAATTCAAGGGCCATAATTCAGGAGTGCCTGGGGGGATTTGGCTGGTTATAGAACTTGGTCGAGATATTATGCCCACCAACATATTCACCAAGTTTGATAAAGATCGGATGAAAACTCTTTGACTTAGAGAACGGAAACCATGTGGACGCCGCTCGCCCGCCCGCCCGCCCGCCCGCCCGCCGCAGGTGTTCCCATAATACGTCCCGTTTTTCAAACGGGCGTTTAAAAAGTGAAATATGCATATCGGGAATTGCAACATTCAGAAGACACAGCCTCCCCACACAGCCAAAGAGAGAGCATGGTTAATAAAATGGTAAGTTTCAAAACAGACACCATAAACGATGAACTGAATGAGAACCCAAGGGTTACCGTGTCAAGAGTCGGGATTAATGTAGTATTGCCAGTGCAAGAATAGCAATATTATTGGACAAAACTAATTTATTGTCAAATATTTATCAGTTTTTAATGTCGACAAATAAATTCAAAAAATCATAGACCATAAATTATGCTTGAACTTCAATATAAATAGGTTATTTGTTGAAATTAATATTTCAGGATAACAGCTTCACATGGAATGCTGTGAGGAGACCAGTTTGACAATTATGTCTATGACTGTCTGAGGGAGCATACCGCCTTTATATTTCCACTAATTCCTGCAATGGAGCATGCTGCTTTTGTAATGGACAAGAGTAAAAAAATCACAAATGTCGGTACACCTCATTGAAAAAACATTAATTGACAAAAAATCATCGGTGTAATTGTGTGTTTCAATATTATTTGCTGAATAATAGAACCATTGAAAAAAAACAACAACATAGTGTCACTTATAGTATTATTTTAAATCATATTACCCAATTGTGTTTGTTGATTTCAAGTTTGAATATTCAAAAATTATGACAAGCTTAGCTACTTTTTCTGTCATCGGTGTCACCGTTTCTCAACTCAGAATTTTAGGTGCTGTCTAATGATACTGTGCTTGCAAACAACTGCTCACAGTATTCTTCCAAACTTTACAAAAGTATTCACAACATTAAGGTAAAATTCCATTTGTCATTGCACTCTCATTGATAAAATGAAAAATTAAAAAATCTGTCTACATGCAAAATGCAAGGACGAAAGGAGTAATACTTTTAAATAAAGTGTAGTGTCTGAGAACTGTGACCAGCTTTGTTTCACTGTTGACCAAATTATGACCTAAGAAGTATGATATCATCCACTTAATTTTGATTGGTCAATTCTGAGACAGGCAGTGCCTTATTTCATATTATCGTCCACAGGTCCAATCATATTCTAATTATGACTTTAGACATATTGTCCTACCCCCAGGTTCACTTCCCATGTCACCGCGTCTGCAAACTTGATATTGGTATTGGTCTTCACTTGTTAATTGGACCCTAAATGTTTTGGGGTCGAAGATCTATGTCTCAGAGGACATAAAGTAAATTGGTCCCCGTTCTCGAGACGAAAGTTTGTTTCTGGTCAAACTTTATCAAACCCGCACTCTTTGTCAAAAATCCATCGCTTTTACGTTATGTTTTGATGGCCGACCCATCAGTACCTTCAGTCCTTTGATTTAATTTCACGTTTGTACCGAACGTTGAGCTTATGTAAAGCGAAGTCACCTGTTCTGAAAACGCGTCTTTTTATCACGTGACAAACAGCAGATAAATTATAGGATGCAGAAAATACATTCAGAACTTTAAATAAATATTATTATTAATTATTATTATTCGTATCCGGACGTTACTTTACGTAATAAATTACTATTGGGGAACGCCATAAAAAAGTGTAGATGGTAATAGATTTTGACATTTTTAACATGCTTGGTTGCTACTATATTTAAAAAGAACTTCAAATTACTTTATCTACAGAACGTTTAATGTAGGGATTATAAATGCACACTGATACTAATTTATCAATGTTTTTGACTTTTAAATCAAAGATTTTCAAGAACGTGTCAAAGCTGATGTTTAATTTTTCGTTTGCCTATATATTACTTATTCAGTGCATTAATTAATTACTTCGATAGTATAATGTCACATCAGTCTAAACTTTGCCAAGGGGATTATTACAGTTAATGGCTTTCGTAATCACAGGTATGTGTTTGTGTTTTCTATATGAGTAACTTTAAACCATTGCCGTTTTGTTACAGTCAAGTTCATGCATCAAAAGAGTTTGCTTACTTGAAAGGACTTCAGTATGTAGAAATTGAAATACATTTTAAAGGTCGTCTACAGTTGTCATTGCATTGTCTTCGGTAAAAAACAAAAAAAAAAAACAACATCAAAATATCTCGTTAACGGCAATGTGCAGTCAATCATGTTTTGCACAAAAAACGTGTTAATTTTCGTTTTACATGGGTTGAAAAGATAGCACATTAAAAAAAATAAGTCGGACCTAAAATACCATGAAATTCTATGTACATCCAAACTTAAAAATTAAAACTAAGTGTACCTTGTTGTACTTGCGGTCAAAAATTTATCTCGTGTTTCATTTCGACAAGATGCAACTTTTTTCCGCAAAACATACACATAAATTTTTATAAACCAATACAGATTAATAAAAAATTATCTTGCGTATCGTTTTTGCAAGGTCGCATATATTTTATCATATCATTGGAATCGGCTCTATTCATGCTTTACATGTTAATTATTATACAATTATTTACTTATTAGCTGGGAAATATGCTGTGATATTGACCTAAAAAATCGTTATTGACCGAGGCGATAGCTATAACTATTTATAGTTCATGTAATAATAAGTAATGTTTCGTCAATTGTGTTATATTAACGTTCTGTCTACTGTAACATTGTTTCCTTGTTTTATTACATGTCCGTATGTATGTAAGTATGATGCTCTTCTTTTTGGAGGATTAAAAAAGAATATATATCTATCTATTTACGCGACCAAAAAATTACAGTTTTTTATAAAGATCTTATATTGTTTACATAATTATGTTAGACAAAAGGACACACAAACTGTTGTTCTCCATTTCATATTACTTGTTTGAGAATTTAAGATGATGTTAAGCGTTTTTTTTAGTCTTTGTATATGGAGGTCAGTAGAATTTTAGGGAATTGTGAATCTAGTTATGTTTCTTTACTGTTCTTACTCTTCAGAGGGTGAGAGGTGATAAAAGTGGTGACCCTTAACTGGTATAAAATAATATTTTTACAATATATATGTAAGTCGTTGAAATGTACGAGTATATGCGTTCTCTTTTCGTTTATGTAACGTGTTGTTTATTACGTATATTGAAGAGTCTTAATCGTTTTTATAGCCTGCACACATTAGATCAAACAGTGTGAACAAAATTGTACAATTGTAGAGCTTAGACCTTGCAATCATTATCGGAGATTAGATAAGGATTTATTTCGGTAACGAAATCTAGTCATTTGATGTTGGATATTCTGCAGATTACATGCCGGTAGTTTGCACGAAGTATTTCTAAAAACCTAATTTATTGTCGAGTTTATTTGATGTTGAAATATCTGATATGGTTTACACTAATTTGAAAAAAAGTAAGTTTGGACTATACACGGTGGTTAATATTCTTCTGCATATTAATTTTGTAGTACTAAGAGACAATTATCTTATTCATGTGTATGGCTTCTTTGTAATTTATTAAATTCTGTGGATTTATTTCAACAAAATGTTTTTTTCATAATTTATATATCTTTTGCGACGCGCAGTCTTTTCAAATGCTGAATTTTGAAGGACAAATAAAAACTCCTAATAATTGAAACAAAAAAGTATGTTATACTCGTATATAACTATAACAAGACAGTCAATGATGACTGCTGTTGATCATCCGCCATAAATAACGATTTGTCGAAAGCGTACCATTTCATCTCTGTTTCATTTTTCTCTTAACAATTCTCTTAATAAAATAATTGCTTTGTTAACATAATGAACCATTGTTTTGTCGCAATTTAGATGGATATTACGTTGCTGTCACGAATCTCAATGTGTTTACATTTTCTAAAAACCATGCAGTGCATATAAAATTATTAATTTGAAGTACACACTGATATTAAAAATTAAACACCATTTGAAACGAACATGTTATGCTCATTTCGTTTGTTTTTTTTAGTTTCTAAGCAAATACCGAACCTACATTTCTATTCATAAATATTTAATCAGAAAGCAGAATTTTCTCTTTCGTTTTCAGAAAACGTTATAGGATGTTATACTAGGTGGAATGACAAGCGTTTGAGGGATGTACCTTTACCCGGTAAGTCAGAATAATGTTAACCAATTCGTCAAAATAATGTTAGGGGTTTCAAGAAATTCAAGGAAATCTTACTTCCTGGTCCAAAGTGAAAGTAGAAAGTGAAAGTAGGAAGTAAGTTTTCCCTAACATTATTTTGACGAATTGGCACTAAACATTGTAGACCAGCATATACTTATTTCAGGTATGAGTTGCTTTGGTATATTGTTCATGAATTTCAGAGTTCTCATGCAAATGGTTTTTCTTTTGTTTAGTATGTGCTGGGTAATTAGAACATGAATAAGACTAAACTGAGCTTGCAAACATTTACTACATCCATAGCTAAATCCATTTATTTACGAAAATCTAGGTGGCAATAAGTATTTTCCCCAAAATTCATTTTTTGAAATTTTAGCCTGTCTTTTGTAATGTTTGCGATACCTTAATAGATGGTGTTTAATACATACATCTAGTTTGACCCAAGAGAGATAAGAGGGTTACTAAAAAAGTTCAGAAAAGATGTTGTTTTGGTAAAATACGTGATTTTTGTTACTTATGCATTCAAAATTATTGTTTTAGAAATAAAATGTATTGTTATGAACGTTTTTATGGGTAGAAACCTTAGTTTTTGAAGTGAAATTGTTGAGTGATTTTGACGGGGTAGAAGAACTTTTTGAACATCCCTTTCAATAACAGAAGTTATGTTTGAAAAGGAAAAAAATCAAAGTAATTTGTTTGCATTTGGTAAATTGTGTGGATTTTTTTTTATTTTTGTTAAATATGTTTTAGGTGTTCTTTGATAAAACTTCATTTTTATTTGCGGGGAAATTTTATTCGGATGTGGAATGTATATCTCGTGAGGATTCGGCGTAATACGTCATTGTGCGTGATATCTTTGAGCTGACCCATCTGGATTTTCAAGATGGCGTGCGACATTTGAATGCTTTAGAAATAAATTCGTTATTTTTACTGTGAATGCAAAGTGGATTGTATGAGGTAAGTGCCAGAGATATTTAGTTATTGTATTATATCGATATTCAGTACATAACTAGGTCAAAATATGTTATCTCAAAGGTCGAGAGCATTCTTTAAATAGCGGTCACGTGCTAACATATACCTCGTCAGTTGGGTCAAGCGTGATGCAGCTTACGTACGCAACAATGTTACTTTTTATCAGGAATGTAGTTCTAGACCTGTTTATATAAACCCTTCTCGCTCATAATAAATTTGAATACGCTGGAAAAAAAAGTCGACATCATGGTTTACTAAAAACAAAAGCAACATTAGTTTCATGCTATGGCGTAAGAATATCGTAATGGTTATAAAAATAACAGCGATAGGATTTTCCAAAACTATTTCGGAGTTCGGTATGTGCCGTAAAGTAACGGAAAATCAAAATCATAATACACATTCTCATAATACATGTAATACACACGCTGTAGTGATATTTTGATCATGCTGGTCTAGTGACATCCTAGGACATATAGGAAGAACTTCTACGTTTGCTCAGTAGAGGGAGAAGTTTAGACAATTTGGGAGATTATTTCTAAGCCCTCTAAGCCATTCCCTGGCAATTATTAAGCTCTTGGTTGATTTTCATGTATTTATTTTTGTTGTGTGCTTCTGGTGTTTATGTTTTTGACCAATTACATATGTGTTGCATGGCTGATCCCAAACCTATTGACAAGAAGATGAGCATAATCATGTGTATTTGTAATGGAAAATAACTGTTACTTTTTTGTAGGTGTGGTTTGGAATAGCCAAGATTACCCAGTTTGTGGAAGTGTTGCAGATTTAGGAATCATTATTGGACATGTGGACTGGTAGACTGATGGTGTGTGGTGGCTTGATCATAGGTCAAACAACTATTCACTTCATATCTACAATCAAATGGATCCAACCACAACTTGGCTCAGGGACATTACATCATTAGCATAAATGTCGTCCACATATAACACGTGTGTGTTATACTTTTCTTGTTATTCGATCGAAAATTTGAACTATTCATCATTGGGATACCTTAACATTTCTACGTATATTTATTGGTCCATAACTCGGACACTGACCGGGTCATAAGATCATAAACCTGCTTAAAATAAAATCAACTTACGCACAGTTATTTTTATTAGATTTTTTCTAATCCGAAATATTCATCTCTAAATCTGGATAACATCTTTAGAATAAAACTGTAAGTTTTTAAATCGACTGTCTTTTTAATCATAAATAGTATAGAATGTTTTGATTTTTATTATTTTTGTATTGATGTTGCTGTAATATTTAACAGTTCAGAACTTATCAAATGAGAGGGGCAATGTTAATGAAATTGAAATTCATAATATATTTATTATCAAGACTGTTTTTGTTAACCTCTAATATTTTTTTTAGTTTTTCTTTGCAATGTTTGCTTCCTAAGATTAACAACTTGTTTTAAATATTTTTTATTACATTTTTTTCTTTGTTTTAAAAATTTCTTTATTTTCAAATGTACACGTTATATATAAATTTGTTTGTTGAAGTAAAAGTAATTATTTCTATTAATACATTTTGGACGACTGATCAAATGTATTGAATTGAAAAATATCTGTAAAATAAGTTTCAAATATACTAAGGTTCTGTAAAATAATAAAATAATAAGTACTAGTAAAATACAGGGGATAATAGCTATTTTCCTGTTACCTCAAACACTCTCAGAATTGTCATTAACTACATTAAAGAAAAACACCAGGCGGTACTCAATTACGACCAATACCAAATTAATTACGACATTTTTCTGTTCGAGGGCCAGTAAAATAGGTTTCTTAGGTTATCGCTGAGAACTGCGGCTTTTAATCGGGAAATATAGCATTCGGCGATATCCATAGCTCTCGAACCAAGAAATTTAGCTATGGTAGAGAACTAGGTTCTGTTAACAATAACTATAATGGCTATTGGTCGGTATAATGGCTATTTGTCATTGTCAATAAGTCGCTATGGTTTTCGGACTGATAACTGTACTTATTAGTTGATAACTATACGCCTTTCCAATAAACAGTTTCGCAGTCCTGTACGAGTTACTTCCCGTGACCGGAAATCAATCCAAAGCGAGGCTCTGCGGGAAAGCTGAACTATCGGACTATGGGCCTAAGCACATATTAATAGCTAACATTATCCACTATATTGCAGGTCAGCGTTCGTCGCCGGCGGTGAAAAAAATAATTAACTGGTCTGTTATTCTAGCCAAACTCTTTTATTTTCACTATTTGTTAGATATTTAGATTTTTAATGTTTTAAGAACATCTACCATTCTTGTTGATAGTAGGCAGTATGAAACGCAATTAGGACAAACATAAGCATTAATTATACGAATTTCTGTACAACATTTTCATATTAATGTCTTTTCTGCCGAAAATTATATTTTACTGGTGTGAAATTTGCAAATTGCAAAACTGGTAATGCGCTATAATCTGGAAATCGTGATATGTCAACATCTGGTTACATGATCTGTAGACATATAAATTACAATCTAAATTTGTTGATACTTACACATTTGAACAACAGAATAGTCCTAATAATGCATGGCGTTTATGTTCAACGAATAAATAATTTGATTTTTTAAACCAAAAATTATTGATTCTGTCTTGAAATAAAAAAAGGATCGGTAATTTGATTGTTTGTTGTAGAAGTATCATTCGTAGAATAAAATTCAAGGATTCAAATGCCGGCTTCCAATAAAGATGGGAATATTTATATTACAATATGTACTTAGGTTTGACAGTTTGTAATTTTGGCGTAAAAGCCCAAACGCTTAATTAAACATACATAAAATGTTTTGCCAAGATTTGTTTCTTATTGATATTTTTTTTTCTATAACGTGTCGTAACGTGGATTAAGAATCCATATAATTGCTAAATCAAATACATTTGCTGACACATCCAGTAATTAAAGGACTCCGATATACTTAATAATTGGGAGGTGTAGATATCTCGCAAATAGTAATTACACGATTTCGATTGGTCAATGATATCTGCCCCTTTAAGTACTTGACAGGTAACCCCTTGTGCGCGACAATTTGACATTTTTGACATGTCGCCTTCAAAATCAATCGCCGCCGACTTATTCATAACATGATGGCAGAAGTTGATTAGACACGCTAATCCGGAAACGAGAATCAATTTAGCCGTGAAGAGAATACTGGCTGTTAGTTAAAGTCGTTTAGTGTTTAACTCGAGGATTGTTTTGACACTTTTAGTCATAGTACTTTTCTAACAGCAGAAAACATTTTACTAGTACAAATAGAATCACCTTTACTACATGTTTTCAAGATGGTATTGAGTAGCGTGAATATATTAATGCTACTTAGTCTGGATATATATTAACAGTCTTGTTGTATTGTGTTCAGGATAGTTGCGCATGCGCGGTGACGTCATATTGCGATTAAGAACTAAATAAATAACTTTATTGCAGGAATCAAAAACTTTGCATTGCTTATCTTTATAATTTAAAAGAAGTTGCATATAGATTTGTGTTTAACAATTTTATCATTACGAAGAATGAAACATAACTGAATTTGCATGCCCCCTAGTGTGGAATAAAGTAGGTCATCTGACTTGCAGGTGTTGTAAAAAAACGAGTGAACATTGTTAGTGACTGCTGACCTTGTCGCAATCTATCAAAAGTTTGTTTTTAATATTCGATCGGAATGTTTTCCTACTGAGAAAAACATAGTTGTCCATGTTAGTGACATGCTATCTTTCCGTTCCATTGATTCGTTGTGTTAAATCGTTATCTTGGGAAATTGTGAAATCGATACCGGATGTTTACACAATTTAAAATAACTAATAAACTTGGTTGAATTATGGATTTAAAATGGTATTGAAGGACTGATATTCAGTTTGTAAGGATTGATTAAGTTAACATCTTATTGTAAAACAAGATTATATTGAAGCATGGAAATTAACTTGATGGCTAATCAAGAATCTTTGCTGAAAATTCATCCAGATCGAGAATGTTGAAAAAGAGCTGTTTTTTACGTTTTTATATGGACAGTGTCGCTGTGCATATAGGAACATATAAGATAGCAAGTGCATCTTTGTTGTCTGGCCAACAAATTAACATGAAGAAGCAACCTCTTCTGAAAGTGAAGTCACTGCTAGTTGAAGCTTACCCTAGACCAAGTCCATATTGTTTAACACATGAAGTGTGACTGGCTCATAATCCAAAGGTAGGAAGATTTTTTCGTTATTGGCTAATTTGGTAAAGAGATTGTCATTACATTTATTTCACTTAGAAATTCTATAATTCACTGGAAAACATAAAATAAATAGTGGTCTACATCACATAAATTGATCTATAGTATAAGATTGTTTTGTGTTTAAGGATTCTGCATTTAAAATTATTATGCCCCCACAAAGTGGGAGGCATACTGGTAGAGTTGCACTTGCTGTACAAACGTACGTCCCCAAATCTTGTGGCATCAACTTCTCATAAACAATAAGGCGGATTTCTTTCAAACTTGCACAGATGATCAAGCAGGATGTGTAGATGATCGGATTTTTTCCTACGATCATTTTAGTAAAAACTTTTACTAGAGTTATAATAAACCCTTTGTTATTAAAAATTAACTTGCAGCAGTGGGGACATAAGTGTCCGAGGACATAAAAAATTTGTGATTACATCAAGAAATAAAATTAATTCTTGATGTATTCAGAAATGTTTTATAATGCATTTTGCCAAAAAAGTAATTTTGTCTTAATAAATTTAATATATTTTATGTTTTTTGAAAAGATGTGTTTGATTTATTTTCCGAACAACTTCAACAAGTCACTCTGAAAATCTGTAATACATATAACTCTATAGTAATTTTTGTATCATGGTCCCAAAACATCTTTTCATAATACATGTATGTGCAGTTTTATTGACAGTTTCAAGATGTATTTGTATGAGTTTTTGTGTGGCCTGATCTATGGCAAGCACAATTAATCCGTGGTTATCGACCCATCTATGGTTATTGGTGATACCTGATGATAACCATAGTTATAATCAAGGGTTGATAATCAGATGGTCACAAGTCATATATTGTTTTCAGTTAACTTATTATTTACAGAATTGCTTAACATATTCATTTAAATTAATTTTCATCATTCAAATAAACATTTGCTTCATATTTAAATTGCAAAAGATATCATATCTCTTTATTCTTGAAAAGTTTGACCACTTTTCCTCAGTTCTTCTGTGTCAAAATGACCCCAAGCTCAGAAATAGGTGGGGTCAAAAGTGGAAAAATTTAAATGTGCTTGCATCAAAAAGCAAGAATCTGCATTAATTGAAATCACTGTAACCACCGTTTACGCCGAGAACAATGGTTTCTGGTCAGTAACTATAGGTTACGTTGATGTCCATAGTAACTTATTGACAATTACTACGGTTATCGGCCGATAAGGCTCCAATGTTTACACGTGTAAATGGTAACGTTTCGTTTTCGGGCCGTAAACATTAACAGAATCTTGAACTGTTTATACGAACGGTCACATGATTGTAAAGGCGGCAAAACATTTGCTGAAAAAACGGCAACGATGCACTTAGAAAAAATTATTCTATTTACACCACTAAGTGAAAAATTAATTTTATTTACACCACTAAGTAAACAATTGTATTTTAATATGTAATTCACATTGTTGAGGTATAAAAAAACTCTCGCATTGTTATGGGTTTCCGCGATGTCCAGGGATTTCAATAGTTTCTGAAAACCAGGGGTCATCTGATCCCTGTTGAGAATGTTCATGGGGTCATTATCAGATCGTCACTTGTCATATCTTGTATTTAGTGAACTTTACTACTTATAAACCTGCTTTAACTTCATAAATTTTAATTTATTTTCAGTGGTTAAATAAGGGTCAACTTCTTTTTTTTTAATGGAATGTACACAAAAGTTTTCTTTATTCTTGCAAAAGTTGACCACTTTTCTCCTGCATCAAAATGATTCCAAGTTCAGAATGAGAAGGGGTCAAAAGTGGAAAAAAAAATCAAATTTCCTTGCATAAAATGCAAGAATCTGCATCAGCTGAAATCCTGGATGTCGTGACCATGTCAGTGAGTGTAGCAAAATGACGGATTCAGAATTTCACAGGATACCCCCGGAAGTTTAGCGATCCAATAAGATCCCGTTTTAATGGAGTTGCATTGTTATTTACAACTTACAAAGTTCAGTGAAACTTGTCACAATGTTATCAGGTTTGCATGATATAAACAACCTTTAAACGGCATCGTTTCGTTTTAATATGGTCCACGTAAACGTTTACAAACGTTTGTAAACGTTGGAGCCTTATTGGCCGATATCTAGGATTTTCACCAATAACTATGGTTATTGGACGGTAACCCTAGTTATTGTCAATAGCTATGGTTATCAGATCAATATCTATAGTTGGTCTCTAACCATGGATATCGGATCAATTGTGCAAGCCACTTGCCATAGTGATTTTTGGGTTTCTTAAAATGATGCAAGTTAAAGAATGCAGTATGTACTCATCATGTAGTGTTTTTATAATGCATTTTTCATCTCACCAGTGTTTAGATTTCTGTTATGAAAATATTACAAACTCAATCAGATTTTAGCTGCATTTCATTTATAATTATTTTTAACAGCATTGAAATAAGTAAGGTTTTGATTTAAAATGAATTATGAATCGGACCGGTATCCATAGTTATTGGTTTATAACTATAGATATTGGATTATTTGGGCAAACCGAATCTCAAAGTGAAACAGATATAATGGCAAGACAACAACCTAGGATATTGATTTATATCTAGAGTTTTGTGCCAAGTGCACATTTGATATCCATAGTTTATAGTGAAAACGATAGATAAATATTGCTCGTTAACCACAGTTTACTCCAAGAACTATGGTTTTCGGTCGGTAACTATAGTTTTTGCCAATATCCATAGTTATTAATCCGACATCCATTGACAATAACTATGGTAATCAGTCGATATTAGTGTTGGGATATGGGTTTCAAATCACAATCAATAATATGTTTGAATCTGTTGCCACTTCCGATGTGATTTCACTGTTTATAATCGGTTTATAAATCAATTCTGTGTTACATTAACAAATGGTTTCTGACTTGTAGCTTACATATTATCCCTTGTTTGTGTGTGTTTGCTGCTACTTTCTTCATGAAGGTTGGTGTTCCAAGGACAATAATAAAACTGTTCCGCTGGTTTTCTTATTTCATATGCACTAAAATAGGATGGATGAACAATGCTTATTAAAGAATACCCAACCCAAAACATGTTGTAAATAGCACTAAATGCCTAAAAGGCCCTATACAAATATTTTCAGTCATGAATAGTACAAACTATTAATATTGATCAACATAATTATGTCCAATTGTGCAGTATTTTACAGGCAGAGGTGAAGATCAGTTTAAATTGATTATGAGAGAATGACATTGATTATTGGCATTGGGAGGCTTTTAAACATAGTTAATCGATGTCTTCCGATCATCGGTACATAATCACTAGCCGATATCTAGGGTTTTCACCAATACCTATGGTTATCGGATGGTAATCCTAGTTATTGTCAATAACTATGGTTATCAGATCGATATCTATAGTAATTGGTAGATAACCATGGATATGGGTTTAATTGTGCAAACCGCTTGCCCTACTGATCTCTGAGTCTCTTAATTTGATGCAACATTGATGATTGCAGGATGTACATGTGGCTCATCATGTAGTGTTTTTATAATGCATTTTTCACCTCGCCAGTGTTTAGAACTCTGCCATGTTATGAAAATATTACAAACTCAATCGGATTTTAGCTGAATTTCAGTTATTATTTTTAACAGCATTGAAATAAGCAAGATTATGATTTAAAATGAATTATGAATCGGACCGATATCCATAGTTATTGGTTGATAACTATAGATATTGGATTATTCGGGCAAACCGCATGTCTAAGTGAAACAGATACAATGGCAAGACAACCTTGGATATTGATTTATATCTAGAGTTTTGTGCCAAGAGCACATTAGATCTGATGTCCATAGTTATTAGTGAAAACTCTAGGTAAATATTGCTCGTTATCCACGGTTAACTCCAAGAACTATGGTTTACTAAGAGGTTATTAACCGATGTTCAAGGGCCGGGAGGTGATATCGGCCCGGAAGAGCAATATTGGCCCGAGAGCTTTAGCTCGAGGGCCTATGTTGCTCTGCCGGGCCGATATCACCTCCCGGCCCTTGAAAACCGGTTTATAACCATTTTATTACATGTGTCGGGCTGATATCAATGTCTAATTCATAAAATTACTGTGCACTCGTCTATTAATTAATTAATTAACTACGTCACGATGAACGCTTTAGCTACTACGTCATTTAGAGTTTTGTGACGTAATTAACGATTGTTTACATTTCAAACTGTAATGTTCAGAGCAAGCTGTCAGTTGTTTTTTTTTTAGTTCTATTTTGTCTTAAGTGATAATGTCTTCGAACATTTCGTGAAATTGTGCAAGATATGTGATTGTGAAAATGTGAATTCTGGAAGTGTTTTACAGGGTTATGGGTATGTAAAGGCTTTTATTTGTGAGTGTTTCATTCTCATAACGCTGCTGCGAGCTTCAATTACGTCAAATAGGTAGATTATATCTAGGCTTCATAGAATAATAAATCATAAGGAAAATATGAAGGAACATGATTCCGAAAATACAGTGCTTTTCTTGGTTGTCCCCAGGTATGTACAATTTCTCCATGTTTCTGTTGTCATTTTATCGCTCTTAGAATAGGTTTCATGATAGCATGCATGCTCTTTTTTAAATATGCTACTTCTTGCATCTAGCTCCAAAAGACTTGAATGGACTCGATCGATCCAATAGTCGCCATCTTGAATTTTAAAAGTTAAATCCTGTATCAATGGTTACCACGTGCCATAATTCGTGATACGGGATTTCTGCCCGCGATATCAGGTTTTCGGCCCGCGATATCAGGTTTTCGGCCCGCCCTTTATCATGCAAAGTACCCGGGCATTTTGGTCATTATTTGTTACTATTTATAGTAACACATGTAATAAAGTCGGTAACTATAGTTTTCGCTAATGTTCATAGTTATTGGTCTGACATCCATTGACAATAAGTATGGTTATCAGCACTATGGTGGTAACCCTAGTTACCCTAGTTATTGTCAATAACTATGGTTATCTGATCAATATCTGTAGTTATTGGTTGATAACGGTGGGTATGGGATCAATTGTGGGTATGGGATCAATTGTGCAAACCACTTGCTCTATTGATCTCTGAGTCTCTTAACATGATGCAACATGAAAGAATGCAGGATGTACATGTATGTGTGCTCATCATGTTTTATTTTTATAATGCATTTTTCACCTCACCAGTATTTAGATTTCTATCAATATTACAAACTCAATCAGATTTTAGCTGCATTTTAGTTTTTATTATTAACAGCATTGAAATAAGCAAGGTTTTGAAATAAAATGAATTGATAAGCAGCTGATAACTTCCAGGTGTTCCGTTTTTCAAATTACCTCCCTTTGAAAATGCAAAATTGATACAAAGGTAAATTGTGTTGCTATTATTCGCTCTGAGTACCAACTGCATTGTACGTGTATCATACTTGATAGGCAAATAACATGTGGTGAGAACACTATTAAAAGTGAAAATAATGAAAATTTGTAAGAACAAGTGTGAGATTGATAGGCAAGGTTTGAAATCAGATTGCATGTTGGTTTGCTTTCTTTCAAAATATCATTGAAACAAATCAACAAATAAGCTAGATATTGCAATACAATTCTATGAGAAATTGTTCAGTTGTCTCTGAATAATAGACCGTCTGTAAAACAGTAAGTTACTGTTTTACTATTTTCTTGTTATCCATAAAACGTGATTTAAGAATAATAGCAACTTCGTCTGCTCAATTATCCTTTAATTACCCATTCCTGCTTTAACTGATGTTAGTATTTTTTTCTAAAATGAAAGTCTGTGGAATGTCTTACAATACAGCATGTCTTTCATTTAAAGTGTTTCCACTCCTCTTTCATTTTGTATCAGATTTCTGTATTTTCTATTTTGTATTTGTCATGTCTCAGAGGTTTTTAGTACTTTATTTACAAACTATTTTACGACCAATGGAAAGCAGAATTAAACATGTTAACGAATTAAATGCATATTTTTGTTGTTTTGGGGTACGAAGGAACTTCCTTTGTCAGAAATCTAGCCGACAAGAATCAATGTTGTATGTATAGATTCATTGAAGACTGTAATTGCCTTTAAAATCTCCTAAGTGTTTGTCAGAAATATTATGTTCACAGAATAATAAAATAACACAATAAAAATCATAATACCATGTTAACATTTTAAGGACTTAACACGTTCTTAAAGACATCGGTAAATTTCGTTGACGGTCAATGGAATGTTTTGGACTTGGCATGTGGAAAGACAAATATTGTTAAAACACCTGCTACTGTACTATATACATTTAAGTGTTACAATTGATGCCAAACTGCTTAATCGCTAAGTGTAACATACTGTGAGCTTGGAGTAAATGTAAATTTAAAATAATAACAACCATGTATCATGTGTTTATAAACATTTTAACAGCCATGGCGACGTAGTACGTAATGGTTAGTTGCTAAATGTTTATACAGGCATGCAGTTAACAATTAGAACATGCTTATTGTATCATACTTTTTAAGAACTGTTGTTCATGGAAAGAATTGAAAGTGTGTACTAACTAAACAATATAAATTGTGTAGGTCTGGCATTTCCCTTTAATCATTCCGCAACAGCTGCGAAATAAAGTTTATGTAAACAGCATACGACTGGTTTGGTAAATATAAATATTAACTTTGGTTATTTTGGATAACGCATACAGTCAAGTAAGCAAAAGAAATCTTTTTTTTTTCGTTTATAAAAACACATTTAAGGTTTTAGTACATGCAATAAACGCATTTTTTTGCACATTTCAATACATATTTTTGTGATTTTTCAAAATTGATTCCTAACAAACTTAAGATGTTAACTTTTTGCGATTTGTGAAGTGATTGGTTTTGTACTTTTTGTTCCATTATAATTGTTAAGCATCTGTGTAGGTCTAGAAGAGGAAATCATCTCATTTATAAGGTATCATCGTTTTTGCGCATCGTTATGGGCTGAGATAGCGACATTGTATTGACTGAATAGAAAGCAGATAATTCCCCATTTAGACTGTCGAGTTGAATGCATACTAACCTGTATATTGCATGTGTTAGGTGCTGCAAAATACTTGGAATGCATGAAATGGATGACTGAGTACACAATTTCTTTAAGATGCTTCTATCTGTTTATAATTGTTTTAAATATAGTCAGGTATCTGAATGCACCGTGCTAATTAACGAAATATCTATTACACTTTCTGTTTGAATTTTTAGACATTGAACCTGAAATCAACAATTTCAATAAAATGACTCATCAAGTTTCAATTTAATAATTACATTGTATTTTGTTGCTAAAATGATCAATGATAAAGCTTATATTTGAGAGGAGAGGGTGGTGTGGATGTCATTCACAAATGTTACTCGGAAGGTTTTTGCCTTTTTGAGTTGCGCTCTACCCGGGGCTAGGCAGTGTTGAGAGTAATATGCATTCCCATTACTGCCTATGAATAGGCTCAATTAAACCAAGCCTGAAATATTTTTTTATTTGTCGTGTTCGGTGGCTTTCAAAGTTCCTTTGTCATTTGTTTAAATGGCAAAACTTTACCAACTATGCAATGTTTACCATTAAACGCGCACATTTTGCAGTATTTTGGCATTGATGCTTAATTGCAAATAAACTGAGGAATACACAACATATGTTCACTGTTGTTTTTTATATTGAAAACCAGATATAAAGACAACAACACATCATTTTGTTCTGAACGTAGTAACGCTAGCCGAATAGTGGTTGTGAATTATTTGATTATACACATGTTATATATATTGGAAATAACTCGTGATTGGTACAATTTGGAATGCTGCTTACAAATTGATTATGCATATTTTCAGAAATTACATCTGACGTTGGATTGACCATACAGCAACAGTGAAGCAGCATGGTACATGCATATACATTAACAATATTTGAGAATATATTTGCATATATGTTTGCTTAAGTCAGAGGAATAAGAAATGTGTCGAAATATACAACCAGTAGAGATAAGTAGGAAACATGATCGTAACAAAAAGAAAGTAAAAACAGAAAATGAAAACATTAACGGTCAAAGTGTTGGAATTATCGAAAACAAAGTGGATATACTCTACACTTCTAACATGTTAAAACACGGTTCTTCAGAAACTGATCTGTATCTGATGCACATGCTTGTTTACAGTCTAGGTGCTTGGAATCCGTCGGAAGGAAATGGAAATATTGCAAGTGATAAATTATCGAATTTTCTCATAAAGTGTTTTGAAGATTGCTCTTTTAACAACAGCCAACTTGTTCTAAAAGAAAACGACAGAATGATATGTGACCGTAATGCATTGAACTACTTACTGCATCCGGAAAACGGCATGGAGTCAATCTGCATGTTTGGATGGACGATGAAAAATACATTCACCCTTATTTTTGCTAAATATAAATCTAAGATGAAAAAGAAAGTTATTGACAACGACTCCTCTACAAGATATCGTTTGTTTGTAGTATCTTCAAAGATGTTCGAGGAGGCTATCAGTGACAGTCAGAAGTACCATATTCAGCTAGCATACACACACGTGTTTCCAAGAGACTGCAGAATGTTTATTGCTGTGCCTGTGTACAAAGATGGCTATATTAACGAAAAAGACAAGATTTAAAGAAATATCATTAATTTTTTAAATGAATGTTTCCACATCTAAAAGAACAATGTACTGATTTAGTAGTCTCAGAAGGTTGCCGCCATGTTTTTCATATATGTCTTTAACATTATTTTATGTTTTTGTTGTTTTTTTTTCAGTTTAAACATTTAACAAGCCTGTTCACGTAAATTCTCCTCTGTATCACTTTCTAGAAGTTATAAGCTGATGCAATTGGTCTTTTGAACTTCGACTTACAAGGTCTTTGGACTTGCATATAATGACAATGATACTTTGTTCTGTATCTGTTAATAAGAGTCACTCAATTACCTAGTTTTTATTAACATAATTATTGTATTGTATACTTAAATGTTTATCGTCGTAGTAAATCATATTATGGTACTGCTTATCAGTAAATGCTTTTTCGATGCACGCACCCGCGCTCATAACTTTTCTGTCTTGAGAAAATAATACAAATGATAGTGTTTCGTCTCATTTCCGAGAAAATTCGAGAAACTTTTAAAATAGTAATTGTGATTTTCTGACATAATGTTACAATGTAGCCACTTCCAGAGCGTATCTATCGTCATCGGCAGCATTGATAACCGCCAACCACGGATGTATTCTTCTTCGATCGGGTCAGTTTAGTTCGGACGCCTGTAATATTTTCAAAAGAAAGGCTTACTGGGTGGATTTTTTGATTGCTTAACGCTATGGGATGAATGTTTATGTGTATACCAAACAATCCCTTTTACTTCCCTCAATTGTGATATTTTGACCGAAAAAACATTTTTCCGAAGCTGTCTATAGTAACCTCTCAAACTAACAGAGAAACGAATCCAAAATTACATATACAATGTAAAAGTATCTCCAGTCAGTGAAATTAAGTTCTTGGCAATGAAATTAGCCTTATTTGCAAAATATAATTATACCAAGGCAATTTATAACCTACGTGTTATATTCAGAAAAAATCACATCCGTGTCATCACTGCAACACTCTGTCATCACTGGCGCCAGAAATAAGTGTCGTTTTGCTTTACTTTTTACTTAATTGTTTTTCAAATACATCATCGGACGAGACTCACGAAAAAGCTGAGTAAAAAGAATGGTCATTGCAAGAAAAGTTACACCCAAAAAACACATCCTCCTTAGACATCAAAAATAAGGAAAGAAAACATTGAGCTTATGAAATGATAAATTAAAAACAACAACACCACAAACAACTTACGAAAGTAAATGACTATTGTGAGCCTTGTGGTTTGGAATCTTCAGCAGCAAAACCATTTCTTACTGGGGGTTTAAACCAAGTTCTAGGGTACACAAACCACAGACTTGCCCCAAAAGGTTCTTATATCAATAAATAAGTACATTTTGTCTTGGTGAAACTTTCAACCTACGCTTCAATTTGATAACGATACACGCAAAAAAAACAAACAACAAACGCGCGCATGTTGAACGTATCGAGGCAATTTAGTAATAATTAGAAGTTATGGAAACATTATTAAGTATCAATTCAAAGCATTATGCCTGAGAGATCATTTATGCTCAATTAGATAAAAGATTTTGCCTTTGATCAGGGAATTAATCTCGGTTCAGTCCTTTTACATTTTTGCGCGGCAATATTTTTTTCAAGAAAATTATAACGTTACGACGTTTGGTAATAACAACGATCGACGGTCATTCAAAAGTTATAAAGGAGTTATCAGTCTTGTTGTCAGTAATATTTTTTTCATATAGGTGAAAGAATTCAAGTAATTGCCAACAGGACATATATTTCCAGAGTTATACGGCAGCTTTTTTCACGTGAAAGGAGCAGTACTCAAAACAGGCATTATCAGTATTTTCTTATCTGAATTACTTAATGTTTATGCACATAATATAATCATTCCATATGCTATGCAAATATCACGTATAGATTTGAAGAAATAAGCAACATTAATTGACAGGTAAAATCATGGTCACAGCCTTAACCATGTTAATTCCAAACATTCAATAAGTATTTAATTCATTGTTAGAAACTGCATTTTTCATGCTAAAGACATATCCTAAATAGTTTGTAAATAGAAGACGTATTTCAAAGTTATATAAGTTACTTAACATTAATTTTCATGCATAAATCATTTGAAAGGATCATTACTCAAACACAGTCAATCATACCATTTACTTTTTGGGTCGGCAGGCCCAGTAAAAACCAATTTTCGACAATCGTTTTCGCCTTACTATGAACCTAACAATTTGAGGGTTGCATGCAATACTGTCCTAACTCCTTCTTTATTTCAATGTAGTAACGACAGTACTTGCATGCTACCATATCATGTATGCTTGCTACCCTAGAATATAGTTCTTAGTTTCAAAAAGTAAGTCAATGCTACAAAGCGGTCAATTTGTAATTCTGTGCAAAACGATAAAATTTATATTTAAAAATATGGAATCAATTAATATTTGAAGAAATTTTACTCGTGGAACGTCAGACAAGATTTGAGTCATGAACGCATATGAATACCTAATGGCGGAACGCCATATTGGATTTGACAGCGTTCGATGAAGACGAAAAATCCATCGTAATCAACTGAACAGTGAGTATTTATCGAGTTATTTTTGTGATGCAATGTTTTTATAACACACATGTTACTTTTGAATGTATATTGACAATAGCAGTTCTCTTTGTATATGTTTGTAGACGGTAGAATTCTTCATATTGAAATGGAGGTGGATTTGATGGTTTTCGAATGGTACGTTACAAAATCATTGTAAAACTTGAAATTTTAGATTCGAAAGACTACACCGTAGTTAACGTGATTTTGGCTCTTTGGATTTTATTGAACGTTACGTCATTTAATGCACTCTCCAAAATGAAAGTAGGAGTCTCAAAAATCGACCGTAGGACTAAGCGAAATTTTTTAAAATTTCTGGCCCTAATCATTGGGGATATTAATTGTGGAACCTTGTAAGTAATCAAATTATTTCAATGTATTGCATTGAAATAAGTTTGATTTTGAACGATTAACTAATTACTTGGTTAAATATCGTCACTCGTGTAAGAATTAAACATTAAAGCATCTGATTCACAAAGATTTATTTTTTATCACATTTTGATCTATTGAAAATTATCTTTAAAGTAAGTAAAATTCATACATGAATTGATTTAACAGATATATTAATAAATGCATTTGATCAGTGGAAGATCAGTGGTCTTGGAAGATCAGTGGTCTAGGGGTAGAGCGTCGGACTCCAGATCCGATGACTGCGGGTTCGAGTCCCACCAGGGATGAGGTTTTTCGGCAGTTTCCTCAATCCACATTCGGCGCGAGTACTGGTTAGAAACCCAGGAAGCAGTCATCGAGCGTGATTAATATAAGTTGGGATAACTTGTTTCACTATCGATGTAAAATTAATAATTTTAAACTAATGCATTTGATCATAAGAGCCTGAATTTCCATCAGAAAATAACCAGATCTGAAATGAATGACATTTTCCGATATAACTCATTTCCAAACCGTAACCAGCTACTTACTTGACACAAGATTTTCTGAAGTATAGAATATCAAAGAAATGAAATCTAATGTTAACTTTTCAAATTAGTTTGATAGTGTTAAATTAAGTCTTGTTAATAGTAGAATTGCCTAACAAAGTAACAATAAATTATTAAATGAAAACCAAAGATATAAATTTTGTTCACTACAAAAATGTGCCAAATTATAAAAATGAATATATTATCTCCCTTTTGATGTTACACCAGTATTAAGTATTGGAGTAAATCTTGGTTTACACAGTGTTTCAGTTCAATAATTTTGATGTAACAAGTATTCATAAGCATTCTATTACAGATTGTTTTTAGGTAAAATAAACCAAAAATACTTCAGACAGTAATTTTATGTCTATTTCATTCTATGATTTTTACCCAGACTTGAATTCTGATCAGCAATGTAAAATAAATTACCGGTAGTTATTTGGAAAGGAACCCACTTTGTGAATTTTAGTGACAACCCAAATTGACCAGTTTATAAGAGCAGTCAAAACATTTTTGACTTTTTGCAGTCTGTCTCTGATACTTTCTGGTTAATTTTAAAGTGACGTGCCTGGATCCATATTTTATTTTTTCAAAAGCAGGAAACACATAATAACTTCTCTGACAGTGATGAAACAATATGGATACTTAATCCAGTTAATCAACAGTTAATCAATATAACTTTATGAAATTTTCTTGAATGGCTGTTGGAACAGGCATATTAACTACAAAACAAATGACAGCACTCTTTTTCACAGCAACCAAAGGAAAACATTTTTCACAGTCCAAAAGATTTTGTGTGACTTTTGTAGATACACCTCACACCTCAGACTGAATGGATTCCAATGCAGAATAGAAACAATCTGAAGAAAGACCATTCTAGCAAAGTACAAAATGAGAGTAAACATTGTTATGATCACTCACTTAAAAAATAAAATAAGTTATTATAAAAAAATTTGTAATTTGAGCAAAGATCAAAATAGTTGTTATAATTTCATGGGTGCGTTTGCCTGAAAATCAGGTTTTTGTGTGTCTAAAAATGATTGATTTTCTTCATTTCCCCCAAATACATTTTTAGGATTTCAGGTTTTTCAGAATTTCTAACTTGCACCCTTGCAATTTTGTGTTTGTTATAATTTCAGTGATAAAATCAAATGAAAGAAATGTGCCATCTCTGGTTCAAAAAGCATGAAATTGGAAGAGGAGAGGAAGAAGGCTAATGGTATATTAAATTTTATTAATTGACTATTAACAGGGCTCTCACCAGACTTGCAAATCAGGGAGAAATTTTGTCATAATTTGCTGCATTATGGAGAAGTTTGCAGTCAACAGCTTTCTTTTCCTATATCTTAAATAAAAAATGACTTCTCACAAAGCTCAGCGAAGAGAGAAGTCTGGTCCCTTTTGGTGAGACTAATTCCTTCAAGTCTCTAGTGAGAGCCCTGTATTAATATACAGTAATCTACAGGCATTGCATACTTTGCCCTATTTTTACATGACTGCAGTGTAGCAAAATCTCGAGGCATGTCATCACCTGACCTGAACATGCCATTTTCCTGGCAGACACTACATGGTACACCACATCAATACTTAAGTATTTTATAATGGCCCAGCAATTCTCATATTGGTCCAGAACACCTGTATTGGCCCAGTTTAGTCTTCATATGAATTTGACCATGTTATTGGACCTCGGGCTGTCATATTTACCCTTGGCCTTCTGCCTCAGGCATATATGACTACCCTTGGCTCAATAACAAGGTCAACTTGAATTCACTTGATTATTATCCCCCGCCGATGAAATCGGGAGGGGGATATTGTTTTGGCGTTGTCCGTCCGTCACGGTGTCACGTCGTCACGGTGTCACGGTGTCCGTCCGAATTTCGTTTCCGGGCTATTTCTCCGCAACCACTGGATGGATTTCAACGAAACTCTGTGGGAAGTATCAGTACCAAGAGGAGATGCGCATGTCGTCGTCTTGTTCCGGTCAGACGATTTAACACAGAGTTATGGCCCTTTGATAACTTATGCATTATGTATATAGGGCAGTATTCGTTTCCGGGCTATTTCTCTGCAACCACTGGATGGATTTCAACGAAACCTGTGGGAAGTATCAGTACTGAGAGGAGATGCGCATGTCATCGTCTTGTTCTGGTCAGACCATTTAACACAGAGTTATGGCCCTTTGATAACTTATGCATTATGTATATAAGACAGTATTCGTTTATGCGCTATTTCTCTGCAACTACTGAATGGATTTCAACGAAACTCTGTGGGAAGTATCAGTACCAAGAGGAGATGCGCATATCGTCGTCTTGTTCCGGTCAGACCATTTAACACAGAGTTATGGCCCTTTGATAACCTATGCATTATGTATATAGGGCAGTATTCGTTTCCACGTTATTTCTCTGCAACTACTGAATGGATTTCAATGAAACTTGCTGCAAACTATCTATACCAAGAGGAGATGCGCATATCGTTGTCTTGTTTCGGTCAGACCATTTAACACAGAGTTATGGCCCTTTGATAACTTATGCATTATGTATATAGGGCAGTATTCGTTTTCCGAGCTATTTCTCTGCAACCACTGAATGGATTTCAACGAATCTTTCTGAGAACCATCAATACCAAGAGGAGATGCGCATATCGTTGTCTTGTTCCAGTCAGACCATTAAACACAGAGTTATTGCCGTTTGATAACTTATGCATTATGCATATAGAGCAGTGTTCGTTTCTGCGCTATTTCTCTGCAACTACTGAATGGATTTCAATGAAACTTGCTGAAAACCATCTATACAAAGAGGAGTTGCGCATATCTTTGTCTTGTTTCGGTCAGACCATTTAACACAGACTTATTGCCCTTCATTAACTTATGCATTATGCATATAGAGCAGTATTTGTTCCGCGCTATTTCTCTGTAACTAGCGGATGGGTTTCAATGAAACTTGCTGAAAACCATCTATACCAAGAGGAGATAACACAGAGTTATTGCCCTTTGATTACTTATGCATTATGCATATAGAGCAGTATTCGTTTCCGCGCTATTTCTCTGTAACTAGCGGATGGGTTTCAATGAATCTTTTTGAGAACCATTAATACCAAGAGGAGATGCGCATATTGTCGTTTTGTTCCAGTCAGACTGTTGAACACAGAGTTATGGCCCTTTGATAACTTATGCATTATGCATATATAGCAGTATTCATTTCCATGCTATTGCTTTGCAACTACTGAATGGATTTCAATGAAACTTTCTGGAAAACATCAATACCAAGAAGAGATGCGCATGTCATGGTCTTGTTCCAGTCAGACTGTTTAACACAGAGTTATTGCCCTTTGATAACTTATGCATTATGCATATATAGCAGTATTTATTTCCGCGCTATTTCTCTGCAACCTTTGGATGGATTTCAATGAAACTTTCTTGAAACCATCTATACCAAGAGGAAATGTGCATATCATCCTGTTGTTCCTGTCAGACTATTTCACACAGAGTTATGGCCCTTTGATAACTTATACATTATGCATATTATAGAATAGTATTCTTTTCCTCTATTTCTCTGCAACTACTGGATGGATTTCAATTAATCTTTCTGAGAACCATCAATACCAAGAAGAGATGTGTATATTGTTGTCTTGTTCCAGTCAGACTGTTTAACACAGAGTTATTGCCCTTTGATGACTAATGCATAATAGAGCAGTATTTGTTTCCGCTCTATTTCTTTTCAACTTCTCGATGGATTGGAATGAAACTTTCTGGGAAACATCAATACTGAGACGAGATGCCCATTTTGCCATCTTGTTCCGGTCAGACTGTTTAACACAGAGTTATTGCCCTTTGATAACTTATACCTTATGCAAATAGAGCAGAATTTGTTTCCACGCTATTTCTCTGCAACTACTGGATGGATTTTAATGAAACTTTCTGGGAACCATCAATACCAAGAGGAGACGCACATATTGTCATCTTGATTCAGTCAGATCCTTTAACACAGAGTTATAGCCCTTTGATAAGTTATGCATTTTGCTTGTAGAGCAGTATTTGTTTCCTTGCTATTTCTCAGCAGGAATCTATGGAAACCATCAATACCAAGACAAGATGCCCATATTGTTGTCCTGTTCTGGTCTGACCGTTTAACACAGAGTTATGGCCCTTTGATAAGTTATGCACTATGCATATAGAGTAGTATTCGTTTATATGCTACTTCTATGCAACTTCTGCATAGATTTCTTTTAAATACAGCACTATATTTTTACTACTGCATTCTTCATTTCAACAACTTGAAGACTTTTTGTCTCATTTTTATATTCTGGTGCGCTGCCCAACCCTTTTCACCATCTGAAGTTTTTTTTCACCTTTTTTGCCATCCATAATAAATATCTAAATAAAGCCCTATGACTTCAGCTATTGTGTTAGTAATAACCAGTACTCGGCGGGGGATATAAATTCAACGAATTTGCTTGTTAACATTATATATAATAATATTCATCTGTGGGCCACCTTGAACTAACACGATGGGTTCTTGTGGTTGCTTATTCGTTTATTAAGTTGGGTAATCTCATATGAATGTGTCTCAAAAATCCAATGCTGTTTCCACTTTCATGGTTAATAACTTGACCCTTTACTTCATTTACATGCCATTTTACCACATGGGCAACCAGTGTAAATCCACATCAGATAGAGATAGCACAAATGTAGCTCCAGACCAGCTTGCACATCAGATGTGGTCTGATCTGTATCAACTCTGTTCATTAGATACATTTAAAGCTCAAATTAACTGGAAGGAGATGTGTCAGCACCTAGATCTACAATAGTTGCTCATGTGTTAAAAGGTGTATCCAACGAGTGAAATGAAGTATCAAAATGCAGGTGTGTTTTTTGTAATAATTAACCCTTTACTACATATAAACACATTTTCATGCATTTGCAACCAGTGTAGAGATCCAGATCAGATAGCAGATCTGATCTGGATCTGCACTGGTCACATTGTGGTCAGAAATAACCTATTGAATAAAAAGCTAACAGTTTAGATCCTAATCAGGCAGTATGGATGTGTCGGCTGATCTAGATCTACACTGATCACCCATGCCATAAAGGCATATACATGGAGGAAAAGGTTAAATGGGATAAATTGTGTATGAGCCTATAGGAAATGAAGATGGCACGACCAGAAAAACCTCTTCCTTTTGTGTGATATTTATAAAAAATTTACCTTAAAATGAATTATGACAACAGTGTAATCTGTTAACTATTAACCTGCAACATCAATTTATGGACAACTTCATAAGCAACAAAAAGTACAGTGAAATTGATTTGGGTTATTTGTTATGATTTAAAATACAACATTTATTTTCAGCCATGTGTATCATCAGTCTTGTGAAAGCTGTGGACTTGAAATGTCTGCAGAATTGGTCGAACATTAGGGAGCAGAATATGAATGTAACTGTAGAAAATGAAGTCAAGGTTTGCATTTTTTTCATTTATTAAAGTCGCATGAATGTATGATAGAGTCACACTAAATCTATCTGTATATCTTGGTATTTGTATTTTTGTATCTTGTAACAAGAAAACATTAAATTGTGTTTGTATGTATGTGTTGACTTGTGAGACCTCATTTCACGGGAAAATTAATCATCCTATATAAAAGTTACTGTGTTGTTTTTGCCCCTTTCTTCAATGAATACATGGCATGAGTGACCAGTGTATATCCAGATCAGCAGGCATATCTGTGCAGTCTCAAGAGGATCTACACGGTTCATAATAAGCTTCATGAGGCTATTTCTTACAAATATGCAAACAGTGTAGATTCCAATCAGATCCAGATCAGACACCAAAGTTGTTCTTGCTAACACTGATCTATTGTTTTCCAGGTGTCTACTAGCTGCTGAATCTAAAGGGCCATTTTTGTGTCGACCTTTCAAAGAAATGGCAATACTTAGGGATCACTTTGCCGGTCCGTCCATCTGTCCCAAAAACTTAATGTTGGTTATTACTTTGCCATTTTCTTAATATTTCTTCATGAAATTTTCAAATTAAATTGTTTGTGACAACATGCTTGAGCTGATGTTAATTTTCAGGTCAAGATCACATTTGATGGAGTTAATCCCTTTTTGTACTTTTATTTTAACAGAAAAACTTAATGTTAACTATGACTTTGCCTTTTCTTCATATTTCTACATCAAACTTTCAAATTATATTGCTCATGGCAACACACTCATCATGACTCCAAGTTCTTTATGTCAAGATGGGGTTATTCCCTTTCTTGTTCTTGCATTTTTAACCTGATCTAGTTCCCAGGGCGACACAAGTGAACACTCATCTACTGTATCTTTTTGGTGGATTCTGGCAATTAATAACCAAAATTACCCTTAATTTAAGGAAAACGAAGACTCTTCAGCTAAAATCATTTCAACTTCAATATAAATAGGTTCTTTGTTGAAATTAATATTTCAGGATAACAGCTGTACATGGAATGCTGTGAGGAGACCAGTTTGACAATTCTGTCTATGACTGTCTGTGGGAGCATACAGCCTTTAGATTGCCACTAATTCCTGCAATGGAGCATGCTGCTTTTGTAATGGACAAGAATAACAAAAAATACAAATAGTGGATGTGAAATGGAGACAAGTTATATAAAATATTACCAAAACGTTTTAATGTGCACCTCATTGAAAAAAAACATCAGTTGACAAAAAACGCTTCAGTGTAATTGTGTGTTTGAACATTATTTGCTGAATAATAGAACCATTGAAAAAAACCCATAGTGTCACTTGTAGTATTATTTTAAATTATGTGACCAAATTCTGTTTGTGGATATCAAGTTTGAATATTCAAAGATTAGTCATTGAATATTCAAAGATTATGACTAGCTTAGCTAATTTTTTCTGTCATTGGTGTCACCGTACTCAGAATTTTAGATGCTGACTAATGATACAGCGCTTGCAAACAACTGCTCACAGGATTCTTCCAAACTTTACAAAAGTATTCACGCCATTAAGGTAATATTCCATTCATCATTGCACTCTCATTGATAAAATGAAAAATTAAAAAGTCTGTCTAAGTGCAAACTGCAAGGACGAAAGGAGTAATACCTTTAAATAAAGCGTTGTGTTTGAGAACTGACCAGCTTTGTTTCACTGTTGACCATATGACCTATGAAGTATGATATCCTTCACTTAATTTTGATCGGTCAATTTCAAATTATCATCTACAAGTCCAATCATATTCTAATTAGGTCTTTAGACATATTTGTCCTACCACCAGGTTCGCTTTCCTGTCACCGCGTCTGCAAACTTGATAACAGTATTTGTCTTGACTTGTTAATTGGACATTAATTGTTTTTGGGGTCGAAGATCTTTGTCTCGGAGGACATAAAGTAAATTGTCCCCCGTTCTTGAGGCGAAAGTTTATTTCTGGTCCAACTTAATCAAACCAAAAAATCCATTGCTTTTCAATTGTGTTTTGATAGCCGACCCATCAGTACCTCCAGTCCTTTGATTTACTTTTTTAGCAGAAAGATAGTGGTTTTACTATAGTGCCTTCGCGTTTTCATCATCGTGCCATCGGTAAAGGAAGAAAAAAAAGATTGTCCATACGGAACACCGTACAATCAGGAGTTATTATTTTGTTGTCAGAAATGGGTGTGTGATGCAGATTACGTATTCTAAGTATTGTGTCAATAGGAAGAGTTTTATCAAACATAAAAGTTTAAGGTTAAAGTCATTTAAATGCATGTGCGGTGCAACATTTTTACGATTCGGGTAAGTGATATCGCGTGATTTAACATGAAAGGAAAATCTTATCTTTTCCCTAGGGAAAAGATACCGCTCGATACCCGAGTGACGTCACGTCTTTAAGTATCTGGCGTAATTTAAGTCAGTTACGTCATTTATAAATAAGGTTTGCGTAAACGTCAATATTCCAGTGTAAGAAAGCAAAACTAAGTTTGTATACATATACTTAAATGTTAATAACAGTAAAAGGTATGCAAGAAAAAGTATCTTGCATGAGACATTCGTTAGACAGAAAAATCTGTCACCTCGTGTGATCTATTTTAGCGGGAACTCGCCACAGCCTTGTTCCCACAAAAACAGTTCATCCTAGGTGACAGATTTTTCCATCTTTTCCTTACATTCAAGCAAGATACTTATAATCAAATTAACTCATTTGGTTATTTACTAAAATTTATTAGTTTAACAATTAATAAATACAACAAAGTCAAATATAACAAACAATGTATTTTCGATCAACTGAAATAATCTTTTTAATCGAAATGATTTGTTTTGTAAACAACATCAACAAAGACAACATCAACAAATTTCAAATCTTAAATATTTTGTATGACATTTACTGATCTAGATCTATTTATAATATAAGATTTTATTCATTTCATTCAGATTTTCAAAAAAAGATCAACTGTAGGATGTACATGATACACCAACAAAAAGACAGGCGTTAGTTTGGCATTAAAAGATAATCTTTTATTTCAAATATGTGAGGTCAATCTGAGGAGGGAAGGTCTAATATTGCGCAGAACGCAGATTGCAGTCTGCGAATTATTGGTCCAGTTATTCATTCTGTGGTCAACACTAGTCTTACATTTTAAAAATATATTTTCATTATTCTTTTTTTTTAAATTTGACTAATAAAGTGACATAGAAATAATGCAAATCATGAAATACTGTTTACATTTCAAATGTTGAAACCCGTAAGGCTATGTTGATATTCTATATTCAAACATTTGGTAGTTGTTTAATAATTTAATAAAGAGCAAGACATGGATGTCAATAATTAATATTCTAAATGCTAGATCATAAAACATCAATTATTCAAAGCATGCACTACACATTAGAACAGGTGTGAATTATAATAGTTTAAATGATCTAACCAAAAAAAAGATTAATCTGTATTCTGCGAACTGTTCTGCATTTTTCACTATTGTTCTGTGTTTTGCAGTGTCAAATAAATTTTCTGCACTCTGTATTTTGCAGAACCGTTCTGCATTTGAGACCCCATTGTCCTATTAACAATAATTATCTGCATTCTGCACTCTGCAGAACAGTTCTGCATTTTAGACCCCTAATTTGCAGACTGCAATCTGCGTTCTGCGCAATATTCAGCATTTAAGACCTCTCATCTGAGGATTCAATAATAACCAAATAAACATATTACCTGGAAAAGTGTACTTCTGTTAAAAGTGTATTGGTTGATAAGTAGAGGTTTAAAATAAAATATTGACATAATATTTTCTGTAATTAATAACTCCATTGATATTATTAGAGCGAAACGTGGCTCGAGCGGAAAGCACTAACAGACTATTTGTCTCAGCCTATAAATATGTTTTTTTTTTCTCCTAAAATGAATATAGATAGCCGAAGAAATGTATATTATTTTAATAATATAAATATTTATTCCTGGGCTTCTTTGCTCCAAAATGATTACAACGATTTCAGACACAATTGGCTTTAAACTAATAATCGATGTAAGATCAGCCAAACATACATCAACAATCTCCAGGACAATGAAATACCTGGACAAAATGATTGATCTCAAACTTAATTTCCAACCACCCACCCTAAACAGAAGCACAGTCCGAAACAAAACAATCTCTCAACTTCCAGCACACTCTCAGTGTATACGCTGAGCAATAAACTGTATGGACCACTTATTCCAGACAATGATGTTTCGAACCACAAGCTTCAACACACCCTCAAATAATAACACTCTAACGACAATCGAATCTGAGTATTTAAAACGTTCAAACAGTGCTCAACAAAGTCATAAACCATCACCATCCAAACATAACCTCAAGTAAAACGCATTCAAACATAAGCTCAACACTAAAATCTAAACTACCCTGCTGGAAAATTATAAAATTTGTAATCAAATTACAATTTTATGAATGGATTTATACTCACCTGATGGGAAACATACAATAGGATAATTCCCCGCATAAAGTCAACAATCCGCTTATTAAACATTCAAGCGTCTAGCGAATAAACTTAAACACGTGACTATCACTTAGACGCTGTATGTAAACCCCAGTAGTATCAGTTTATTTCCAAGAGTAAACCGTAACTCAAAATGAAAATACCCTGGGGAGGTGGGAGGAACTCCCATCAGGTGAGTATAAATCCATTCATAAAATTGTAATTTGATTACAAATTTTATAATTTCATTTCATGATTTATACTCACCTGATGGGAAACATACAATAGGATAGATTACAAAGCAATCTACTCACCTAGGAAGAGGCTGGTATTTTCCCATTTTCTCTTCACTGTTGTGGATACTAAGTTCATGTAGCTTCTACATAACTTGAATTACTTCCCAACATAATATAGTAATAAACAGGTGAATGTTCACTGTATATCAGAATTCACTACTTGTGAGTCCAAAAATCAGTTAACCACCGATTTCATCTATATACATTCAAAAACAACTGTCCACAATCCGTCGGGAATAAACTTCCCTGGTTGAATATATACACATGTACTATTCACATAAAACATAAGGAGTTAGTTCTCTCCTATAAAACTTGATGAAGGTTGTTTCTTTAGACCAGTCCGCTGCCTCTAAGACAGATTTAAGGGATGCACCTTTAAAGAGGGCCCATGAAGGACCTAAGGCTCTTGTAGAATGTGCTTTGACACTTTTCGTTTTGTCTTCATAAGCTTCTTGAATTGTACTGACAATATAAGAGCTAAGTCTTTGAGCTGAAGCTTTTGTATGAGGTCTGTTGATAGTCAGAAAGAGACTTGTCTCATCTTTTCCATCTTTACGCCTAAAAGGTTCCGTCTTCTTAAGATATATTGCCAAGGCACGTTTTGGATCTAAAAGTTTATTGTCCTTAAATTTAGGTACAAAAATCTTTGAAGAGCAATGATTTGGTCTGTCTTGTTTAGCTAATCCTTGACGAACAAAGGTTACCCCTTCAGACTGGACTAAAACGGCACCTTCTCCCAGTTTTAATGCTTGTAGGTCGCTGACCCGCCTGTAGGTCGTGATCGCTGTAAGAAAAACAGCCTTGTATGTGACATATTTTAACGATGTTTTCATTAATGGCTCAAACGGATATTTTTGAATAGCCTTTAAAACCTTGGGCAGGTCCCATTCTGGCAAGAGTTTTGTTATGGGTGGTCTTAAATTGAAAACCCCTTTTAAGAGCCTGATAATGTAAGGGTGTTGCCCTACTGGAAACTTTCCAACAGGTTGCAATACTGAAGATAACATGGATCTATATCCAGCTATAGTTTTGTATTGCAGACCTTCATAATACAAAGAAGCTAAAAGTTCTGCACAGTCAGTCAGAGATGCTGAATAAGTATCAATTTGTTTCGCACTACACCAGCTACTGAATCTTTTAAATTTGGAAGCATAATCTTTCTGTGTTCCAGATCTCCAACTGGCTGTGAGCAGTTTTCTAACTTTCTTTGAAAAGCCTTTTGCTCGGAACTCTCGGTTGATAGCAGCCATGCAGTCAGTTTGAACACTTCCGGATTTGGATGGAAAATTTGTGAGTTTGGTTGCTGTAAAAGGTTTGGCCATGTTGGAAGCCTGATTGGATGGGCTACTGACATTTGTAGCAATTCCGGAAACCAATGACGTCTCGGCCAGAATGGCGCTATCATTATTATCTTGCAATGAAACTGTTTCATGTGCTGTATTACTCGAGGGATCAGACAAATTGGTGGGAAGGCGTATGCAAACATCCTGTCCCACGAAATCGTCAGGGCATCTGTTGCTAATGCTTGTGAATGAGGGATCCATGAGCAAAAGATTGGTGCTTTGTGATTGAGAATTGATGCAAATAGATCTATGTTTGGAGAATCCCAAAGAGCAAAAATCTGGCAAGTAATGCTGTGGTGTAGGCTCCACTCTGTCTGCCTTATTCTTACGCGACTCAACTGATCCGGAAGAATGTTCAAATTGCCTGCAATGTGAGCTGCTTTCAACTGAACTTTGTTTTCTATGGCAAACTGCCACAGATTCCACACTTGTATACACAGAGAAGGGGATTTCGTTCCCCCTTGTTTGTTTACATACTGTACTACTGTTGTATTGTCGGTTCGAATCAAGACTTTCTGACCTCGTAGTACATGAATGAATTTCTTCAATGCAAGAAACACTGCCTCCATCTCCAAACAATTGATATGCAGACGTTTCTGGTTGTCTGACCAAATGCCTTGAACAATTTGTGTCCCTAGACAGGCACCCCACCCACTCATTGAAGCATCTGTTTGTAGAGTGTGATTTGCTGACCAAGGTAGAAAAGATTTGCCCTCTAGAACATTTACTGGATGTAACCACCATGACAAATGACCTTGAACATGTTTTGTCAATGGGATTAGGAAATGCAGATCTCTTGAACTTGGTTTCCAAAAATGGAGTAGATGTAATTGTACCGGTCTCATATGGAGCCGTGCATAGAGTACGGTCTCTATACAAGACGACATCAGACCCAAAAGATGTAGATACTCTTTGGCTGTGGATAGAGGCTTGCTCACAATTATCTGAATTGCTTGTATTATTTTGGTATGCCTGTCTGGAGATGGAGACACTGTCCCTAACTTGAGATTGAAAAAGCTGCCTAAATAAGTTATGCATTGTGTTGGTTGCAGAAGTGGCTTCTTTGCATTTATAATGAAACCTAGCTGAATAAGGAGATTTATCATTTTTGACAGATCTTGAAGGAGTCTGTTGCGTAGAGCATTTAGACCCAACCAATCGTCCAGATAAACTGCCAAGCGTAGATTTTGTTGTCGTAGGTATGATGCTACTACTGCGACTATTTTTGTGAACACTCTTGGAGCGCTCGTAGGGCCGAACGGAACGGAAGTCCATTGATAAACCTTGTTGTTTACCGAGAATCGCAGATATTTTCTGTGGCTTGGAAAGACTGGGATATGCATATAAGCGTCCTTCAGATCTATTGAAATTGCAAAATCTCCTTTTTGAACTAAGTTTAAAACTGTTTTCAAGGAATCCATCTTGAAATGTTGTTTCCGGAGATACTTGTTGAGGGGTTTGAGATTGATTACAGGTCTTAAATCTCCTGTTTTCTTGGGTACTAGAAAAAGCGTACTGTAAAAACCTTGATTTATCTCGGTCTGTGGAACTTCCTCCACAGCCTGTTTCTGTAACAATTCTTTTACCTCCTGCAGTAAAAAATGTAACTTTTCTTTTGGTACAACAGTTTTGCGAATTCCATTGAAATTTGGTATTTCTTGGAATAGTTTGTAACCATGGCGAATTGTATCTAGTACCCAACGATCGTCTGTTATGCGATCCCAATGATCTGCAAAGAATCTCAGACGACCCCCAACAGGTATCTCTGGACGTAGACAAATCAAGTCAAGTTCTTTTAGATTTGTTGCGAAAAGTACTTACCCCTGAAGGTTTGGCGAAAGTACCACTGTTGCGTTGATCCTGTGTCTTGTTCGAATATGTCTTGTTAAAAGGTCTGTTATTCTGAGGTCTAGACCTTGTATCAGTATTGTCAAACCTAGTTTTCTTCCACTGTAATTTTGATGTTGAAGGTGGTAATTTCCTCTTACGATCTGTTTCTGGCAACAGATCCGAGAGCTGGCTATTAAGCTCCTTTCTTTCCTTCAACTTCTGTTCCAGGCCTGAACCAAAGACACCTTCATGAGAAAAAGGAAGTTTGAAAAGGTGGTCTTTCAGATCACGTACATCTTGTAGTCCTGTATCAGCCATAGCAGCTCTACGGCGTATCAAATGGTGAAAAGCACCTGTGCGTGCTGTCTGGTCTAGTGATTTTGTAGACATAGCAAAAATGTCCCTTACACATTGAATTGCACTATCAATGTTCAATTTCTTGTCTTGTAATATTAATAACAGATTACTAAGTGCCTGTTGCATGTAAACATTTATTACAAGTCCCATACGGGCTGCATGTTGCCCTTGATAAGCTAACTTTTCCAAAGAACGAAGTGGTTGTGAACAAAGAGATTGAGCCTTCGACGCTTTATTTCCAAACTTTTTCACTAATAAAGTTTCTACCATACTGTCCAACGATGGAACAGACAGACTATCTTCTGACTTTTCACTGACTGGAAAAGTAGACCTATAGCTATCTTTGTAGGCAGTAAGTTTAGATGGATCTGAACATCTCCAGGAATCTGCTAAAATCTTAACCTGTGTACAGTCCAAAGTGATACCACACTTCTCCAAGTTAGAAGTTGTAACAGCATCATCACCGAACATTTCAGCCAAGACTGCTTCTGTGTTCTTGCTGTATTTCGTGAATCTATCATGTACACGATGATCACTATCCAAGGGCACATCCCTATCAGAATTCACAGTGATAACTGACCGAGTGTTGTCCCAACAATCGGACAAGTGCTCATGTTGACCCGGCTGTAAGGACAGAACATCATCTTGTCTTCCAGGGTCTGACTGGTCGAACTCAATATTCAAATCATTGTGGAGTGATAACACAGGTCTACACTCCCCAGGTGGGATGTTTTCCTGGTTATTCTCGGTCACCGGTCTCTGCCCGACCAAAGTCGCAGTTTCCGGAGCCGAACTAGGCAGATTCTTCAGAAATTCCTGTAGAAAATCTAATTTCGAATCTATCGAATTCACTTTCCCTTGGAAAGAAGAAACCTCAAGGCGTAAACTGTCTAAGTCCTTTTTACTAGCCCTAGGCGTACGTTTCTTTGGCAAAGACTGTTCGCCAATATGTTGAGAAAGTGTAAAACCCGATGTACGGGAAGAAACAGATTTACCGTCGTCCTCTAAATCCGACATTACGAATAAAAAACACTAAAAACACTTTAGCAAAAATAATAAAACTGCTCAAAATGAAGAGCAAACTACACGCGGTGTTGACGTTTTAATCGCCGGAAATAAAACTGATACTACTGGGGTTTACATACAGCGTCTAAGTGATAGTCACGTGTTTAAGTTTATTCGCTAGACGCTTGAATGTTTAATAAGCGGATTGTTGACTTTATTATCCTATTGTATGTTTCCCATCAGGTGAGTATAAATCATGAAATGAAATGGTGTCCCAGACCTATGTAATATCCCGAGGGTACGTTGGTCAGAAACTTCCGTCAAGTAATCTAAGCTTAAAGGATCAGTTCTGTGACCGGTGTACCTCTTCGTCAGCAATAGCCTGAAAACGCTGTTAAACCCCATAATCAACATCTACATCAGACTTTACCGTTCAAACTCGTTGATTTAACACAAAGCGTTAAAAAAACCATATTAGATTTGGACTCATTCCAAGCTCTGCAATCACTAAATTTTCCTCATAAAAGAAAGTGCGAAAAAAACCTGAAAACAACCAACAAACTGAAACAACAAATATGTTAACATGATCAAGTAGGTAATGATACTAACTAGGAATCCAGAAAAGTCATGGAACGTATGATCTATTTTATTTTATATTGGATCATACTTAAGAGCTCTCTGAATAAAAAAATGGATTTAAAAATAAGCAAGGAATTCAAAACTAAATTCAAAACCATGGGACAATAAAACATAACGACAAAATGTTGTTTTTAATAAATCTCAATATAATTAATGAAACAAATAAAGATGGCCCGAATCGGCTGTTTTACCGCAAAGGACCAGTTAGTGGTAAACGTATCTTCATCAATTTGTTCAAACAAGATGACAAGGTTCACAAACTTCGCATCTATCCGAATTTCTTTAAACAACAACAAACAAACAATAAATGCCATGGTTAATAAATGTCAACCAATATACATACTCAATATGGGACAACTAGGATTTTAAAAAATCTAAAAGTTGAAATTAACAATTAAAATCGAATTAATATCGAGTAAACAAATAAAAAGAAATTACTCTGCGAATCAAATGATATAATTCATGTGTATCATAACAAGACGCCAAACGAAAACTCAATCAAAGTAATATAAATTCATTTCGAAGTAATTTAATCATATCTCTGTATATGTTTACTCACTCACTCAATTCTCTTAGCGCCGTCTGGTGCTGGAGGTAAGAGCAAGGGATCTCCACTTTTTCCTGGGTCTGCTGGTGATCTGGTTAGGGGCAGTTGGGGCGTAAAGGGTGGGGCAAAAAGGGGGCGTTCGGGGGTCAATCCCCTACTTTTCAGCTCTGTTTACCACCTTCGCCAGGTATTTGGGTCTCCCGCGGTTCCTTTTCCATATCGGGTTTCATCACGAGACTTTCCTTAGCAGCGAGTAGAGTTGCATGCGATAAACATGTATTTGTCATAACAAAATATTAGATAGTATTGAAGTTGCCCCTTTAAACATTTACATAAATACATCCTTAAATAGGGGTTTGACCGAATAACAAAACAATAAAATGATAATTATCATTATGATCGTATTTTGTCAAGCACGAACTTGAAGTACAGGTCGACATTTTATAACCGGTACATAACTTGCCGTCATTAATAGTTAATAAATATAAAGCCAAAAGAAGTGCGCTTTCATAATATCTCTTGTACTATAGGACTTTCTTCGATTTTGTTTTCTTCGATTAGGACAGTTTTTAAATTTTTTAATGCAATTTCTGTTCTGTTTCTACAGAATAGTAGGAAGTCAAACATCTGGCCGATTCGTTTTCCACCAGGCAACGGTCCATTGTACACAACGTGCAGCAAACAAGACATAAGTCTGTTGTGGATGTCTTCTACTTTTTCCCGACACTGTAGTTTACAGCGATCTGAAAACAGACAATCTTATAGTTTAAAATATGATAATTTTTTACGTGTATCCTGTCGACGAATGGATCACTATGCTATAATATCACAACATACATTCTTTGCATAAAGTGGAAACATGTGTCACTGACAAAAACATGAAAAACTTTCATGGATTCTCGTTTATTACTGTCGACCTGGCTGACGCAGCTAATGCATAAAATGAGAATAACCCTATCAAATTTCCTGACTGACGTAATTAGTTTGTATGCACACGAGTCAGTCGACTGAAAGACGTAGGTACAGAGGGTAGTATCTGAAACAGCTAAGTACGTGTATAAACACAACGATCGTGAAGTCAGTTAAGTCTTATCGATTTTTCTTGTTATATCATGCATAATTAAGAAATTCATCATTCAAATGTAAAATAAATGGTATGAACGTTATTATTTGCAAAAACAGGTTACTACTCTAAATCTTAGAAACATTATTCCAATTATTATCAACTATGATAGCTTGGTTCAAATATTAACGACAACATGTAATTGTACACATACACCTTTATTTTCATATCACCTAGGCTTTCATCCATCGATCTTCTTTTTTAAACTACATGGAATGTAATAGTTATCAAAGTGAACAGAGCTGCTAACTCTAAAATACAAGAAATCGCAACGGTTACCTACATTATAACATCTTCTTTCTCTAATTACCTGAAAATGTTATGGTTATCGCCCTTAGCAAAGCCGCTTCCTCTAATGAGGCGTTTAATTTTGCAACCTTCGCCACACCCTCCTCGTAGATTTTCACAGTGTCTTCAGAAAGAACCGACTTCAGATCTTCCATAGTGAAGAAATTGCCATCCATGCACTCAAAACCTTTCCTTTCATTATTGAAAGTTTTCATTCCGCTAATGAGATCGCTTTCATTCCTTGATTCTAGAAACAATATTTATACTACTAATTTATTGTTGGCATGGGTTTAAAATTTATTTTATTTTAACTGAAAGTTTAAAATGAGTATTAGTTGAGATGTTAATCGCTGACGTGGACGAAATACAACACATTGTGATACAAACATGAACTTTGCACGGATGATGACATGCTTTTATCACAAAATGCAGTAGTTTTCCGTTTTTCTTTAACTAGCTAACTATTTCGCTTGATGTTCGGCATAATATCTTAACCATATCAGAATTTAATAATTTTAATAACATTCCAGATATTGTTTTAAATGATCTAATTTGCATAACTGCATTGAAGCGCTTTCATTGTCAGTTAGCTATATTTATTTTATAAGTGTGTAGTTGTGTAGCTGCTCTACTGTTTTGTTTGAGGTTCGGCGTACTAGAATATCGAAAACATATTAAAATAAAATTCGATTAATTTTAGAGACCATCCTAGATGTTGTAACTGATCTCTAATTTGCATCGTTATTATTCAGCAGTATTTGTTTTATCAGTAGTTAAGTGACGTGAAAATCCTCATCATAGTGACTACCTAAAATCTAGCATCCTTATGTTACAGTCATTTTAAGCAATCTGACAGATTTTATCATGCAGGCATGGACAAGGATAAAAACGCGTACGCGGACATCGTTGATATTTTAATAATCATAAAAAATTGTATGTATTGTCACATAAGTACTCTTATAATGCATATTCTCAACCAATATCAAACCAGGATAAAACAAATCTTGTTCATACTAAGAAAACTTTTCAAATGTTTACTTACCCTTTATCAAGTTTGCCTGGTCATCACGGGGAAAGTCCAGGAATCCGGGAATACGCTTGGCAAACTTGACAGTCTCTATAATCTTTTTCTCGAAGTGCAACATAAATGACTTCATCACAGCTTTTTTCATATTCGCTGTGTCTCGAATAGCTGTAAAAATCTGGTACTAGTACATCTACATTCAAACATTGATCAGTATTTTTGGAGTATCTGGAGGTCGTCAGTTTTATGCGAAACTAATGTCAAACCTTAAAAATTATATATATATAGAGTTACAATAACTTGAACTTTACTTAACTTAAAGTGACGAAATATCATTTCGAAATTATCATTTTAAAGAGCGTTGTCTGCTAATTTTGAACTGACAATAACTGTCTCTCATCTAAAAGAAATAGTATCGAGTTATATTGTAAATTCAGCATCAAGTAAGTTAACTTTCAGATTCGTTCCCTAAAAGTACGTTACTGACAAAACCATTGTTTGATCGCGATAATGATTCCTGTTTGTTTTATTGAAATTATCAAATATTTTCGTAAAAATTACTATTTTCGTTACGTTTTTGCCAAATATCTTCACAATTTTAAAGAATCCTCCACGGCGAAATATTAAACACTCATTTAAATGGCTCCGAAATATTCTTTGACTTAAAATACTAACAGCAGCTTTTCAATCTGTTTTATTTTTAAACTAAATGACTATCACTAATAAATGCGATTTTGTTATCGTTAAATTACAATCAATTTGGCAATTGCTTACCTGTCTTCTTTTTCATACAGTCATCCCCATTGGCAGTCTAGAAACGAAATATTTACAATCTGTCGTTAATTGTTTGTGGCCCTTTGTTTGAATTGACATACCTATTACAAACATTCTCTCATTCCTCTCTTCTTTTTACTGCGTGGGGAGGCTGTGTTTTGTGAGAATGGCGATTTCTGATATGCATATTTCACTTTTTTCACTTACATCAGAAAATTTAAATCTTTTTCCAGAGGTTGATCTCATGGGATTTTTTAATATTATATCTACAATACATTGCGGTTGTTAGTCAAAATAATGTCATGATTTTAAGAAACCAATATTCTGATCTTGTGCTGATGGTTGGGTTGCAGCTAATTTACCAAGGCAACTTGTACATGTAGGGCAATGTTTGTGGGTGGTACGCACTAGAACCCTGTTAAAACACCGTTGGTAGAATATCTGCGTTTGACAATTCCAAGCAGTATGTCGCCTGTTCCTAATTTTGTTAATTATCGAAGAGTAAATGTTCTTGTTTGGTTTGGTTAACCGTTTTGTAATAGATGAACATGAAGCTTTGGAGGCAATATATTATAAGCACTACAGGCGGCTCAGTTTAATAGAGTTGTGGATGAGAACAAATTGTAATGCAAAATAAGTTCCTGGTAAAAAAAGGAAATTAAGGAAACGTTTAAAGCCATAAAACACGACAAATAATTTATATATTGCAGGCTTGGTTTGATTGAGTCTGTTCATGGGCAGTTATGGAATTGCATATTACTGTTAAATCCGCCGAGCCCAAATTGGGGCAACTGAAAATTTACATAGATATACACTCGCCCGAAGTTCTAATTGGTCATCAAATGAATATTTTTTACAGTGTATGCTAGTTTCATATCTTCCCTTTGCCAAAAGAGGTTGTGAAAGAACTGTTTTGTCTTTCAATCAATTATTAAATGTGTTTTCAATCTTTATTGATCATTTTCTTAAATGAATCCACCTGTATTTACTTATTCCGCATGTCCAAAATTAGAACAGTCTTCATTTGAAAAGGAGGTAATCATGAAATTAGATAATCTTAAGGTTAAGTAAAAGAATAAAAGAATGCTGATTATTAAACTGATATGTTTTTCCTGCTAATGAGGGGTCCCATTTAAACCAAATAGGCAATTTAAAGCAATTTTCCAGTAGCTTGACCTTCAATTGCATGAAATGCATTCTCATCAAAATTTAGGATAGCTCTAGCCAAACTGTTCAAAAGTTTATTATTACAAGATAAAAGTTTAAACTAAAGAATGTAATTGACAAATAATCACAAATAAAGAGTTACATCGATGTCTTTCTCATACAAAATTACGGACAAAAAATGACCAATTTGAACTTCAATGACCTTCAAGGAACGTTACTGACTTAAAAGCACAGTAAGCTTGTGTCTCATAATGATGTAATTTATTAACACAAACGGTGATTCACCACATTTTTAGACATTTTTTCAGGTAACATTTTTATTCGGTTTATGGTTTTATCGTTTTTTTCGCGTCAATCTTGTTATCTCTAAAACAGTGTTGGTTAACACAATCCAGTCAACCAGACATGATACGTTAAATGGTTTGTTTTATTCTGCATCCGGTTAAACATTTTTTAAATCAGTTCTTAAAGAGTTAAAGAGTATATGGTGAATAAGATAACGAATAAAGTACCTGGACCGTATTCGGTGAAACTACATAAACCTTTTGTGCTTCGACAAGTGTTTGGATGATGGACTCCATTTCTTTTACAGCTGAAATAAAAATACAACTAATCATAGTGCCTTAAATTTAACGACGGTGTAAAAACTGTAGACACCCTCACTGTCGTGCATTATTAATATTATTACTTTTCAAAATTCAGCGGTTTATGGTCAGAAAGATATGACCGCACAACAAGATCAAATCGAGTAGCCGGCCGTCAAGAAAATCAATTATGTCTTATAATCAACGCTTCCTTTTATTTTTTGAAATAAAGTGAACACAAAAAAAGTATTTTTTTTCTTATATTCTTATTAGCATATTTTCATTTATGAGAAACGCTTAAAATGGTGTCTTTTCAGTTAATCTCAGTCGTTTTTGAAGTTCAATTGTTCAAGAACATAATCTTCCACACCAAGACGTGAGCAACTGCGCATCGAATAACAATTAATAATGGATTACAATACACTACATATTCAGTTTAAAGGGAGGTAATTGGAAATGTTTCGGATTTCTAGCGTTGTTTATCGACGACTAGTTGTTTCATTAATGAATGTTTTGTGCTTTTATTGATATCATGAAGTGGAGAAAATGATTAAAATCCAATAAATGTGAATATAATTTAGAATCACATACTTCTTCCTCTAATTCTAAAAATAGCAAATGGAAAGATAACTAAGAAGTGACTGCAGATTGTCAGAGCATTTTATTTCCTTGTAATAATTTCAGATACATGTATGCAGATGTGTTCAAAGAAAGAATTAACTTTTTTATCTTCATAATTTTGCAAAATTACAGTAAGGACAGTGGATAAATTTTTATTTTTGCTGAGTACATATCAATTTCTCATTTAATAACATATGTTTTATGACTTTGCCTTATAACATATGTTTCAGTAGTGTTATAACGACAAATGTTTCAGGAGTTTGTTGTATGACAAGCACAAAGGGCAATACGCTGAATGTTTGTTTTTAAAGTACTAACAAACCGCAAGAATACGTGCAGTACAAATGTGTTACAATTTGTTAAAACTATTAATATTATAATGAAAATGATTTTTTCTGACTAGAGATTAAGGGAATCTGGATATTGACTTAGATACACCGAATATATTTTCATAAAACACAAATCATACAATAATATGACGGTCTTCCTGAAATGTTCGAAACTATACGAAAGTATAGGATAATATACGAAAGTATACGAAATACTGTATATGAAAATAAACTTCTCATATAATACTAGTACGTACCTAACGTTCCAATCTCAATTGGATATTTTGGGTTAATAAAGTTCTCCTCTTCTGCCGGTAAATCCTTATTATTAATGTCATTATGAACAGTTGATATGTGTGTTTTCGTTTCTGTTGCTTGTGGAGAGGTAACGTTTGGCGTTGAGCAACCTTGTGTTGATGATGAAGATAAGACAGCTGGTGTTAACTGAGCTTCGCGTTGAGGTAAGGCAGTTGATGTCTTTGCTGGATCACGAGGAGAGTTGTGTGGTGATGAGGCTGAACATAATGCTTTTGGGGACGGAATGCTAGAAGGCGATGCTGAAGCAGATGATTTTTCTGTGTCTGCCTGCACAGTACGGTACCGAGGTACGTCTCGTTTAAATGCAGTTGAAACGTTATCCGAATCAACGATCGTCTTTGAGTTTCCTGAAATTACCAAAAGATATGCAGTTATATTTCTGATAATTGATATTGATAGAAAGACGTATATGCTTTGCCTTCCCACAAACTAATTAATATAAGAGTTTATAATAGTATTTACATATTTTAGACATTAAGAGAAGATTCAGCAACAAGACACGAAGTCAGTTATTGTACAGTTTGGTAAAGACTTGGGTTACATATAATATTCTACTGTTGTAGTTAAGTCAGCTTCTATTTGATATTTTACTTGCATCGTTATGTCAATTATCCCTGTTTTCAGATAATGGCATGTACTAATGTCTAGATTTTTACCAGACGTATCTTGAATATGTTCAAACACTTAGTGCTGTTATCTGACGCTTTACGAAGACGTCCCAATTAAATTAAATATTTATTTCTGAAATTATATACTGAAAATAGATGTAGTGTAGCCCAAATCATTTTGCTCTGAAAAGGTTAAGAATTGCGTCTAAGCCAACGCAAAAAGTATGTTTGCATGTAAAGCGCTTACGAGTTACACGTCTTTTGTAATGTTAAATGTCAAATCATTTCCTTAAACAAATAATGATTCAAGTTGTTGTAGGTTTAAGCCTAGCAAAAAGTGGAATATATTTTCTGGACGACTGTATATCATTAACAATGAAAGATACGTCAACGAGCCAATGATAATGAAACGTTGTAAATTTAGTAGCATAACTTGAGCGTCTGGTTTGGCGACTTTCTAGCGCGAGAAGATTCCATTTTAAACGAAATAAAATATCAGGAAAAGCCACATTTCAAAAACAATGGCATTGTTATCAATGTTTTAAAAGAAGTGACACCGCAAAAAGCGTGAGTGGTCGAAACGGCCTTTGGTCAAGCTTTGCATTTTCTCACTGGGTTTTAACTAGATTTTAGGGTGCGCTAACCTCACATTTGCTCGTCAATTGTACGTGCAAAAGAATGGAATGTTACTCGACGACCTTTCTCTGACCAGAACCGACGGACTTCAATCAGTAAAAACACAATGACTTGAATAAAAGTAAACTACGGGAAAAATTGACACATGCATATCAGGAATAGTCACACCCAGAAAATACAGCCTGCCAACAGAGTTTCGACGTTCCATTTTCAAGATTTATATACATGTAGAAACCTTAAAAACTGTGTAACCTATGTCATGAAAATGTAGATAATTAGAAACCTACAGAAATTAAAGCTTCCTTGTCAGTTTTTATTAGTTGTTACTTATCTTTCGAAGCATAGTGAAATGTGCAAATGAATGTGTGTTGTCTTTCCTCAGTTTCATAGCGATGTCAGTGAAGTTAGTATCTGTCTTGTTTAGATGTCTTAAATATGTGTACACAATTGGTTGAATAATAGAACAACCATTACAGATATAAAAAACAGGTTTGTACTGGGAAGTTGTATTTCAATGACCCTGTTGCAGTTTTTGAAGCTGTCAATTAATATGTTATATGAGGCACCGAAGGTACCTTTTCCCATGACCCGCCCAATGTATGAATTGCCTTAAAGCAAACCTATAAGAAGTATTTTTCCAATAAAATGTATAATGTATAACTCTCATTGTACCTCGATATATATAATGTAAACTTAATGTTCTAACGTGTCATTTGTGGATGATTGAAGAATTTGGTAATGTATTGCTTAACTTAACATCAGTTAATTTCGCGGGGATAAAATTTCGCGCAATTTACATAATTTACATTTTCGCAAGGACTTAAATTCGCGCACTTGTATTATTCTCATAAGACTAGATATTCAATGGTTTGCTTTCGCTAGGGTTTGATTTCGCGCACTAACCCTAGCGCAAAATACGCTAAAATTAAAACACCACGAAATATAATGATACCACAGTACATTTAAGCAATAATTAATAAATCGTGTAGGGTGATGTTTGATATGTTTGTGTGCTTTTGCATGCAACATTGTTAAGCTGATGGGTGAGTTGGATTTATTTCACCAAGGCAAATTGTACTTGTTTGTTGATATGAGAACCGGCTGGGTGAAGTGTGAGGTTGGTGCACCCCAGAACCTGGTTAAAACCCCCCAGTGGCAATTTGTTTTGCCACTGACCGTTCCACACAATTATGTTTTTGAGTTATTTTACAGAGATCGCCTTTACAGCTCAATGTAACATCACAAAATAAAGAAGGAATCAAATGCGTATACTCGTCGTGTGTTCATTTCTTTAATCCCTTGACATCTTATGATAAACTTACCAGCCTCTACATCAGATGGTAAATCTTTGAGCAAGCTAGAGCGCTATAAGCCGGGGCAACTATATAGAAACACTTACCGGCCTCTTAAATTGATTACAATTTTTTAGGAGCTTGGCAGTGCGAAAAAAAACAAACAGAAAAAACTATTGAGTAACTCTTTCAATCCTCTAAATCTGATGGTAAATCTTTAAGCTATGAAGAGCGATAATCCAGGAAAACTATATAGAAACAATTACGAGGTTCTTAATCTGATGGTAAATCTTTTAGCTTTGAAGAGCGATAATCCAGGAAAACTATATAGAAACAATTACCAAGTTCTAAATCTGATGGTAAATCTTCGAGCTTTGAATAGCGATAATTCACTTAAAATCTTATAGAAACACTTACCAGGTTCAAATTCTGATGGTAAATATTTTAGCTTTGAAGAGCGATAATCCAGGTAAACGTAAATTAGAAAGAAACACTTGCCAGGCCCCAAATCTGACTGTAAATCTTTGAGTTATGAAGAGCGTGCGATGATCCAGGTAAACTATATACTATTAGGAACACTTACAAGGTTCTAAATCTGATGGTAAATCTTTGAGCTTTGAAGAGCGATTATTCACTTAAATTATATAGAAACACTTACCAAACTCTAAATCTGATGGTAAATCTTTTAGCTTTGAAGAGTGATAATCCAGGTAAACTAAAAACAAACACTTACCTTAGTCTCTAAATCTGATGGTAGGTCTTTTAGCTTTGACGAGCGATATTCCATGTTAACTTTATAGAAACGCTTACCGGGATCTAAATCTGATGGTAAATCTTTGAGCTTAGTAGAGCAATGGCAGTTGCAGCAACACGTTTTGTCACTGTCTGATATACTTTCGTGGTTACTCTTTGAAGCCCGTTCTTTAGCAGGTACATCCTCTGCATCTTCTAAATGAAAACCAGTATCCTGAACTTCTTCATTGTTAATCAGTTGGTCGGAGCTCGTTTCTTTATGTTTCGATATATCTGGAACCGTTTCACCAGTTATAGTTATACCATCCTTTTCCTTACGAGCGGGACAAGGTATCTGTGGTTTGACGATACATGTAGCTAGCTTTTCGTAAGGAAGTGTTTTACGTTTCCTTCCTGACAACAAAGGCCTTACTGTAGGCGATGCTCGTTGGGTCGTTCTCTGGTGTACATCATTTGAACACATCGAGAACGTATTCTGTTGTATTGGTGGTTCAGTTAGGCACAAACGAGGTATTTTTAGTTCTCCACAGCTTATGGTTTTTGGTAGTTGTTTGGAATATGGAACTCTTTCATCAAGAACGACTTTTCGAACTACATCATCCAAATGTGGCAAAACTTCACCGAAGTCGGAAATTAAAAATATTTCACGGCGATCCATGATGTTCAAACTCACTTAAACTATACACTTATATTATTTGTTTCCTTAAATACTCGTTATTAAAATCAAGCTTATAAATGTATATTTATTGTAGATAAATACTCAGTTATCGGACGCAGCACTATAGTTTGAACCTCACATTATTAGTTTAGTTTCGTTGTTTCATGTCAAATTCACCTGCAAGTGGTTTTCTAAGTATATTAAATTATGTATTAATAATCTCAAAACACAGCAGCACTTTCGCCAAAAGGAATGAAAATGTTATTATCCTGAGTAAATTAAACATTTTTTTGTTAAAACTCATTCAATCTTTGTCACAGTCTAAGCTTAAACACAGTTTAAACACGTCTTAATTATATACATTTTAAATCCACATCGCTGATATATCTTCTCATAACTTCTGGTTAACAGGTCTAAGCTTAAACACAGTTTCAACAAATGTCTAAATTATATAAATTTTAAATCCACATCGCTGATAGAGCTAATCTTCTCATTACTTCTGTTTTACACCTTTATTTGTTTACTATACATAACGTTCTTCCGCTATGCGTAAAGTAATTTGGTATGTCATGTTCTAAATCCGTGTCCTTTTCTCTATTATTACATAAACGTGTTACGGTTCATTTACTGTTGTATATCTTTATACCTGCAAACCTTGATCAGCCGTAACGCGGACATAAATGTATCTCGGTGAAACATTAAACCAATGTTAACATTCTGTCGTTTAAACAGTAACTATCGATCAAGCTCACGCATTATTTTGCTTTAGAACATATCTGAACGAATAACGTGAATTATAAACCCAATATGTCACGATGAAAGTCGCTAATGGCTTTGTTGATATCTATCTGCTTGGAACGGTAAATTACAAGGTTCGCCTTCCTATGTTGTAAGATGAAATCTCGTGGAACTGGAAATCTGTAATTAGCACAAATGCGTTATCATATTCTTAGCAAAAATAGTTTAACTTTCATGTATTTTGAAGACCAGTTTTCAATTAATTGTTTTATATTTAAATTATTGCACATCTTCGATATGCAATCAAATGAATACTACCTAAATAGAACACATGAATGGAGAAACATTCCACAGAGATTTGTTTGGAACTATTTGAATGTGGATAGGGGTTTGACATGGGAAAAGCTTTCTTTGGTCATATTTTTGACATTTTAGATGCTACTATATTTGGTAGGTACATATTATCAATTACTTTCTCATAACATATTTGTGTTACACATTTGACTTTATTTTGTTTATCGCGAATCGAAAAGTGGCCGCTAGAATAACTTAACTGTGACGTCGACGACGTCACAATTTGGCGGACGACCGGCCCGGCACATGCAGTACATATGGTGTGTTTTTTATGTGTATTTGTGTTGTCTATAGTCAGAATTGTTTAGTTCAAGGCAGGTAGGAAGTGTTTATTGTCCAGATGACCGACGTATTATAATGGACCAAATGTGAGCTAGCTTCCTGAAATACTTCAACACCGCTTACAGCGGATCACGGTCCCGACGAAACAGCTAATTGAGACAATGCCGCCTGTTCCGAAGACAAAAAACAGCTATTCCTGTTACTATTAAGCATGCAAGAATATAGTTTAAAGGCCGAGTTTTGGTTGCTAGAAATGTATAAGAAGATATTTACCAGCAAAAGACAATAACATTTTAATCATGTTTATTGTAAATGCAATATATTATTTTATTCAAGCCGTCTAGATATAATTCTATCCATGCCATGTATTGTGAAAATGGGACAAAAACTTTGAAAGAGGTTTCAAGATTTGATCGTTTGAAGGGTCGTAACTTATACAATAGTTAAATAGGAGTAATCAGTCTGGTTGTCAGAAATAGTTTGTTTTCATGTAGGCGATAGATTCCAAGTATTGTGCTAACTGGAATTGTCTTTTCAGAGTAATAAGCAACACTAATTTTATGTTGAAGCCATTCGAAAAAGCATAATCCTAAATAGAAAATCGGGTAATAAGGAATTATCACCTTTCTTTTCTGAAATAGCTTTGTTTTTGCTGATGATATTTCCAAAATGCACTGCTCAAAAAATACAAGAAGCGAAAATATGTTAAGGCTTAAATTGCCCACCGTTTAAGATACAGTACTGAAAATCATGAAATTGACAATCGGATCGGAAGCGGATCGGAAGCGGACCGCAAACCGATCCCATAAGGAGCGCAATGGAATAGCAATCGAATTGGAAACGGAATGGAATCGAAGCGAATCGCGTTTGGATCGCTTAGAGTGAAAAGATCGGAGCATTTTGACCGGATGGGAATCGCTTTGAACGTTTGGATCGCTTGGAGTGAAAAGATCGGAGCGTTTTGGCCGAATCGGAAACGTCTTGAACGTTTGGATCGCTTGGGGTGAAAAGACCGGAGCGTTTTGACCGGAACGGTTCGGATCGCTTCTATTTATAGTTTTTCAGTTATATATAGTAGCGATCCGAATCGGTTCTTCCGATTCTTTTAACGACTTTAAACAAAGCAATTCTTGACAATAATTTATTGAGTTTTCTGCTATCAAACACTTGTAATAAAAACTAATTTAACGATAATTTTGTAAATAAAACTGAAAACATATAATAGTAAATGGTTTGTTTGCCATTCACACGAATGATATTGTTAGGCTGTAACACTATCCTAAATGTAAGCATCCAATACATGTTCAAAATAATCGAATGTTCGTTATTTACAACGTAGGTTTTTAAATTAATTCATTAGACTGTTACCTTAGCTTCATTCCTGTTAACATTATTAATCCTTAGCAACTTAATAGAACTAGAAATTCATCAATATTTCGTCTGCATCTTGGTTCTTTTTATAACGTCCGCCATTTTGTATGTTACAAGCATGTAGCACGATTCCGCGAAATCCTACTTTCGCATTTGACGTCATCAGTGTTATTACTATAAATAGGCCGAATTTTGTATATAAACAACTCAGTTTGGAAATAGATCTCGATCAGAAAAGTTAGAAACCTGTTCAAGAAAAGATTTGAAGAGAAAAGATAAAAATGTCGATCGAAAAGATGCAGGTACTGATTTTTGAAATAAACTATATTATAGTCTGTTTTGTATAGCCTGTTTCGAGGAATTTATTGGATTCTAAAAATAAATGACCTGGACTTATAATAGAACTTCTTATACTATTATTATGAACCCTTCCCGTCCTAACAAAATGGTGTCAGAACTGATGATAATAGTAAAGAATTGATATTGATATAGATATTTTATATAGATTTACATTTTTATTAAGAGACATATTTTTTTATACAATTTTTAGTGTGAAAATTCAAGGAGAGCCTTGTTTAGCAGGGATTAAGAATTTTCACATAATAGATTTAATTAAACAAGACAGAGATATTGTTTAATAAAATTTATTGAAATAGTGTAAACAATTAATTTCAAAAAGTTGTTCTGTCTCCAAGATCAAAGTACTTTATCTAGACTCTATCTGAAAATAGAAAAGTGAATGGGTAATTGCTAAATGTTAATACATACAGAAACCTGAAATATGGAAGACCATAGTTATTCAAATATGGAAAATATAAATTCTGATAATATTAGCAATGATTTTATGGTACCTGATAGTTTGCCTGTAGATTGTACATTATCTACTATTTCCAAAGAAATGAGTTCTTTATCCAGTACTTTGAAAAATTTCCATGATAAGATGCAACAAAGAATGGACTCTTTTGAGTCAGACATACATAATATCCGTTCCCGGATTTCAGAGATTAGAAATCCAGATCCAGAAGTTGTTTTTAACTTTAGGGGAAATGATTATAGGGGTCAACTCAGTGATACTCGCACACAAAATTTGCCAAGACAGAATTCTTCCTGGCCAAATATGATAACAAACAGTAATGTTAACACCAATCAAAATGTGACTGATGACTTTCACACACATTCATCTTTTAATTTAAAGATGAAGCCACAAGCATATGATGGAACAACAGACATAAGTGAGTATTTAACTCAATTCAATCTCATTGCAGAAATAAACAATTGGCATTACACTGCAAAATCACTGTACTTAGCCAGCAGTCTGTCAGGAAATGCTAGGTCACTGTTAAGTGAACTGACTGAAACACAGAAAAGAGATTTCTCAAGTTTAGTAGATTTACTTAAAGCTAGATTTGGAACTAAGAACAAAGCTGAAATATTTAGGTCTCAATTAAAGTCTCTTTCAAGGAAGAAAGATCAGTCCATATCAGAATTAGCCCAACAGGTCAAAAAGCTTACAAGACAGGCATATCCAGATGCCAACTCAGAGTTGATAGAAATTTTAGCCTTAGACTGTTTCATTGATAGTCTAGATGATGCTGACATTCGCTTGCGACTTAGAGAATGCTGTCCAAAATCGATAGCAGAGGCAGAGACAATAGCTGTCCGTCTTGAAACACATAAACTGGCTGACAAACAAAGATTTCAACCAGTACATGCATTCACACAGAAAAATAACAACCATTTAAAACCAACATTTACATTGGAAAGTGTTATGGAAAAGATTGAGTCTCTTACACAAAAGGTAGAAAAGTTAGATTCAATACAGAATAATCAGGCTCAGAGAACAGGATACAACAACACAAATGGTCATAAAGGACAGAATAATAGGTCAAATGACAGAAACAAAGATCACAATAACAAATCTCATAATTACAACAACAACAACAACAACAGCTACAACAGAAATCATGATACAAACAATCAAAACAGGGCCAAACAAGGAAGAACTGATCATAAAAATCAACATCAAAACAATTCACAACAAAATAATAGAGTGTCGGGAAACGACAACAGGTCAAGTTGGGGGACCACAACCAGACCAAGCCACAATTAAGGTCCAACACAATTCAGCTCAATAGTCTTGGGACTGAGAATGGATATTTTTGTGATGTTTTGATTAATGGAAATTTGGTTTCATGCTTATGTGATTCTGGTGCTAATGTTTCAATTGTAAACAACAAGATAATGGAAAATTGGTTGAATGAGAAAAAACCTGAGATATTTCCTGTTTCAACATTGCTTTGTACTGTTACAGGGGAAAGTAAGCCATTTCTGGGTAAAGCCGTAATGGATATTAATTTAGGGGGTCACACATTTAAGCATGAAATGCTGATATCTGACATAGTACAAGATGGTATTTTAGGTATAGATTTTATGAGGGCGAACAAATGTGATTTAATTATCAGTAAAAATTACATGTCTGTTAAGGGAGACAAAATTCCATGTTATATAAAAAACAGTACTATATCTAACTGTTGTAGAGTGGCTATATTAGAAACTGTTGTAATTGATCCAAACACTGAAGTGGTGGTACCAGCTAAAATGCTAGACCACATTGACAAAGACAAGTGCTGTGTGGTAGAAGGTTATGATGATTTTGTTGAAAAGACTGGTTTAATGGTTGCAAAGGTACTTGTTAATCCTAGCTCGGGTAAGGTCCCTATCCGAATAGCCAACTTTACCGAGAAACCCATTACATTATTTAAAGATACCACAACCGCAAAATTAGAATCGGTAACTGTGGTAGATAAGACAAATGTTTGTTCTACAACGGTTAATAGTACCACAGGAATTCAAAATAACCAAAAGTTGCCAGACCATTTGTCTGATATGTTCAATAAATCAGCAGAAAATTTAGATCCTGATCAAACTGAGGTATTAAGAAACTTTTTAATTAAACATCAAAATGTTTTCAGTAGGGATTCTAATGATATTGGTCATTCTTCATTGGTTAAACACAACATTGATACAGGCAATGCTAAACCTGTTAAAAAATATCCATACAGAATTCCTTTAGCTAAAAGAAAATTAGTGGAACAGGAAATTGTTAAAATGGAAAATGATGGTATCATTGAAAAATGTCCACAGAGCCCATGGAATTCACCAGTGGTTACTGTCATAAAACCTGATGGTTCTCTTAGGTTTTGTTGTGATTATAGAGGTTTAAATGAAGTGACTGTTAAAGATTCACAGCCTTTACCAAGGATTGATGACAGCCTTGAGGCATTATCTGGTTCAAAATGGTGGTCATGCCTAGATATGAAGTCTGGTTATTGGCAAGTTGATATTGATGAGAAAGACCGTTCAAAAACTGCTTTCTCAATTCCGGGTGACCAGCAATGGCAATGGAAACGATTAGCCTTTGGACTCTGTAATGCTCCAGCAACATTCACGCGCTTAATGCAAATGGTTTTCAATGGAATGTTGTGGAATACTGTAATTATTTACTTAGATGACATAATCTGTCATTCTCAAACTTTCTCGCAACAACTGGAAAATTTAGAGTTAGTTTTTAAACGACTAGAAGGTGCTAACCTAAAACTCAACCCTAAAAAGTGTGTTCTTTTTCAAAAAGAAGTAACCTTTCTTGGTCATGTCATCAATGAGAATGGTGTAGGTACTGATCCTAAGAAAGTTCAGGCTATTCATGACTGGCCAACCCCTAGAAATGCTAAAGAAGCCAGAAGTTTCATTTCCTTGGCTAGTTATTACAGAAACTATGTTTATCAGTTTGCAACTATTGCTAAACCAATACATGAATTAGCAGAAAATGGTAGAAAATTCATTTGGTCAACAGAATGTGAAAATGCTTTTCAAAAAATAAAACAGGCTTTGACAAAATCTCCCATTTTAGGCTTTCCAACAGAAAATGATCAGTTTATTATTGATACTGATGCCTCATTAGTTGGACAAGGTGCAGTCTTATCACAAAAAGTTGATGGTAAGGAAAAAGTAATTGGGTATTACAGTAAATGCTTCACAAAAACTGAACGCAGGTATTGCGTAACCAGACGTGAATTATTAGCAATAGTAAATGCTCTCAAACACTTCCATCACTACATTTATGGTAGACATGTAATCATAAGAAGTGATCATTCTAGTCTAAAGTGGCTGATAAATTTCAAAAATGTAGAAGGTCAATTAGCACGATGGTTAACTTTTCTTAGTGAATATGATTTCACTATTGAACATAGAGCAGGTCGCTTACACTCAAATGCAGATGCACTTTCTAGGCGTCCTTGTATTGATGATAATTGCAAATACTGTGAAAGAGTGGAAACCAAAGTTCAAGTATCTTGTATACAAACATTAAAGCCAGCAAATGTTGAAAATTGCACATCTAAGGGGAGTAACTCTGTGTCTCCTAATACAGAGTATTCTTGCTTGTTTATCTCCCTTGCATTATCTTCATGACACAGTTATTTGGTGTACATTTGACAGTGTTTACTGGAATGATACTGTTAATTATAGGACAAAATTTTGAGTACTTTGTCAAAATGTGTTCTGATTTCATTTTAGGCATACAATCTGTATTGTTGTCAATAGATATTGGTGAAAGAAAGAATGATGTTATAACGGGGGTCAACATGCTGACAGCATTTGGCCATAACATATTCAATGTGTTACTTTCACTTATTAAAAATCACTCAGACAAAGACAGAAAATTTCCTCAAAATAGTACATTAAAAGTAGAGAGTTCTTGTCAAACAGAATATAAAGATAATGTTATGATAAGTTCTATTAATGTACAAAGTTCTAATATACCAAGTACTAGCCATGACACAAGTCTAAATCTTGACAGAGGGAATGTTGAGGAATTTAACATATCAGAGTTACAAGATAAAGATGATACTTTGAAAATGATAAAAGACATGATTTTAAATGGAGTAAAACCCACTTGGCAAGAAATATCTAAAGAAAGTCCTGAATTAAAATATTATTGGGCACGGTTAGACTCTATGGTACTACAAAACAATATCTTATACAGGAAATGGCTAGAAACTGATTCAGACACTTCGTTCAAGTTATTACTTGTTATCCCAAAGTCAAAAAGGGAATTTGTTTTACAACAATTACACAACAGTAAGAGTGCGGGACATGTAGGTATTAAGAAAACCCTTCAGAAAGTAAGAGATAGATATTACTGGTACGCATTGCGAAGTAATGTTGAACATTGGTGCAAAACTTGTGACATTTGCAACAGTAGGAAAGGGACCCTTAGAAAACCTAAGGCCCCTCTTCAAACTTACAGTGTAGGTGCTCCGAATGAGAGAATAGCTATCGATTTCATGGGTCCGTTTGTAAAGACTGAAAAGGGAAATAGATATTTAATGGTTGTAGGAGATCTTTTCAGTAAATGGACTGAGTGCTATTGTATTGAAAATCTTGAAGCGACAACTGTTGCACAAGTTTTAGTAAATAAATATATTAGTCGATGGGGATGTCCATTAATTTGCCACACCGATCAAGGAAAAACTTTTGAGTCAAAGTTATTTCTAGAAATGTGTACTCTTTTAGGCATTGAAAAGACACGTTCGTCAAGTTTTCACCCTCAAGGAAATGGTTTCATTGAAAAACAAAATTCAACAATAATAAATATGTTGTCACCTTTTGTATCCGCAAATCAGAGAGATTGGGACGAACATGTTGATCTAGTTTTGATGGCCTACAGGTCCTCAGTTCAAGCTTCTACAGGATTTACACCTTCTATGTTACACATTGGTCGTGAAATTAGGTTACCAATTGACATGATATTTGGTAGTCCTGAAATTGATGAAGATAATAATCAGTCAACATCTCAGTATGTGATAAATTTAGAAAGAACCCTAAATAATGTTTACAATATTGCTAGGAAAAATATGAACATTGCAAAAAATGTTATGAAAACAAACTATGATGTAAAGATAAAATACAACATTTATAAAGAAAATGATGCTGTTTGGTATTATAACCCAATAAGAAAGAGAGGTCTTAGTCCTAAATTTCAGAGACCATGGGTTGGTCCATGTAAAGTGATAAATAAAGTAAATGATGTGTTATACAGAATAAAGCTTAGCCACCATGGAAAACCAAAAATTGTACATCACAATAAGATTAAACCTTACAGAGGAAATGCTAAGACAGATTGGTTTAATGAGTAAATATTAAACAATAGGTTAATTGCATTGTTTATTTTTTTGTGTTTGTTATTTTTTTGCTGTCAAAAAAAAATAATAGGAAAGATAATGCTTACCAAAGTATTTAAATCAAGGTTGGTTTTCTTCATTTTTAGAGATTCAAGTACAAGCTGTGTGATGATCTGTTCTTCCCGGCAAGGAAACCTTGCATGTCACATTTAAGAGAACAGCACAGTGGCATCAGCTACAAATGCACCAAGTGCAAGAAGATATTCAGACGAAATGACAATCCACATAACTGTAGAGCTAGGAAAGAGGAATACTACATGTATATGTTTAACCAGACAACGGGAGCAAAGGGGAAAGAGGCAGAAAAAGATTTAGAGAGATTTTTGGCAAGAGCAGAGAAGTACATGTGTATCGATATGGAGGAGGAGATGTGTAGGAGGAAAAATACGAAGACTTAAGTATGGGGAACAAGTAAAAGGATAGAGAGCGATTTAGATTTGAGCAGCAGCAGCAGTAGTAGTAGTGAAGACAGCCAATCAGAAAGCGAGACGGAAAGTGAGATGTCGGATTTCGAGAGATTTCAGGAAGAGAATTTTAGGAATGAAATTAAATTATATGAGACTGATGTAATGGAGAAAGAAGGAAGGAAAAGGGAAGAGGTAAATAGAAAAGAGGAGGAGAGAAAACAAGAAGAGGAAAAGAGAAAAGAGGAGATGAGAAAAGAGGAGGAGAAAACACAGAAGGAGGTAATGAGGAAACAGGAGGAGAGGAGACGGCAGGAGGAGAGGAGAAAAGAAGAGGAAAAGAGAAAAGAGGAGGAGAGGAGAAAAGATGAGGAAAAGAGGAAAAAAGAGGAGAGGAGAAAAGAGGAGGAGAAAGAGCAAGAGGAGGAAAAGAGGAAAGAGGAGGAGAGAAGACAAGAAGAGGAGGATGGAAAAAGGGAAGAGGAGGAGAGGAGACGAGAAGAGGAAAAGAGAAAAGAGGAGGAGAGAAAACAAGAAGAGGAAAAGAGAAAAGAGGATGAGAGAAGACAAGAGGAGAACATGAGGAGAGAAGTGGAGAGGAGAAAAGAGGAGGAAAAGATGAAAGATGAGGAGAGGAGAAATGAGGAGGAAAAGAGAAAAGAGGAGGAGAGAGAACAAGAGGAGGAAAAGAGGAAAGAGGAGGAGAGAAGACGAGAAGAGGAGGATGGGAAAAGGAATGAGGAGGAGAGGAGACGAGAAGAGGAAAAGAGAAAAGAGGAGGAGAGAAAACAAGTGGACAAAAAGAGGAAAGAGGAGGAAAGGAGAAAGGAGGAAAAGAGAAAAGAGGAGGAGAGAAGGAACGTGGATAGGAAACAAGAAAAGAAGGAAGAAGAAAATAGGAAAGAGGCAAATAAAGAGGAGGAGGAAAAGAGGAAAGAGGAGGAGAGGAAAGAGGAGAAGTGAAAAGAAGGGGAGGATAGGGAAAAGGAAGACAAGAGGAAAGAAGAAGAGCAAAACAAGGAAGAGGATAGGAGAAAGGAAGAGGAGAAATTGAGAGGGGAGAAGAAAATGGAAGTAACGAAGAAATGGAGTAAAAATGAGAAAGAGAGGAGGAACTTGAAGGAAAAGAAAGAGGAGAATAAGAAATCAGAAGTAAAAAGAAAAGAAAATGTTAAAGCAGTAAAGAATAATAATGAAAAGAAGGAGGAGGGAAAAAAAGTAGAAGAAGTAAATAAAGTCAAAGATGTATTAAAGGAAAAGGAGGAAGATGATGAGGAAATGAAGGAACTGGAGGAAATAAAGGAAAAAGCTGAAAAAATGATAAAAAGGAAAAGAAAGCTCGTGGCAGAGAAAGAGAACGTGGTAGTGATTGAAGAAAATGGTTTCGCATATGAAGTGAGAACAATAGTGAAGAAATTTAAAATATTGTGAAACAGAAAAGTGATTTAAATGAAAACTGATGTAAGAAAACTGATTTAAATGAAAACTGATGTAAGAAAACAGATTTAAGGAAAACTGATGTTAGAAAAATTGATATATTTACCAAGAAACCAGGACTACTCAAAAGGATGTTAACCTAAAATTAAAAAGTAGAAACATTTAATTAAAACTCTTATACTTAATAGTGTAGAACATTATTTTGTAACTTTAATGTGTTTATGTAACTGAAAGTTATTAATTGTTAACATTATATTGTTAATACTTTATTCCTAATATGACAACATGCATATATATTATATGAATAAACAATTATTGTTGTCAAAATTGTGTATTATTTAATAAGGACATACAGAAAAAAACTGTAAGATTTAAATATTATAACAGACTATAGTACAGAACTTTATTCATTTTAATAATGAGGAATGGTAAATTGAATTAATATTGTATATATTATGTTGTGAAGGTAAATTGAATTAAAGTTGAATATATTATGTTGCTAAGGTAAATTATAGATATATATATATTTATTAGATTATTTTGAAAACTTACCATTTTGTGTCTGAAGAATTGGGACAATTCTTGAAAGGCGGGGGTAGTGTTAGGCTGTAACACTATCCTAAATGTAAGCATCCAATACATGTTCAAAATAATCGAATGTTCGTTATTTACAACGTAGGTTTTTAAATTAATTCATTAGACTGTTACCTTAGCTTCATTCCTGTTAACATTATTAATCCTTAGCAACTTTATAGAACTAGAAATTCATCAATATTTCGTCTGCATCTTGGTTCTTTTTATAACGTCCGCCATTTTGTATGTTACAAGCATGTAGCACGATTCCGCGAAATCCTACTTTCGCGTTTGACGTCATCAGTGTTATTACTATAAATAGGCCGAATTTTGTATATAAACAACTCAGTTTGGAAATAGATCTCGATCAGAAAAGTTAGAAACCTGTTCAAGAAAAGATTTGAAGAGAAAAGATAAAAATGTCGATCGAAAAGATGCAGGTACTGATTTTTGAAATAAACTATATCATAGTCTGTTTTGTATAGCCTGTTTCGAGGAATTTATTGGATTCTAAAAATAAATGACCTGGACTTATAATAGAACTTCTTATACTATTATTATGAACCCTTCCCGTCCTAACAGCATTTCTGAGACTTTTCCAATACATTCTGTTTATCTGAACCTGCAAAGAATCCACATGTCTTCTCATCTCTAAGCTTTTTTAGCTACCACCCCATCTCTATTAGAAATAATTATTTTTTCTTTTATTTTGTACATGCTCCAAGACAATCCTCACCGACATTTAAGCTGCGCACATTAGTCGATGAGCAATAAGGTCAGTGTCACTACTCTTGATGTTCCAAGATAGGACCAAAGACCTATATTATACAAAGATAAGCGTCTTCGCTTTATCTCGCATGTGCACGCGGCCTGCGTTATCTCGGCGAGTCACGTGATCGCTAACCGCGTCATAGTAATCAATATAGCTGTTAATTCATACATCAGAAACTTTCATTTTATTGATCATGAAAACTTGTAATTAATAAAATATTTTAAATAAAAGTAAACATTTTTAATGCTTATATTATCAAAAGAAGTTATTCTTTCATCAAAGATTTGTTAAAGTGCTTGTAATAGCCGAAATAAACGATATGAAATTAAAAATTTTACGAAGAAATACTCGTTTCTTTGTTGTTGTTGTTGTTGTTGTTGTTTATTGCCTCCCGTGTCATTTGTTTGTTGGTTTTTTATTAATTTTTATGTCTGAATAAAGCTATAATGAATTTGAGAAAAATCGGCATCTCATATAACTTTGGTTCGTGTTTTATTTTGTTACATTTAGAATTGATACTGATGTTGAATGAGATTTAGGGTGGTCTTCACCATTATCTCAGCCAAGTAGTCCCCAGATCCTCGCTGACAGGAACGGGAACTTAATACACTGGCATGGTGTGAACACCAAATCAAATACACTGTCATGTTTACAGTGTTATGACTGGCCCAATAGCATGTGACAAGTCTCCAGTTCCAAATTGACAGGTAGGGGAACTTAATAAACTGTCAGTGTGTGAAATCCAAATACACTGTCATGTTTTGACATTGGTCGAATAGAAAGTGACTCCCTTTGACATAAAGAATGGTCTATATAGATGTAAATTACCAACTTGGTGCATCTAGATTCTAGCACATGCTCACAAAACATCTATCCGAGTAGCAATAAAATGGCCAAGTACAAAGCTGATTTCTTTTCATGGGATGATGGCTTAGACTTGCGTGGGTGGGGTAACATCATATAGACCTTTTCGGGTTAAATCGGTACGTTAACAACGGAAGCCAATTTCGCGCATGCGCGTTGTGCGTAGGGCAAAAAACTGCATACGAAGAACAACAATTCAACGATAAATTAAATCAAAATGAGTAATTACGCTAATAGTTTACCACCAGATAACCAGAAAAGGTACTTTGAGAAGCTAACTAATCTTGGTTTTCATGAACATCACATCGATGATCCGTATATTGGGCTTGAAGACAAGTAATGTTAGTAAAGTTGACACCAGCTCGGGATCGGAGCGAAAATGGCTGGACGACCCAACAAAATGGCCAATGTTAGAATTCGGTGACATATTTACTTATTTCATTGATACATCTGGACCATTTAACAGAGAGAACATGCGGGCACATCGATCTCTTGATGCCTACTCGTATTACAAAGATGGATGGGTTCAGAAATGTGAACATAGTACAAGCAACACTGGCATCATGATTATCAGAGCAAAGGTCTTACGGTCTTATTGTCACTTTTTATTCAAAAGTTATCCCAATTACAAGATAAATCTATCAAACACACTGATAAAATCAATATTCCTTTGTTATAGCTTCCTTGTTATCGAATTTTTTGCCCTACGCAGTATGCGCATGCGCGTACTTTTAACGGTTTCCGGGAAAAATTTTCAAGGGAAACAACCTCAAAAGTAACGTGACGAGATTCTCGCCGAATCCACGTTAAAAAACGAGATTTCTTATATCAGTAATAGAGAGATGCGAATCTATATATATATATATAGGTCTCTGATAGGACAAAATATTCCAAAATGAGGTCAGTTTTTAATCCCCTGATGTTCCAAGATAAGACAATGAGGTCAGTGTTCATACCCTGTATATTCGAAGATAAGACAATGAGGTCAGTGTTCATACCCTGTATATTCGAAGATAAGACAATGAGGTCATTGTTCATACCTTGTATATTCGAAGATAAGACAATAAGGTCAGTGTTCGTACCCTGTATATTCGAAGATAAGACAATAAGGCTATTGTTCATACCTTGTATATTCGAAGATAAGACAATGAGGTCAATGTTCATAGCCTGAATATTCGAAGACAAGACAATAAGGTCAGTGTTCGTACCCTGTATATTCGAAGATAAGACAATAAGGCTATTGTTCATACCTTGTATATTCGAAGATAAGACAATGAGGTCAATGTTCATAGCCTGAATATTCGAAGACAAGACAATAAGATCAGTGTTCATACCCTGTATATTCGAAGATAAGACAATGAGGTCAATGTTCATAGCCTGAATATTCGAAGATAAGACAATAAGGTCAGTGTTCGTACCCTGTATATTTGAAGATAAGACAATGAGGTCATTGTTCATACCTTGTATATTCGAAGATAAGACAATGAGGTCAATGTTCATAGCCTGAATATTCGAAGACAAGACAATGAGGTCAGTGTTCGTACCCTGTATATTCGAAGATAAGACAATAAGGTCAGTGTTCGTACCCTGTATATTCGAAGATAAGACAATGAGGTCAGTCTTCATACCCTGTATATTCCAAGATAAGACAATGAGGTCATTGTTCATACCTTGTTTATTCGAAGATAAGACAATGAGGTCATTGTTCACATCCTGTATATTGGAAAATAAGACAATGAGGTCAATGTTCATACCCATGATGTTTCAAGATAAGACAGTTTGATCACTTTTCATACATCTGATGAACGAAGAAGAGATAACAATGTAAGTGTTCATACCCCTGATGTTTCAAGATAAGACAGTTTGATCACTTTTCATACATCCGATGAACGAAGAAGAGATAACAATGTTAGTGTTCATACACCTGATGTTTCAAGATAAGATGATGAGTGCAGTAACAGTTCATAACTTGTACATTCGAAGATAAGAGCAGTGAGGTCAGTGTACATAATCCTGATGAAGATAAGAGCAGTGAGGTCAGTGTAAATACTCCTGATGAAGATAAGAGCAGTGAGGTCAGTGTACATAATCCTGATGAAGATAAGAGCAGTGAGGTCAGTGTACATAATCCTGATGAAGATAAGAGCAGTGAGGTCAGTGTACATAATCCTGATGAAGATAAGAGCAGTGAGGTCAGTGTAAATACTCCTGATGAAGATAAGAGCAGTGAGGTCAGTGTACATAATCCTGATGAAGATAAGAGCACTGAGGTCAGTGTACATAATCCTGATGTATCAAGACAAGATGTACCTCCCTGCCTATTAACTATAACATTGTTAGACAAATGTCTTTTTATTAAACATACTGTAAAATCGTCTTCAAGGAGAAAAAAAAACGAGTGTTACCCTACTTTGGGACAGGAAAGGGGTTGGGTTTAGGTTATTAATCTTTCTGGACTGGGGGTAATTCCATCGAAAGAATTAAAATTGGGGATCGGGATGTCAGAAGTAGTCTTTGAAATTTGGGGTGGAAGGTATAACGTAACTTGCTGCAAATGTGGCTCTTCGGCCAGTGCCCGATATCGGTCTACAGTCCCACAAACACCGTTAGAGACATCTTGAATATTTGACGTGATTCGACCACACATGCCCTCTCATGCCGGTGGCGTGACCTGAAATGAATAAATATTGACCTCATCTGTGGTTATTAACTGCTGTTTATTGTAAATTATCATTTGCTTGTGCATAAACCATAAAGGTCTAGGCTACAGTGTTTTAGTTTAATGGAAAATTTTAATCCGCGAGAGCGATCAGCAAGGACCTGAAGCTGGAATATGCGCAGTGAAGCAGTAAAAATTGATTTGTTAAGTACATGTGCACAGAGATAGGTCCCAATTGAACTTCATCTCATGACATGACATTACTTATAAACTTGAGGTAACCATTTATAGACTAAAGCTTGAGCTGGTGGAATATTATAACACATGTAACATTTTAGTTAAGGTCTTTTTATATGGTTAAGAATATGTAAACTGAGCCATCTAGTGAAACTGATCGGACATTTGACATTAACCGCGGAGTTAATGGAAGACAAAAAATGTAAAGAGCAAACAAAGCTATAATCTCGACATTAATTTTAGGAAAAATACCGAATGCTGGTCAGATTTTAGTGATCAGACGTCACGTATTTATCTGTGGTTGAATTAACATTTGCACGCCAACCCAAGCTGAATTTATTACCAAAACACACTTAAATATGTTGGTTTTCAAGCAAAAATGTTTTCTGTTTTTAGCTCACCTGAGCACTTGTGCTCATGGTGAGCTTTTAGGATCACTCTGTGTCCGTTGTGCGTCGTGCGTCGTGCGTCGTGCGTCGTCAATTTTTGCTTTAAACAACATCTCCTCTTAAACCCCTGGGCCAAACTTGATGAAACTTGCCACAAATGTTCCTTGCATGAAGCTCTTCCAAAGTTGTTCAAAGAAATCAATTCCATGCAGAACTCTGGTTGCCATGGCAACCGAAAGGAAAAACTTTAAAAATCTTCTTCTCTGAAACCACAAGGCCTAGAGCTTAGATATTTGGCATTTAGCACCCTCTAGTGGAACTCTACAAAGATTGTTCAAATTATTTTCCTGGGGTCAAAATTGGCCCCGCCCTGGGGTTTTTCGTTTTTCTTCTTTTAAATTCTGTTTTTAACCTTTGATTTTCTACAGTTATCAACCAGATTTTGACACAAACTTTATACCATCTTAAAATTCAATTTTTCCTGAACAATTCATACACTGGTTGTTCAGTGATAAAATTAAAAACAAAAATTTTAGTAGCAGAGTGAAAATTTCAAGTGACAAAATTCCAATATTTCTACCAGTCTTAAACTATATTTAGGTTCAATGTAAGGTGTTATTATATTGCAGTACCACAGTATAGCTCTAGATGCTTGACAATGACCTAGTGAACTTTGCTATTTAGATCTGTGTTATGCAATATTTAGAACTTTGCTCTGGAAGATTTTATACTGTAAATGTTGTCATTTTCTATGGATATTGACCAAATAAACTTTCTTACTTTATAGCTCTTTGCAAATCAGGCTTTTCTGAATATTTTATTCACTGTTTGTAAAACATATTTGTAGCACATTCTCAAAATGTTCAGACTATATTAGACACATTTTTTGCATGGGCGAACAGTGTGATCCAGATCGTCCAAGAACTAGGTCACTGTTACTAAAAATAGAATTTTCTTGTGAACACCCTAGCGGTCACAATTTTGCTTCGATTGTCATGAAACTTAGTCAGGACACATTTTGTTGCATGGGCGAACAGTGTAGATCCAGATCGTCCAAAAACTAGGTCACTGTTACTAAAAATAGAATTTTCTTGTGAACACCCTAGCGGACACAATTTTGCTTCGATTGTCATGAAACTTAGTCAGGACACATTTTGTTGCATGGGCGAACAGTGTAGATCCAGATCGTCCAAAAACTAGGTCACTGTTACTAAAAATAGAATTTTCTTGTGAACACCCTAGCAGACACAATTTTGCTTCGATTGTCATGAAACTTAGTGAGGATGTTTGTCCCAATGATTTCTCGGATGAGTTCGAATATGGGTCATCTGGGTCCAAAAACTAGGTCACTGTAACTAAAAATACGATTTTCTTGTGAACACTCTAGCTGTCACATTTTTTCTCCGATTGTCATAAAACTTGGTATGGATGTTTTTCTGAATGATATCTCGGAGGAGTTTGAATATGGGTCATCTGGGTCCAAAAACAAGGTCACTGTTACTAAAAATATAATTTTCTTGTTAACACTCCAAGGGTCTCATTTTTGCTCTGATTGTCATGAGAGTTCATCAGGATGTTTGCTCCAATGATTTCTCAGACGAGTTTGAATATGGGTCATCTAGGTCCAAAAACAAGGTCACTGTTACTAAAAATAGAATTTTCTTGTAAACACTCTAGGGATCACATTTTTCCTTCTATTGTCATGAAACTTTTGTCAGGATAGTTGTCCCAATGATTTTTCGGACAAGTTTGAATATGGGTAATCTGGGTCCAAAAACTAGGTCACTGTTACTAAAAAAAGAATTTTCTTGTGAACACTCTAGGGGTCACATTTTTGCTGCGATTGTCATGAAATTTGGTCAAAATGTATTTCCCAATGATTTCTCTGACAAGTTCAAATATGAGTCATCTGGGTCCAAAAACTAGGTCATTGTTACTAAAAATAGAATTTTTCTTGTTAACACTCTAGGGGTCACATTTTTGCTCAGATTGTCATGAAACTTAGTCAGGATGTTTGTCGCAATGATATCTCAGTTGAGTTTGAATATGAGTCATCTGGGTCCAAAAACTAGGTCACTGTTGCAAGAGACTATTGACTAAACTCAGGTGAGCGCTTTTAGGGCCATCATGGCCCTCTTGTTTTCGATAGGAGTTGTCAGATGGATATCATTCCATTGCTCATACCTGCAAAACTGAAACCCTTTTTATTAATTTCATTTTACCATAAATATATTCAATATCAGTTCTTGAACAATAGCGGGAGTTATACCGACAGATATTTCATACTTTTAGTCATATATTTTGGATTCAATTTATGGATATATTTAGTCATATATTTTGGATCCAATTTATGGATATATTTATAGACCAATAATGCATCAATAATATTGATTCAAAAAGATGAAATGTGCATATCGGGGATGGCCAAATCGAGAAGACACAGCCTCCTCACACAGCCGAAAAGTAGAGAGGAACATGGTTTATAAAAATAACAATAGACAACACAAACAATAAACGAAAATGAGAAACCGAGGGGTTACCGACTTGAAATCAGACCTTTCCAGATTATGAAGAAGATCTTTTGTAAATTTTTTTCTTTTTAACACGAGGGAAAATAAATGTATGAAAAGAAGTGCTTTGAACATGATCACAAACGTTATAACTTGCCTTACTCCGAATTAAGACTCGAAATGAAATATACAAAAATTTGTTGTATTTTTATTTCGTTACAGCATTATTGTCGTTGGGTTGGCAGCAGCGTCCGATATGCGTATAGATATTGATGGATCCGTTCCAAGCAGACGAAGAGCGGCAGTCAGACAGGGGTTTGTTGCCGGATCAGTACCTGGATCAGCTTTTTCAAACAAGATGCGTGTTCAAAGCAAGCCAGGTTGAGGTTGAAAGAGTACAGTCTTTGACTGAATCACTGGTACAGACGTTGCTAAGGAGCATATTTGAATCTCGGGAATATGGAGCACTCATTGCAAATGTTGACCGGAGGCGTGTGGAGCCAACAACATTCGTTGAAAGAAACCTACTAAAGGTTGGTAGTTTCTATGAAGGGAATAAAAACGGATACCCTGACGAGTTTGATTTTATTTACGTAATGGCGGAGAGCAGCTCTCACATAAATAGACATGACAAGAAGCAAATATCGAAGCTGTCAGACGGATTTCATAAACTTCTAGAAAAAAACGTGTAACGAATGCGCATTACCGGATGTTGTAATCGGATATGTAAGCTTACATGCTTAGCATCCAAACTCGAACTCAAGATCGTTAGAAGTACACACTGTGACGATCAACTTGTTCACATCGATATATCTATGGCTTGCAGAGTTAAGCTCCGAGAGGATTTGCTGAACACGTTGAATGTTCGTTTTGATGACTGGGAAGATATCATTACACAAACTGGAAGTTTTCTGCTCATGAAAATTTACCAAAGCGGTCACCCGAAGCACAAAACGTCAGTGGGAATTACCATCACAGAATCTGAGAAACACTACATGCTGACATGCATGATCACCATATACAAGTTTTTAGGCTGCTTAAGCTTCTAATCAACGGGAATGAAGGAAATGACGAACTTAGACGTCTTGTAAGACAACCGACCAACAATACCTTATTCTGGTGGGGACCTAGACCCAAAATTTTAGGTCCCAGAATTTTGTGTGATATTCCATCATACGCCATTAAATGCTTGATGTTCTCCCATGCACAGTTTTGCAGAGGTGGAACCCGCTCTGATTCCGGTTGCGTTGCACAAGTGATGGGAATGCTTCTGAAGTCCTTTCAATCTGAGCTTGATCGATTTTCACATCTTTGCTCCGAATGGTATTGCGCTAGGAAATTTTCAGTTCATGTAGAAAAGGTTTTCGGTGATTCCTTGGAAATAACCGACGAGTATGAATCCTCTGCCGACATTGCTGAAACCCTCTGCAATAAGATTAATGCCCTTACAGGAGACACACAAATCCCGCTTGAAAACACTCAACAGCCTCTCACGGATCAAGCTGTGCATCACGTCAGAGCTATTTTGCAAAAGCAGAAAGAAACTTTCTCATCAAAACGTTTGCGCATTACAATTTTCATGTCCCTGTTTCTTGTTGCGGTCACACTGGTTTCACATGTGATAGTTCAAATCCATAAAATGAGAGCTTGTGCTGATTCTAACACTGACCCCTTGAATCCGAATCAAACGATAGCATCGCTCAACTGCTTTTCATACAATGAGAGTAATTCGTCGTATGGGAGCTTACCTTGCAGGAGATATTATTGTGAGCTGTTAACTAGATATACATACACACCAGATGAGGTAATACTTGCTATATATCAAAATAGTTATATACTTTCAAGGTAGTGCTTACATTAAATTGTGTTTATTTTCTTTTCATTGATCTAATATTCAGACCCAATTGTTCGGATAACACTGCGGATTGACCCGTCTGTGAAGAGAACCCGCCACAGTTCACAGTATTTTGCAGACTGTTTTAATTTTAAGATGTTACATCATGTCAGATTAGTTCAGAAATGAATCAAATCATCATCATAATACAGTAAAACGAGCTGTTACTTTCTAAAGCCCCTGGCATCTCGTGTACCACCAAATGGCTCTTTAAAGTGCGCGATTTATGTTTCAGGTACAACTGGGCTGCTTCACAACATCTGACAGTTTTGGTTTCCTCAGGATCGACCACAGCCGCATCTGCGAATATCTTACATGTCCAGCGAATTTCACACCAGTCACTGTAAGTGCGGATAAGTTTTTTATCCCCCGCCGCATAGCGGCTGGGGATATAGGAATGATCTTCGTCCGTCCGTCTGTCCGTACGTGCGTCTGTCTATCCGTCCGTCCGTCCGTCCTTCCGTGCGCGCACATTTCGTGTCCGGTCCATAACTTTTCAACCCCTAGAAGGAATTTCATGAAACTTTAGGCAAATGTTCTCCCCATCAAGACGACGTGCAGAACCCATGTTCCACCATGGTCGGCTCAATGTCAAGGTCACTAGGTCAGATTAAAGCAAAAATCTTGTTAACGCAATAGACAATCTGATTAAAATCATATCCTGAAAACCGCTACGCTACATTTTGTTAGATCTGACTTTAGTGAGATTGCGCAATAGAGGTCACATTTTTTGTCCGATTGTCATCAAATTTGGTATGAATATTGATATTGATGATCTCTACTCAAATTATTAAAATCATTTTCTTGATTTGCACAGGATCCCGCCCTGGAGATTTTAATTTTTTTTGTTTTAAATTCTGTTTTAACCTTTGATTTTCTACAGTCATCAGCCAGATTTTGACACAAAGTTTATACCATCTTAAAATTCAATCTTTCCTGAACAATTCATTCACTGGTAGTTCAGTGATAAAATATGAAACACAAATTTTTGTAGCAGAGTGAAAATTTCAAGTATCGAAATTCCAATATTTCTACCTGTCTTCAGCTATACTTTGATTCAATGTTAAGTTGTTGTTAGGATGCATTCCTCAAGTTGCTGGTCAATGACTTAGTGAACTTTGCTGCTTAGATCTGTGTTATGCAATATTAAGAACTTTGCTCTGGACGATTTTATAGTGTAAATTTTGTCATTTTCTATGGATACTGACCAAATAAACTTTCTTACTTTATAGCACTTTGAAAATCAGGCTTTTCTGAATATTTTAATCACTGTTTGTATGTAAAACAACAACAACACATTTGTAGCACATTCTCAAAATGTTAAGACTAAATTCAAGAGAGATCTCAGCTGTATACAGTGTATGTACAGTGAAACCTGCCTTAGCAGCCACCCAAGAATAGCAACCACCTGTCTTAAACAGCCAGTTAGAATATGTCCTAAACTGACATTTTGTTCTCATTTTAAAAAGCAGCCACTTTTTAGTCACTCCCTTGGGTGGCTGCTAAAGACAGGTTTGACTGTACACAAACTGGCAAGTTATTGGTGGTCTCTGAAGCTCTGGAATGTATATCATGAAACTTAAGTGAATTGTTCAGTTCATGAACATGATGTGCTGAACCCATTTTCCAACCTGGCTGGCTCAAGGTCAAGGCCGCCTGTGGTGTTTGAGCATATTTCGTGTCCGGTCCATAACTTTTCAACCCTTAGAAGGAATTTCATGAAACTTAAGTCAAACGTTCTCCCCATGAAGACGATATGCAGAACCCATGTTCCAACATGGCCGCCTCAATGTCAAGGTCAACAGTGGTGTTTGAAGATTTGAACCATGCATTTCGTGTCCAGTTCATATCTTCTGAACCCCTGGAATGAATATCATGAAACTTAAGTGAAATGTTCAGTTCATGAACCTGATGTGCAGAACCCATGTTCCAACCTGGCTGGCTCAAGGTCAAGGCCACCTCTGGTGTTTGAGCAGGCCAATACTCTGAAACTTATCTGAACACGACATACCCTTGCACTTGAATTGGCTTTCATCTGCCTGTTCGTTGCACAGAGCTATTGTTTAATTTGCTCTTAACCATCCATAACCTTTCCCACATTCACATCTGCGGCGGGGGATATTGCTGTCGTTACGACTTCCTTGTTTTCTTTAAAATGGAAACGTACGGTTACAAATAAGAGCATATAAAGAAATGTGTTGTCTATCGTTCATTTCAATTTATTGTCGATATAAAGCGCGAAGCATAAATCATTTACGAGTAGAATATCGCAAAATGGCCATTTTTTCTGATTTGTTTAACAATCAACACCCTTGACCACGTGATTTTACCAGAAATAATAGTGATTATTATCATCTTTCAGTAATAACTCAGGAGTTCATATGATCTAAAGGTGTTCTTTTTCGTAATAAAGGTCCAATTATTTATTTTATTTATACTATTATATACATACCAGCTCATACTACTTTCTTGTTCTAACCAGATACTTTCCCTAATTCGAAATTCTCAAATATGGTTTAAGATATTTGTTTCGTCAGCATGTTTTTGGAGGCATCAATGCTTAAATCTATCATCAGTCGCTTTTGCACGTGATTTATTCCAATTTTACGTAGAGACTGTTGTTTTAGAATTTATAAATTTAAATAAAAAATAGATATTGTTCGCTTACCTACATTTGCTTGTGCAAATGGTGGAATTACCTGTACCACGCGAGAAAGATTTAAAGGGTGCTATATTTTATCATATTTTTAGCTAATGTTGTAAACAACATGTTATCTTACGTGAAATAAAAATCTTGACTGAAAATTAAAACAAATCCAATTTGAAAAAAAAATGGGTTAGATCCTAAGACCTATTTCAAATGGGAATCTATTAGTTCCAAAATTTAACACTCTATTATACAGTAAATCATTCTCAGTTGTTGGTCCAAATTTATGGAACTCTCTTCCCTTGAGCGTAAAATCATGCAAAACAGTTAAATCATTTAAAAAACATGTTAAACAATTCTTATTTGATAATATGTAGTGCATTGTCAAGACAATTACAGTGTAATTATGTATAAATGTTTAAGATGTTTGGGTCATGAATCTTTTGTTATAATTGCTATTGTTATTATTTTTTCATTAAATATGTCTGTTTTCAGCATTTTCACATTGTTCTTGAAATTTTATTGTAACTTTATTTTTTTTATTTTTCTTTCTTTCAATTATAATTATTATGAGAATGTATGTATGTATGAACGTATGTAAGAATGACCATGCCAAATATGTTATTCTCTAAAAATAAAGAATCTATTTTTATTATTATTATTTTTATTTTTATTATTATTACGACATACTATTCTATTTATTACTTCGAAGCCGAAGTTACTGGCGTGTTGTTTTTCTACAGCTTCTGTTTTAACCACGACAGTTTCTACTCCTACATGTACTTTACTTGCTGGTTTTCCTCTAAGTATAGATCTTCATTTAAAGCTACTTTAATTCAAATGTTTAATCTACAGCTTACGATTGTTGTTTAGTTTGTTGTTGTTGTTGTTGTCTTTGTTGTTGTTGTTTTGAAAATAACATAATATTCACTTAGTGCTTGATATACTCACATTTGATGTTGGTTTGTAGTTGACTAGACGTTTGGTTTCCAGTGCCCAAGGTTATAAAGCTGAGCATGGAAAACAGTCTCAAATCTCAAGCATCTGATTGGCTGAAATGGCGATTGGTCGCCATTTCAGCCAATCAGATGCTTGATGTTTGAGACTGGTTTCCAAGTTCAGTTTTATAACCTTCAGCCTAGAAGTTGTCATTGTTGACACTGCCATGTTTTGATGCGATTTGCAGGCAGAGGATCTGCACCAAGTGAAAGGTGGTGACCTATGTTGTTATATCTCAGGTGGATCTCCTTTGATGGTGACTGATGAGTGTCTCAAGTACCAGATTATCACGCAGTGGGTGTTCAACGCTGTTCCCGTTCTCTTTACCATTATGAGCAAGTTTTAAAATATTGTTTGTTGATTTGGCAAACATTAGTGGTGGAGATTATGAAACTGACAATGGAAACCAGTCGCAAATCTCAAGGATCTGATTGGCTGAAATGGCGACTGTTCGAAATTTCAGGTAATCAGATTGTTGAGATTGGAGACTGGTTTCTCATCTCAGTTTTATAATCTCCAGCACTGATGTTTGCCAAACTTCTGACCTGAATTATAAATAAGTAAAAGTTATTGTGTAGTTAAAATTAAGTGGATTATCCGGCGCACTGTGCCCAAGGTTATAAAACTGAGCATGGAAACCAGTCTCAAATCTCAAGCATCGGATCGGGTGAAATGGCGACCAGTCGCCAAATCAGCCAATCAGATGCTTGAGATTTGAGACTGGTTTCCAATCTCAGCTTTATAATCTTCAGCCCTGGTATTGGTCACTTTCCTTGCATGTTTGTGACGAGACGTACTAAACACGTACACGTCTCTGCGTCGATTGTCATTTGTTATTCTCAGTAGGAACAACACTTAAAACATTCCTGCCAATTTCGATTTCTTCACGTAATTTAACGGTGAATATACAAATAATAAAAAATAAATAAATTTGCTACTTATTAGCTTCCCTACGCCTGAATCCCGTTACTGTTCATTTTCTGTCGCGTTTTTTCGTTACATCGAATGATCGGCTAGTATTTTGTTTTCTTTGGTCATTCATTCATTTATTGTTTATTTCAGTGATCCCGAGTTTAATAATGGGTGGAAGATTTCTTAGGTACAAGTGGCAACAAATACAACAGGTTAAACGAATCCGAGATAAAATAGCAATAACCAGTGCTTCTTTGGATGGACAGTGTTGAAAACCCAATTTACCCTTTACTCTAGGGAACATGGCTGTTAACCCATGTGTGAACAGGATCTACACTCTTCTCGTTTGATTTATTGGTTGTTGCTGAGAAAAAAGGCAAACAATATAAATCCTGATAACGGCACAGATGTGCCGGCTGATCTGGACCTACACTGTTCGGTTACCACTTTACACAATGTGGTATGTCTGTTATTCGTCGGCGAACAGTGAAGATCAAGAGAATATTTGTGACCAAGGTTCAAACCATAATATGAATCTGTGTACTGTTCGTACGTGCGATAAAACACGTGTTTATGGAGTAAACGGTTGACAAAATTGGAAAATGTTAAAATCCAAATTATAAATGCTTAGATTTGAGTGTGAATTGACGAGACATGAAAAACATTATTTCATCCAGTAACTATCTCTGGTACCACACGGCGATTAAAAGAAGTTAAATGTTGTGTATTTTGTGTTTAAATGCTGTTCCCCTTGTAATGCGGATATGAAACTGGGTGTCCACGCAAGAAGTAACTAAAGTCTTTGACGACGGGCGGTATCAGTGATCAAACGTAAGTTGTATCTTTGTGGAAGAACAGTGGTCTATGCGTAAAGTGTCGATCTCCAGATCCGGAGACTGTGGGTTCGAAACCCACCAGGGATGAGATTCGTCTGCAATTTCCCCCAATTCACATTCGGTGCAAGTACTAGTTGGCAACCCAGGAAGCAGTCATTGAGCGCGATCAATTCAGTTGGAAGAACTTGTTTCACAATCGATGTAAAATAAGTTTAAACTAAATAAGGTATCTCTGACATTGATAATATCAATAAGCCAGTTCAAGGCCTGGATCTGCATGGCATTGTTTACATCGATGAACCAATAAAGGTAATAGTTTGTACGGTGACTAACGACATCACTGGACCAGATAAAGAAGCAAATCTACTCGGTACAGATGACATGAGAGATTCAGTAAAATTAGTACATCAAGATAGTACTGGTGATACCACTGCTGTTGTAGACATGTATAACAATGGTGACATCAGTTTACCAACTCTGTGTTAGTTTCGCACGGCGCTGATAGCTGGACCAGATAGTTTTGAACCTACTTGCTTCTGGTGACATCGGTGGTTCTATTAAAGTGACATATCTGGACAGTACTGGTGACCTCAGTGATGTAGTAGATAAACATTGTTTATTTGATTATCCTGTATCTTACTGCATTGTTAAAGATAGCAAGGTAAAACATTCTACGAGTACCACGTCTAGTACTGTTTATCCGTCATACCCTGCTGGTTAGAATCGTCCTCTAGTCCAGTAACTATGTTTGTGAGTTCCTTAACCAAGTGCAATACTCTTTTGGAAGAAACCACTGGTTAGAACCTTCAACGTGTCCCGTCAAAAAGTTTATTTATGTTTCACTATGAAATATCAACTATGAAATATCAACATCTCTTTATCCTAGTACTAAATTAAATTTTACTGAATAGTTATGCGTACAACCACACGGGTGACCAATGTTGATCCAGATCAGCCGGCTGATCTAGATATGCTTTGATCGCCCACGGGATAAAAACTATATGCCATTGCAATCTCCACACGAGTTAAGGAGCGACAACTCTAGGAAGAGAGTGAGTAAAAGGTTTTAGCGGAATTCTGTCTACCAGTTTAACTGAACGGGCTCCTTGATCTATTCAGGGTAAAATAAGTAAACGGAATAACATTAAGTTTATTAAATAAAACCTTTAACCTTAAATAAAAAGCTTTAAGAAAGTATATAAGCATAAATGACAATGTCTTTTCTACTTGATTGCAAATTAATGGGATTAATTTTGATATATTTTGACCGAAGAGTTATTAGTTTCTGAACAACTTTAAATTTATTAAATTAAAAGGAAATCATATGCCCTTTGTTCGAAAACTGTTTAATTTCATCGTGTAAGAATTAAATTGTCAAATGTACCATGGGACTCAGTATACAGTTATTTAATATGTGATTTGGGAACAGTCAAAATGTTGGCCCGAGGTGGAGGGGATGGTGTTTTAAACTGTTGCCCGAGGCCAACAGTTCAAAACACTATCCCCTCCACCTCGGGCCAACATTTTGACTGTTCTCAAATCACATATTAAATAACTGTATATTATTACCTGATCAGTTACTGTTTTAACAGTACTTACAGATAAAAAAGGAACAAGAAAATAATTTTGCAAATATGTTTTTAATTAAACTTTTTTAATTGAACAATCCTGTAACTATGTCACACTGCCTACATATTGTATGTCAGTAGGTTTTCATATTGTTTTTCTCTGTTATTTTATCAAAAAACTTAAGGAAACTGTCATTTCGCTGGCAAAATTTTAATTTGTTTAAATACTTCACCACGTTTTATTTATGGAGAAATAAGCATTGGAGTCAATTTGTTTCTTTACTGTTCCACATGACGTCATGACGTCAGAGCACACAAGGGAAAAAGTCGAAATTATTACCTGATACCTTATATAAATGTAATTTGGTATTTCTTACTGTTTTCTGAAATTCTTAAAACGTCCACGTTCGCGAACTGATGACCGGTCAATAGTTTCTACTGTTTCCCTCGCGTGCTCTGACGTCATAGAGGATACCCGCCTTTGAGTGCGCGGTTTGTTGAGCGAACTGTTGACCGGTCAATAGTTTCGACTGTTTCCCTCGCGCGCTCTAAAGTCATAGAGGATTCCCCCATTGAATTGATCAGGTAATAAAACAGTTATTTCATATGTGATCTGGGAACAGTCTGAAAAACAGTACTGTTGTCCCTCGGTGTCGAGGATAGTGTTTTGAAACGATATCCCCTCCACCTCGGGCCAACAGATTAACTGTTCCCAAATCACATATGAAATAACTGTATCATATTGACCGGTCAACAGTTCGCAAACATGGACTTATGTTTAGAATTTCAGAAAACAGTCAAAACTACCAAATCACATTTATATAAGGTATCAGGTAATAATATACAGTTATTTCATATACACATGTGATTTAGGAACAGTTAATCTGTTGGCCCGAGGTGGAGGGGATAGCGTTTTGAACTAACAGTTGTCCGAGGCCGTATCCCCGACAACGAGGGACAACAGTTGACTGTTCCCAGATCACATATGAAATAACTGTTTTATTACCTGATCAATTCAATGGGGGAATCCTCTATGACTTTAGAGCGCGCGAGGGAAACAGTCGAAACTATTGACTAATTATACAAATAGAATACATGGTAATTAAAAAGTTCCAAACAGAGTCGGGAACAGTAATTCGCAGAAAGGATGTAAGGGACGTTATTCGGATAGAGAAAAGCTCAAAGAAATTCAGAATAGCCCTCCTTCAACTTATTCGCTTTACTCCAATATTTCGAATTGTTATCAAAGTCGGGCCCTTTATTGACACTTCTCGCACTTTTACATTAATTAATCTTAGAGCTGTAATTATAAAACGCACACATACTATTATGCAAGTACGTAAAGCAGGGGTGTACGCATTATTCTAGCTAAATATTTTGTTTATTTTGTTGTTCTTACAGGATGTTTACCATTAAGGTCATATTGTCGATTACTGTAAGAATTACTTGATATCTTATCACGAACTATGTCAAAATTGATAGGCCATCATGATCGAGATATCTTAGGTGAATGAGACGACCCCCAGCGAGTTTTTGGGCCCTCAATAGTTTGTGTCAACATTTTGAACAGATATTTCACTACGAAAAGGAAGTTGATTTCGGATGACGCTGTGTTATGTGCAAAAAATATGTGGATTTATTATTCGAAATCAAGGTATGCCCTTTTCGCATGACTGAGTCTGGTCAATATTTTCTCTTTTTCTTGAAAACAAATGAAAGGTTTTTTAAAGAAACTATGATAGTACAAACTTTCTTGTACATAGTTCTTATTTTAAACTCTTCTTACACCGTTAAACCGTTAAACACCAAACATGCCAATTCAAACACTGCCTGTGAAAACTACTAGGGATTTTTAAAGTTTAATCCTTATCATAGTTTCTGCATAGTATTGTATGTACTTATTAAAGAGTTTTGAGTACAAAGACCATTACGAAGAGGTGCAAACACACCTATAACATCTATACATCTATCTTTAAGCTAGGGTTTAAGTGCTGTCTACAGCTGAAAACCTGGGCTTTACTTTATCCATTGCATTTGTAACCCAGTTATATATTGATGCGAAACAAATTTTAACTGAATTATATCAATTTCAATCTTGAGGCCCGGTTTTTCGAGTTGCTTTTGAAACGGTTTTGATTAGCTGCTTGTTAATACTCCAATGTTGTTGAAGGATTGAAAAGGGGAATTCCAAAACCCTTTCAATTAAATAATCAACAGAATAAGCGAGAACCACGAACCTCCATTCACACGGCTTACTTGGTTTTCTTCGCTGTTTTCTGGACGAATTATGGGTCATAATATATTATTACTATGTAACTATTACTTGATGATCTTTACTATAGTACAACTAGTCCGGCCGAAAGGAATAATTGGCCCGGCTTTAAATAGAGGTTTATAGCGAATGTTGAGTACCATGTGGCCCGGCTTTGTATATAGATCGTTGAGTACTGAACGGGAACCATGTTGTATGTACAAAGGAAATCCGATTAGTAAGAGGGAAGATGTCAACGTATTTTTATGTTGCTTAAGTGGACTTTTATTGTTAAATTATGTCGTAGGTTATGTATGCAAAAGTTTTATGTTTATATATAAACAAAATATTTACATGACCAAGACGCAATTCCATGTAGGTTTAGTCAGATAATTGATTGTTGTGATTTCTCGTGATAACTTTGAACTGACCCCTCTGGTTTTTCGAGATGGCGTTCAGCACGCAAAGCATGTATACATGATTAGGTAGTGCGAGTGGATATAGTCATATATGATTGTTTGCGGTAAGTTTTTGTTATCTACATCTACTAGATAGTTTCGTTTTCTAGATCACTGTTGATCGGGAATGTGCGCTTGGTTATGAAAAAGATCGATGAGTTTTGCGTTTTCTTTTAAGCGTTAGCGAACGTTAAGTACCAGCTCAAGCTATTTATAATTGAGTACATTGTATATAAATAGATCTATATATAGAATATATGAATGTGACCTATATATGATGGTTCTTTGTTTATAAATGTTCTGATGTTGAAATTGACGGTTCTAGTGGGTTTCTGTTTTACAAGAAGAAGGTGATTCCGTGTCTATAAAGTAAATAATGATTGCATAACCATTTTTTTAGGTCTTTTTCTGTTGTTCAGAAAAGTTTGGTTTGAGGTGGTATTGCACTGTGACTCACACCCACCCCCTCCCATCCCCCTGGTTTACGGGATCAAGATGCTGTGTCTGAATATAGAAAGTTAGTATTGATTTTCATCCTGAAAGTACCAAAGAAATTGCCATGTACGTGGTAGGACAATTTTGAAAGGTACTAGTTTATATAGAGCAAATTCATTGTGATGTGGTTAGTGCTATGATAATGTTTAACTTCCAGGTAACTCCTTCATGAAAATTAAATGTTAGTGTAACTGTTCACAAAGTGCAAGGTCTAACATTATCTTCAGCTGCTGTGGATATCAGGAAAACGATATTACAAGGAGGAATGGCTTACATAGCTCTCAGTAGAGTCACTACTTATGAAAATATACAATGACAATAATGAAAAATCAGTTACATTTATGAAATTTTGAGTGCTCTTAACGGTCCACTATACTCCTCCTTGTTCGACCATCGATAAAAAAGAAAACCATCAAACTAAACATAATTAACATTCATTTGTGCAAAATTTCATTGAAAAGCAGTTTGCCGTTTTTGAAATGTTGATACTTTTCTTTTTTAGTAAACCCTTAAAATGTGAGAAATTATTTTGTATCCTAAAATGAATACATATCAACACATAGTTCTGGCAATTCTTCATCATAATGCATGTTACCATAGCAACCATCTCTTCCACTATTTTCCAGCTAGTTATCATTCTATTTAAAAGGAAAACTGTTCAATTCGTTTGTTTTCATATCATTCACTACATTTACTACAAACTTGTAAATGTTCAGCTAAGAAATTTCATCATAAACCCCAGGCCATACCATTTCCGGTATATTTCATTTCAAACCGCACTCCTTGTATACAACGCGTTCCACAACTACATGTAATACACAAGCACATCCTTCAACGTTCAATACCCTTTGCCAATAAAAGACAACAATATATTATCACTTAATTATTTCTTTGTTTAAAAACAATCCATCACCTGCATGAACTCTTACACCTAACATCTAACTTCTTTTAAATGTCGTCCACATATAACACATCTGTGTTATACTTTTCTTGTTATAGTAAATACCTATCTGAGCTCGAGCCGGAAATAAAACGTTTGCTGATTTGCAAAGCACCTTTTGTGAGTAGTTAAAGTTTTATATATTTTTGGCTTTAGTGAGGTTAAACTTTTTTACATACTGTGCTTATAATATAGGTTTAATCTTGTTTTTATTCGCCTTCTTTATTCATAACATTGTTGTTTCTATGTTTCATTACAAAGATGAAATAAAAATGTATCAAAACGAAGTAAAACAAATGGCCTTGAATTAAGAAGATAGGTTAATACTATTTTTTACTAGGAAACAACAGTCATTCTGTAACAATATCGCACTGTGCCGATACTGTTTACTTCTTTCTTCCTGAGATTCACAACAACCTTGATTAAACTATTTTAAGCATTTCAACATTTAATTGGAATGGTTCAGCTGGTGCGTTAATGTATAAAACATCTATAAAAGTGTATTAAATGAAATCAAGTCAGGAACAGAAAATTCGTATGTATTATTATAGAACATCGGTTAAGTGTAGTATATTGCAAGTTTTTTCTTCAAATAAAGTTCCACGTGTCGAAAGCTGAATAATTATTGAACTGATTGCAATGTAGCAGACAAAAATGTACTGAACACTGATACCGTGTAACTTTCTCAACAATTTTTAAATGAATATTTCAGAAAACTATCCCTCTTACTTCAGATAAACATTGCATAATGTTGGCTCCAATTTGATGCAGTTCTAATAAATACATCTATTTTATACCAGATAAATCATTTTTCCATCACAGAATGACGCAAATTTGGTCATAAAAATCGTTTTATTGTTATGTATGGTGAAATGAAATTTATCTGATCTGATATTGTAAAGAGTCTTATCCAAGTATCCGAATTTATATAACAAAGTCCAACAGTTGCTCTGGTCTCGCGTTAGTTCCAGTACCAGCCAATGTCATAAGCTACCCTTTACCTTGAAGTAATTATCTAAAGCAAGATTTACGTGTTTCTTTTTTCTTTTTCTTTTTTTGTTGTTGTTTCCTTCAATAACAACCTGGCATGGTAAGTATGAGGATTGCGCACTATAGAACCTATGAGGAAACATTCAGTGATGAGTTTGTTTAAAAAGTGCTTTAGGATTCAACTTGACCATTCACATACTTCAAACAAATACTGAAAAAACACGAATCTCAAATAATGGAAATAAGATATGACTTATGATCTATACATTGTCTATTTCCTCATTCTAGGCCATTTATCCTCAGGGCATTTATGTAAAGTAATCTTCTCTGATCTCCCTATGGTGATTATGGTCGTTTTCTTTTATCTGTCTTTCACATGTTTGTTTTATTTGTGAGCCGCATTATCAAAAGTATCACAGGGATTGTCTTTAATTTTATTATATTTTGAAAGGTGGAAAATCTCTCAAGTCTCGTTCATTCTCCTTACTTAAAATTAGACCAAAATGGTTCTAAATCATGGCTGAAGGTTATAAAACTGAGTTTGGAAACCAGTCTCAAATCTCAAGCATCTGATTGGCTGAAATGGCGACTGGTTTCCATGCTCAGTTTTATAACCTTGGGCACATGTGTAATATTCGTTATGTAAAGTCACTAATATTCGTAGGGAACTACTTTTCGTGGATTTAACGGCCGATTCAGGAATTTAAACCATCACAAAATATATTATTGAACACAAATTGAAGAAAGATCAAAACCGAGAAATTAATTAACAACCCTCGAACATGTAATTTAAATAAACACTATGGAAAGCCTACATTCATCTACACTTTTCAAACGTCATTTAGATGGTTGAATGTTTGCTGTTCATATGTTATAGGCCAACATTAGGCCTTCGTGAACCTGCTCCTTTTGTGCCCACGAATCCACGTACATTGACAATGTTTGTTTTTTTATAGACGGCTGCATAAACTTTTCCCAGGAGTTTTCAAACTAGTTTGCGTTGCGAGGTTTTATTTTTTACAAATACCGGAAGAACTATATAACTAAAGAATGCGGTTTTTTTTTTTTTTTTTTTAAAGTTTGTGCAGAAATATTGTCAGATATTTATCACAATGAATTAGCTAAAGGGAATCTTCATTTACCTAGTCGGTTATCGAAGAAGTTTTATGTAGGCTGAAACATAAACTTTCTCATTGTGTAAATACATTAACTTTGCGAAGATTTTGTTGTGTATTTTACTGATATGAATGTGTGCATCGATCCGTTTGTATATTTGATCAAATGCTGCTTCAGATGAGAGAGCATTTTCATTGTTTAAAAGTTGCCATTATGTTGTTTTTATGCCTGTCATCAAGTCGCCGCTTTTTGCGATTAAATCGCCGCTGACACTAATTGGACATAAAACGCCGCTGCAGATGATATGCTGTGTGAGCATCAAGTCGCCACTGATGCCGATTGTGTATTGTATTACCGTTGTTGGTGTTCATCAAATTTCCGCTCTTGTTGGGTGTGTATCAAATGCCGCTAACGATGGAAGGGCATCATATCGCCACTTACGCTGGGTGCGCATCAGCGCCGCTTATGCTTGGTTGTATCAAGATACCGCTGATGCCTGGTGGATAGCGGCTATGATGCGCTGTAGGTCAGAGGACACTAAATAGAAAGCCTGTTGCAGATTGGACAATTTTGTCTAGGGACGACTCGGGTTTACTTTATTTTCAAAGATTCATTGGCCAAAACTTTAAAGAATAAAAATAAATCTTTGTTTTCAAAAATGTAAAAATGACTTAAATTATATACTTTAAAATAAAAATGATTTTTTAAAACACTGTTTGAAAGGAAATTTGTGACACTTTAATGAGTTGGTAGTTTTCTTATTCTGGGTTGAAGATTTGTTTACATTCTGGGGGTGGTTACTTTCTGTTTAAAATCCTGAGAGAATGAATTGGTGAAGACCCCGATTTCTGGCCATTTTTGATTTGCCCAAGAGTGCCACTTTGCAAATCTGTTGTAGTTTTGGAAAAAGTCGTGAAAACTAAATCACAGGAGGACCAAGTCTTATAATGTAACTCTATGGGAAACTATTTAGTGGTCTCTGACCTAAAGGCATCGCTTTTGCTTCTTATAAACTTGCCGCTTTAGCTGAGTTGTTACTAGGTGCGTATCGCAGTTGTTATTGGGTGCGCATCAAATCACTGTTGACTCGGACTCAGTGGACTCGCTTCAAAAACGCCAACCAAAATCATTTACACCAGAAAGAAGTGTGGACATCTTTTTGTTTTAAGTGTGCTTTCTCTACAGTAAATGAATTTACATATGGCATTTTATTATTGATGTATTAATCCACTAGAAAATCCGATTTGGCGTTTTAACGTTTCAAAGAAAGGCCCCAGAATCAGTAAAAGTAAAGGGACAAAACCTTTTTTCATTTGCATTATTTTTAAAGGATCTACTCACAGATGTTACTAAACTAAATCAAGCTTAGAACAATATTGACGTTATTGTTTTACAAATTTTAAATTTTTCTATACAATATCTAAAAGTATAAACCGATCACCTTTTCTTGATTTTCTTGCTTTCGTTTTTTTAGCTGTAATTTCTCAGTGTAAGAAACTACGGTCTATTTAGTATGTCTAAGCCATTGTCACTTAAAATTCGTTTTATGTCTCCGTCTATAGCACTCAAGATCGAATTTAGTCAAATACATCTAGTCTGGTTATTTTATGGGCGATTTGAATAAAAAGAACACTTGCGCTTCTAATTTATTTAAGTATATACTTACATGAGTAGTACAGTATCTAACTTTTAGACGCTCATTAGTTGTTAATGACGGACGTCTGAATGATAGAGATTCTTTTTGCTTGAGAGAAAGTTAAATTGTGTTAGATTTTTCTGTTGCAACCAATGTAATTACTAACTTAAAAGCTGTTCATATTCATAACATTCAAATTCATATTGTGCTGCATGAAGACGTTACACAGATTGATCGCCGTCAAAAATGTTTTTTGTATATTTTACAATCATATTATCGTACGGCTGCCGCCCAAGGTCGAGAGGGCTTATTTGAAGTTCGGAGATTTCTTAGCTTTGGAACTTTTAAGGGTAAAACTTACATTTGCGATACACACGATAATGAAGGGAGCCTTTTTTAAATAAATTAAGATTTCTCACCACAATATGCCTGCTCCTTTCTTAAGGCACAGCTGTAGGCAGAGGTCAGTGAGCTTGTAAAGGCTCGTACATAACTATTGCATTGTATGTAAGTGCATTGCCGGACGGCTTAATTCGGAATGTGTATGGTCATTTCTAGGTGTATTATGTAACACAGAGATTTTATCATTTGACAATATCGTAGCGTACAGACTGGTGCTCCATTTTTGTCTCAACTTACCAGAATGTAGTTTTTAATCTGGCGCGTATGCGCCAGGATTAAGCTTGAAGCCGAGAACACGGCGATGCGCTTGTTAATTTCCGGTGTATCATTACGACCTCGAGCGTATTCAAGTATGTGGGGTTTTGTAGTCACCACGAGAGCAGGCCGAAATGTTTTGCAGACGTTTTAAGCTCATTCAAGCACACCATTCCACGAATGCTGTGTGATCTAAAGTACGTGTCCGTGTAATTTTTGAGCGTCCATGCCCAAAACTACATCGAACAAATGTAGAGTAAAATCAATTACAGCTACGACAGTAAACAAACATCTGTATATGCAGTAGTTTAGTTACGCCCAACAAGTTCCATAGTTGTGCGGCGTCAGAAAGTAATGCATATTAAGAAAGTAAACTTTATTATGAAGATGACGAACATTATATTTTGTAAGACAATGCGACAAAGAAAACATGAAAACAAGTTAATGTTGTTCAAACAAAAATTAAAAGATATTTAAAATCCGATTATAAACAAATCAGTCAAGTGATCAGTGACGTGACAGTATCCCAGAAACACTAAAATATATCTCTTTCTACCAATATGCTGTTTTGTTTTAAACAATTAACAGGTTAGCAATTAATCTCTTATCGCTTTCTTACATGAATTCGTTAATCTCAAACAAGAAATAACGTTGACTTATCTTAACATTGGCCAGTGCTTGTTATACTTAGTGGAGATGTAACATGATACCATGAATGAACATTCTCTACAAAATTCAATTAGCACTGCCAAAATCTTTTTAATAAATAAAAAACAAATCATAAATATCATTGAAAAAGGTCAACCTTTGCTTTTTTATATAAATGTTTGTTTATTTATAACAAGTTCTCCTTCAATAGAAAATTAGGTCATGTGACGATAATTGTCACGTGATGATTTTTGAAAACAACGGAAGCCGTACCTTCCGTAAAATCGGTCGCGGGTGTTCACTGTAACACTGCGTATGTACATACTTAAGTAGAAATTCGACAGTAGTAAACTAATTTTGCATGGAAGTTATAGCCGTCAGAGAATCATAAACGAGCTTGATTTATCTATCCTTTAGGTTTAAATATAGAACAAGAAAAAGTAAAACAGTAACTTACTGTTTTACAGACGGTCTATATTCAGAGACAACTGAACAATCTCTCACAGAATTGTATTGCAATGTCTAGCCTATTTGTTGATTTGTTTTAATGATATTTTGAAAGAAAGCAATCCAACCTGCATTCTGATTTCAAACCTTGCCTATCTGTATCACACTTGTCCTTACAAATTTTCATAATTTTCCCTTTTTGATAGTGTTCTCACCACATATTATTTGCCTATAAAGTATGATACATGTATGTTTTGTTGATTTTGAAGAACAATTTAATATTCTATGATTTTTTTCCATTTTTAACCACTACTATGGGTTTCAATTACCATATCCTTCTTCTCCAATCTTTATGTAATATTTAGTGTTTACAAAATATAAAATTTAAGAACAACAGTCAACAGTATCAATTTATTTTACCACAGAATTGATGAAAGTGATATTATGTCTTGAAGACATTCAGGCTTCCTCTTGTTCAGGCAAACTTAACTTTGGAACCTTGTTTTAAATGATAGGGTAATCTTTAAATTAAGACTTCCTATCTGGAATTTCATACTGAATAGCTCATGATTTGACAAAAACATGAAAGTATGTTTCATTCTGTTAAATAAACTTTAAAATAATTCTTTATTCACAGAAAGTTTCATAAATTTATGTAAAATATCCAATACACTATATTTTGTGAATTTCCAGAAAAATATTTAATCATAAAAATAACAAATGCTGAATTACATTCAAAGAATTAGAGGATAATACACGGCTGAGCGGGGCCGAGGCGTGATAATCGGCCCGAGAGGAGCATAACGGCCCGAGGGCTTTAGCCCGAGGGACGTTTGCGACCGAGGGCCGATTATCACGCCTCGGCCCCGCTCAGCCGTGTATTATCGTCTATAATACATACCTTTATAGACGTCTATTTAGACATCTTTTTATAAAATGTTCACTCAGCTTTTTGAGCGAGCACTTGTTAATTGAACGAGCACTACGTCACGATTCAAGTATTATATACGTCATTTTAGTTTAACATGTGACGTAATTCGCCGAATGTTTACTTTTCAAACAAAGCACATCACTGTCGGTTGAATGTTTCTTTTCTTTTTTGCTTTTAAACAAGAACATCTTTGCAAAATAATTGGACAGGACGGAATATGTTTTAATAATGAATGGTAGAAGTGTTTAACGTGGTATGAGTCTGTAAAGGCTATGATTTAAGAGTGTTTCATACTTATACCACTGCTGCGAGCTTCGATTATCGACCCCAAATAGGCTTTATTCTACCAGAAGTATGGAGAAAACGATAAGAAAAAAATATTGGAGGAAACCTGATTTTAAATCGGGATATTTCTCTGGTACGTACATTTTAGTTTTAGTTTTAATCATTCCAAAGCTTCTGTTTAAATAGATGATTTCTTTACGAATGAAAACAAAACGGAAATATTGTGACGTCGCGCGCTCCTCACGCGAGGGCTGATATCATGATATCAGCCCTCGCGTTAGGGCCGATTATATGATAATGCCCCGGTCTGGACAATAATAGCCAAAATTACTATATGAATTTGTTACTATAAATAGTAAGGTATGTATTATTGCGTTTTATTTATTGAACACACTCCAAGCATCACATCCCGATCACAAACCACAATGCAGTTGGTACTCATAGCGAATAATAGCAACACAATTAACCTTTGTATCAATTTTGCATTTTCAAAGGGAGGTAATGTGAAAAATGGAACGCCTGGAAGTTATCAGCTGCTTATAATTCAATTCATTTTACTTCATAACCTTGCTTATTTCAATGTGGTTAATAATAATAACTTAAATGCATCTTAAATCTGATTGCGTTTGTAATATTGACAGAAATCTAAACACTCTTGAGGTGAAAAATGCATTATAAAAACACAACATGATGACAAAACATGTACATCCTGCATTCTTGAATGTTGCATCATGTTAAGAGACTCAGAGATCAGTAGGGCAAGCGGTTTGCACAATTGACAATAACTAGGTTTACCACCCGATGACCATAGTTATTGGTGAAAACCCTAGATATAGGCTGATAACCAGATGTCGGACCAATTACCTTGGATATTGGCGAAAACTTACCAACTGAAAACCATAGTTCTTGGAGTTAACCGTGGTTAACGAACAATAATTATCTAGGGTTTTCACTAGTAATTATGGATATCAGATGTAATGTGCACTTGGCACAAAACTCTAGATATAAATCAATATCCTAGGTTGTTGTCTTGCCATTGTATCTGTTTCACTTTGACATGCGGTTTGCCCAAATAATCCAATATCTATAGTTATCGACCAATAACTATTCATATCGGCCCGATTCATAATTCATTTTCAGAGGTCGCAAACATTGCAAATGGCGAAAACTAGCTAAAAATTCAAAAATGAATTTTGGGGAAAATACTTATTTCTACTTTCACTTTGAACCTGGAAGTAAGATTTCCTTGAATTTTTCGAAAACCCTAACATTATTTTGATGAATTGGCACTAAACATTGTAGATCAGCATATACTTATTTCAGGTATGAGTTGTTTTGTTTTGGTATATTGTTCATGAATTTCAGAGTTCTCATGCAAAGGTTTTTCTTTTGTTTTAGTATGTGCTTGGTAATTAGAACATGAATTAGACTAAACTGAGCTTGCAAACATTTACTACATCCATAGCTAAATACATTTCTTGACTAAAATCTAGGTGGCAATAAGTATTTCCCCCAAAAGCCATTTATTGAAATTTTAGCCTGTTTTCGCCATTTGCAGTGCTTGCGATACTTTAAATCACAACCTTGCTTATTTCAACTCTGTTAAAAATAATAACTGAAATGCAGCTAAAATCTGATTGAGTTTGTAATATTTCCATAACATGACAGAAATCTAAATACTGGTGAGGTGAACAAATGCATTATAAAAACACTACAATGATGAGTACATCCTGCATTCTTTAATGTTGCATCATTTTAAGAGACTCAGAAATCACTGACATCATCGTCACTATGGCAAGCGGTCTGCACAATTGATCCGATATCCATGGTCAGAAACCCATAACTATAGATATTGATCCGATAACCATAGCTATTAACAATAACCAGGGTTACTGTCTAAAAACCATAGTTATTGGTGAATATCCTAGATATCGGCCGATAACCATAGTAATTGTCAATAACTGTGGATATCGATGTAAACTATAGTTACCGACCAAAAACCATTGTTCTCGGCGTTAACTGTGGTTACAGTGATTTCAATTAATTCAGATTCTTGCTTTTTGAGGCAAGCATATTTGAATTTTTTCAACTTTTGACCCCACCTAATTCAGAAAACAATATATGACTTAATTTCAGATTTAATTTCGCGCATTTAAAAAAGCAAAAAATACGCGAATTTTTTACCCGGGCATAATATGATAATACCACAGTTTAAGAATACCACGGTAATGTTTATTATATATATATATTTAGAGGAAATACCATAATTTTTTTCCGCTATTTTGCGGCAACATGAAGGTGATGTTAACGCGCCATTTTAACGACGACACGTCATTTCCGTTGTTTACATGTTATTTTCTGGTGCAGTATTAAACCGTTGGAATGACAAAAACGGTTCGAACGACGACTAGAGAGTGCTAGATGAGCGGTTGGATGGATATGTATTCAAGTTTGTCATTTAATCTTTGCATTCTTATCAGTTTTTGAATTATGGAGATGTTTAGGGAGTAAACACTATCTGCCGACCTTAAAACCAATTTCCGTTTATTACGACCCGCGAAAATTGAGTTATGATTATTTCGCTTATTCAGTCAGATGTGTCGTTTTAGAAGTGAAAAATCTACGCCCCTCGTGATATATCCCATCTGAACTCCGCCCTGTGAATTATCCTGCGATAATTCACCGGAAGCTATTGATTATTTCTTAAATATCTAGGGATTTCATTAATAACTATGCATAACTGATCTATTGTGCAATTGGCACAAAACTATAGATATAAACCCTTGGCTGTTGTCTTGCCATTGTTACTGTTTGACATGCCGTTTGCCCAAATAATCAAATATCTATTGTTATCCACCAATAATTATGGATATTGGTCAGATAACCATAGTTATTGATGATAAATAGGGTTACCAGCCAGTAACCATAGTTATTGGTGAAAGCCCAAGTTCTTGGTCAATTATCATAGATTTCATTCATATCTATTGCACAATAATTCTGATATGGTTATTGGTGAAAACCCTAGATATTGCCCGTTTACCATGGTTAAGGCTGAAAACTATGGTTTTCGGCAGGTAACTATAGTTTTCGCCAATATCCATAGTTATTGGTCCGATTACCATAGTCATTGATTAAAACTATTGTTATCATCAGGTATCACCTGTGACCAATAACCATAGATGGGTCAATAACTATGGATTAATTCCGCTTGCTATAGATCAGTCCACACAAAAACTCGTACAAATACATATCAAAACTTTCAATAACATTACACATACATGTATTATGAAAGATGTTTTGGGACCATACTACAAAAGTTACTACCGGGTATAAAGTTACATGCACTACTGAGTTTCAAAGCCACTTGTTGAAGTTGTTCGAAAAAAAAAACATCTTATCACAAAACACAAAATATATTACATTTATTAAGACAAATAATTCTTGGGCAAAATGCATCAAAAAACATTTGTGAATACATCAGAAATTAATTTTATTTCTTGATGTATTCAAGATTGTTTTATGTCCTTGGAAACTGATGCCCCCACTGCGGCAACATAATTTTTAATAACAAAGGGTTATAACTCTAGTAAAAATGGTCAAAGAAAAAAATCCTTTCTTTACTATCATCTACACATGATCCTGCTTGATCATCTGTGCAAGTTTGAAAGAAATCCGCCTTATTGTTAAGGAGGAGTTGATGCCACAAGATTTGGGGACATACACCATTACGGGGGCATGCAACTCTACCAGTATGCCTCCCACTTTGTGGGGGCATAACAATTTTAAATGCAGAATCCTTACATACAAAACAAACTTATACTATCAATGTATGTGATGTAGGCCACTATTTATTCCAGTGAGTTATAGAATTTCTCAGTGAAATAAATGTAAGTGACCATTTCCTTACCAAATTAGCCAACAATGAAAAAATCTTCCTACCTTTGGATTATGAATATGAGCCAGTCTCACCTCATATGTGTTGACCAATATGGACTTTGTCTAATGGTAAGCTTCAAATAGCTGTGACTTCACTAGCAGAAGAGGTTGCTTCTTCATCTTAACTTGTAGGCCAGACAACAAAGATGCACTTGCTATCTTATATATTCCTATATGTACAGCAACACTGTCCATATAAAAACGTAAAAAACAGCTCTTGTTCAACACTTTTCTGGATCTGAGTGTATTTTCAGCAGTGATTCTTGATTAGCCATGCTTTATTTCCATGCTTCAATATAATCTTGTTCTACAATAAGATGTTCACTTAATCAATCCTTCCAAACTGAATACATGTATCAGTCATTCATTCAATAGCTTCTTAAATCCACATTTTACCCACCGAGTATATTAGTTGTTTCAAGTTGTGTAAACATCCGGTATACATTTCACACTTTTCCAAAGATAACATTTAACACAACGAATCAATGGAACGAAAAGATAGCATGTCACTAACATGGAAAACTGTGTTTTTCTCAGCAGTAATAAATGCCGATCGAATATTAAAAACCTAACTTTTGATAGATCGCAACAAGGTCAGCAGTCGCTAACAATGTTCACTCTTTTTTTTACAACTCGCTGCAAGTCAGCTGACCTACTTTACTTTATTCCACTTTAGGGGGCATGCAAATTCATTTTTGTTTCATTCCTCGTAATGATAAAATTGTTCAACAGAAATCTATATGCATTTTCTTTTAAATTATAAAGTTTAACAATGCAAAGTCTTCGATTCCTGCAATAAAGTTGTTTATTTAGTTCTTAATCGCGAAGTCCACGACAGTCGAATTACTATTACTGCGCATGCGCGACCGGATCTCTGGACACAATACAATAAGACTAACAATATATATCCAATACTAAGTAGCATTAATATATTCCCACTACCTTATACCGTCTTGAAAATCATTTATTAATAGATAAAAACTGAGAAAGACCTAGCAACTATACGTAAAACCGATAATGTTTAAATTTTTTTTTGAAATCAATACACTTTATGAAGTCAGTTATTGCATATATTAAAACATTGTATATTACGCCAAAAATTCTTTTAATGTTACCTTATCAGTTTTCCTAAAAAACTCTGAGCATAGCGTTTATCTTTGTCTAAAAATGTACATTAATAGGTTAATATAGACAACACTCGTCGTAAACACACAATTATTCGTAACATGATGTATCATTAATTAACTTCATAGCAAAAAATAATCAACTTACTTTTATGAATGTTTTTATGGCAATTTAATGCTAAGTCAAATAAAATATTTTAAAAAATATTGGCTATTTTAAGTTTTACCTTAATTACATAAAACCAATTTTGCACAATACTCTCTTGACATTTAGCACCACGATATAAACTTGAAAAAATAGTAAGGATTAATTTTGAAATCGTGTAATCGATCGTGTTTCTTCTTCCTTTTCTGACACATTGAATGCTTCGTCTCAAGTATTCAAATCCAAACTTACAAAAACATTTTAAGTTGTACATGTTATCTTAATTACGGAGACCTTGCTTTGACGTGCAATCGACAATGGCTGTAGTTAGCTTGAAATCGTCTTAGGTTTCATCTGATTGCAAAAATATTTCTTGCGCCGACTTTATGCTATGCATCAAAATATATTTTGTGTTCCTCTTAAATCACATTTTCACTGCATTTACAATAGCAACAAAACTGAAGTGTCCAGGGCTGTTAAGTTTACATTCATAGTTTTCGAGTTCCAATGCAAAAGTGCTCGAGTTGACCTCAAAGCTGAGAAAAATATAAATTACGTTAGCCAGAGTTGGCGTAGGTAATGTAATTCTCCGGCGCGACAGTCTTTCAGCGCTTTTAGCGCTTTGATTCCTTATTTTGGTGCTCTTTGCTATAAGAAGTTAGGTCTATGACAGATTATTGTTGTTTTGTCATTCCAATACGGCATCCTTAGTTAATTGTCAGTTATGCACATTTCAGCGAATTTCATCAATACTGCATTCTGTATCAAACTTTAATGTAAGAGTAATCGACGGATTTCCTTAGAGCGTTTTCCTGTTATCACATTACATGTAATGTGTTATATGAGTATTTTGAGTCATTTGTTTGGTGCATTTGGCCAGTAAGCAGAGCAAACATTTATGCAATATTTAAATCAAAGTGTTTTCCCTTTTTAAAATTCATCTCAACTACTACTCGCGGCCAGTGAGGATGACGGGAATTAACCAAAAACCTGATGACCTTACTTTGAGAGCAACTTTCCTTGTGTGGCATCGCTTCACATCTAAGATTTCCCACTTTAAAGTCTTAGATTAATTTTCTAATCGCGGAAACTTTTGGCACTTAACTGTCACAATACTACGTAATTAAAGGGTCATTTCCGTGTCTATTCTCTCTCTATGTCACTTTTATATTCCCAGCAGTTGTGTCTTTTAGATGTTGATAGCCCCAACATTCACGCAGTTTCACTGTTTTTATTTGACTTATATTGCTGAAAGTTGTACAGCATTGTGGCAACATCTCTTTCCTTTCTCCACACGAGACTCATTAATAAAACTTTCAAATTCCATTCTAGATGACAATCTTTTCTCTTCGAAAAAGTTCTGATTTCTGTATTAGAAATCAACTAATTGCGTCTACACTAATTTCATTACTTAATGAATTTATAATAGCATTACTATGAATACTTACACCAGCCATAGGCTATAATTAAATAAGTTTTCGTAACATTCAATTTTTGTATGATGTTAGAACCTAATACTAGGCGCGTCACGGGAAAATCACTCTTCGGTCATATTTTATGACATTTTATGACGTCATTTCAAAGACTGACGTCTGCGTTCGAAGGCACATTTTCCCGTGATGCATTATATTCAACTAATTACATTAGGTAATAATAAATGCATCAGGAGAAGCTATTAAAACTATTTCACTTACTATCTTTTCTTTAAGACTGTTTTCATACCGTTCTCAAACAAATTGTGTACTCCGTTTTGGCATTTGACGCCAACGCGCACGATTTCTTAAAAAAGGCTGTAGGTATAATTAACTTTTCTTTTGAAAAGCCTTGTCATCACATTCTAAAAATATTTTGATGACATTAGACGCTTATTTCGGTAAATATTAGAATTGAATCGATACTTGTTTCGTTCACCATAATATGAAAAACATTTAGGTTGTTCACAGTTTGCGGGCTTCATACAAATTATCCCGATGGTTTTCATACTACTGTGGACGAAATAGCATATTGATTAAAATGTTAAAAGAAAAAAGAACAACTCTGGATCTCTTACTTGCGTTACCTAAGCTTACCAAAACTTTATGGTTGGAAAACATTTTTTTCCAGATTGAGCTGACTTTTGTCTTTTATGTGCATCTCGCAACTGCTTTCTCTTAAACTACAGAAAGAACTATCTATCTAATATAAAACTACACGTATTTTTTTTAATTTTCATCTGTGGTAGCCAGATCATTAAATTTATCTAGTTCTGACAAGTTTTAGTACATTTTCCTTGCATCAAATTGTTTGCACGTGCAGTCATTTACATTAAAAAAAATTTTGCGATCGTACTTAAGCGGTAAAATATTTTTCGACTTAAATCTAGCGTTTACCACAGTTACATATACGTATCTCCGGATTTCGATTAATGTTAAATGAAGTCCGACCATGGCTAGTCTTTTTGTAACATTTCGAGTAACTGTTTACAGTACAAATAAGTACACTTTATAAAACAAATAAAAGATTTTACATTTTGTTTAGATCTCTCTACATAAACATTCAAATCAATGCATTGCTTTAGAATTTTGATTATTTAAGTTTGCATCGTAGTATTATTCTCTTATCTTAAGTGGCTAATAAAGTAACGGGTTAGTTTGATCAAATTCAAGTGCGAAAAGTACACTCTCTGAAGTGCATATTTTTATTGAAAAAATCTGTTTATCATCTACTCAAGTTTCATTAAGTTTACTGTAATAATATTCATGCTCGAACTAGGCGGATTTAATAATAACATAACAAAGGGCGATTCACAAAACAGAGATGCTATTGTAATTGGTTAATACGAACCAGTAAAAGAAAGACGTTACGCTACAACTTGCGCTATTTGGAATTAAACAGATATATCTTGAGAGAGTGTTCAAGTGATGAATGTGAGTAGTGCTTGTAATTCTTTGATACTATATTCCAAAACGTAAGTTTACATTGGTTTGTAATATAGTCCAAGGTTTGTTTTATTAGCTAACATGATAAATGTAAACCAAAAACGGTTAGGGATATGCAATTATAGAACTGAATAATTATTTGATAAACCAGATTTGTTATGTTTAAAGTCACTCTGGGAATGAGGTTCAAACATAATTTGGTATGGTTGCGCTAAACCCAAGGCGGTTTGGACAGCCATGCAATTTCATTGCTGCTCATGAAACAGGCTTAAAAAGTAAGACTGGAGACCAGCCTCATATCTAAATCATCTGATTGGATAAAACGGAGACTTGAGATTTGATACTGGTCTTGACTAAAATGGAGACTTGAGATTTGATACTGTGCCCGAGATCATTAAACTTAATCTGGAGACCAGTTTCAAATCTAAGGCATCTAATTGGCTGAAAAAAATCGCGACAAGTCGAAATTTCATCCTTATTCAGATGCTTGAGATTTGAGACTGGTCTCCATTCTTAGTCCAGGTCTTGGCTAAAATCGAGATACTGGCCGTGGCTAAAATGGAGACTTAAGATTTGATACTGGTCTGCAGTTTTAGTTTGACAATATTGAGCACAGGTTTTAATCTAAATGTTATCTGCATTGTCATATCCAAACATTAAAATGTTAAAGAGAGACTCGGTAATGTAGCAGTAGCAAAGAGTGTTTACAACTCCCATTACATTATTAATATATCGATGAAGGCATGGGAATGATCTTCCATGGAGAAGGTACGTGACTTTTGACAAATCTTAATGATTAAGAGTAGATTCGACAATTTACATTATAGATTATCTACGTTTTGTGACATTTTGAGCACAACATGTAAATTTCTACTATAAATGAGTATAGGTTTAACAATTCAACATCGGGTCAATTTACTTTTTATGTCGGATCAAGCAATAAAATTCAACAAATTATTGCTAACGGTTTACTTTGTAAGGCATTATTAAAATGTCCATCGGTATTTACAATAAATCTAAAGCGGATCAAATACTCGAAAAGACATTTTCAAATGATTTGAATAACACGGGATAGAGAAGAGCTGATAGACCTCTTTCGGACCAAATTTTTCTCTCAGATTAGAGAGTATTTGTTTTTTTAAAACTATGGGAAAAGAATAGCAACATTGGCATTCGAATTTTCGGAAGGTGCAAGTATTGCAAAGTAACTTGTGTATTGCAGTTATTAGTTTTGATTAGCTGATTTCTGACAAGGAAGGCTGATTTATCTAAAAATTGGTTTGAAGTATGAAAGCGCCTAGAGACAACACAAAATCCTAAAAGCTGCCCACACAAAGTATTTCTTATCAGTAAAATATGACATTAACTCACAGCCTCCTGCACAGCAAAAGTAGAAAATGGGTGTGAGACTAAATTATTTATTCAACAAACATACAAATATATCAATAAAAATAACAATATATAAATAATAACCTGACCAAACTATGACTGACGCAATAACCTTAGCCGGATATCTCACAGCTGAACCCAAATTAACGAAACTGTCACAGTCACGATTTCATAAGTGATGTTTGATATGACAAAATATATTTTGGATTTGTACATGTTCATGATAGTAACAATACACTGTTAATGCATAAAGCACGTTTTCATTACATCACAATCCATATATGGGATCTTACCGCTAATTGAAGTGTTTGATTATTTATCTGGTAGGCACCGTTATACGGTATAAGGTTTTTATGATTCCATTCGCAAATAGAGAACTTGAAAGAGTTATTAAACTAATTGTCATGTCAGATATTAAGATTGTTTTAATTGGTGATCATGAATATAGCTTATTTTCTTGAAATATAATGCATGCAAGTAAGTCTTGGGTCGAATGCAAGGTTTCCAGTAGGGGGTTCGTTTGAGTAAGACTTAAAGAAGTTACACGATAATTTCCAATTTTCTAGCCAAAATATCCTTGAACGTTAAATATTGCTGTGCGAAAAGGGATCCGAGAAAAAATATACTGGGCACCCCCAGGATCCGCCCCTGGCTGAAGAAACGCGGTAACAGTTAACAGTTGGGTCGTTGTTGAAGTACAGAAGTACAATGTCGTCCACAGATGTGATATCAGTTTGCTACAATTGCTACAAAAGTACAAAAGTAACAGTATAAATATAAATGTTGATTTATGAATTACTTTATTGTAGTTATAAGCTTCAAGATACATATTTGGGCAAGAGGTCGTTGTTTCCAAGATGCTTAGTGTGTTTGACGAATGGCGGCCCAAGTTTGATTATTTCATTTGTTCAAATACGCACTATCTCAAGCATAAGGGCATAAATAATATCAAAGTGAAATGTCTCCGATATTGATTGAAATTCGGAAGATATGTATTGAAATTTTATCAATTTATCAATATTCTTTAATACTTTAAATCAAATTTTGCTCCAATTCTGTCAAAGGTGGAGAAAATAAAAGCTTTTTATCTATTCGCGCCGTGTAATTTGAATTATTCATTATTTAAATCTTGAGTATACTTGACTTTCAAAGGCGCCTGAAACAGATGCATGTTGTTTGCAAATTTCCTCGATTTAAATTGAATTTCACATTTTACAATTGTCATTGTGTACATTGTTGGTACGTTGATAGTTTATAAGTCGTCTAAAAGTAATTGGAAGAAATCACAAAAAGAAATTAAGATCATTAAAAAAAACATAACCCTAACTTGGAAGAAGTCGTTGTTATCTGAACGCATTAATTTGCTCAATCGAATGGACTTAAAATATTTCGAAAATTAAGTTGCATGACTTCCTGTTTTGTTTGATAGAAGCATCTTAATTTCGACGAGGTATTGAAATTTTATACTGTGTCATTTAAATTTAAAATATAATTAAAGTTAAGAACTGATCTGATATGGTAAAATAGTTATCGTAGCCTTAGTTAAATTATGTAATGAATCTGTTAGCTTTCATTTTTTCGCCATTTTGTGAATAATAATAATAATAATAATAATAATAATAATAATTATAATAATAATACATTAAATTTGTCATATATTAAAGCCCATTTTGCATTTGTTAAAAGAAAACCCTTTTCAAATATACCTATTTATAGAAATTTTTATAGCTACCTTTTTATAGATTTTTTCTATAGACTTTTTTCTATAAATAGAATAAACTTGATTAGTTGCATCTGATCTTGTTATTATTTGAATGTCTGTGATTGGTTCCATGAATAAGGAGAAATAAAATTGCATCGTGTAGGTGTATCTCACCGACTCTGTGATTAGCGAACATTGGCAATTTCAGTCATAGTAGTTTCAATTAGATGAAAAGGGAACTTTGAAAGCAACCGAACACGACAAATATGAAAATTTTGCAGGCTCGGTTTGATTGAGGCTGTTCATAGGTAGTAAGTTCATATTACTGCCCACGCCGCCTAGCCCCGGATTTAGCGCAACTCAATATTTACACCAATAAACAGTACAATTTTGATCCATCCTAAATGATGGTATCAATATGACGGTGAACATGGAACCTTCAATGCGGTATTTTCAGATTAATACCATTCCATGTTTAGCGGCGTATGGTCCCCAGATAAAAGAACGAGTTTGCCATAAACAAGAAAACAATGGGCGGAACTAAACAAAATAGACTTTTGACAGGGGATCTGAGAATATAAATCCTGCATATCACAGACAACGCCATTTAATGCCTACTGCACAGTAAATGGATCAATTGTGTTAGCATGTGGACCAAAAAATAAAGTTGCAGATAATTTATTTATTTTGATGTTTTTCTAAACTTTGAACATTAAACTTTCAGAAAAATTACAGGAAAAGATAACTTTTTTCCATTTTTTTTGTATTTGAGCCTTGTAATTGAATGAGGTGTGTTGGGGACTGACGTTACCAGTGCACAGAAAACCAGCTGTTTTGAATCCATATATACTTTCACATAAACTTTTGGGGGTTTATTTTCATGCCTAGCCATATATTTATCAGAAAAAGTATACAGGATTTACAGAAAATACTCTTCTGACACTAAAAAATATTAAATTATTCAATTTTGTGAAATCCGCCTTTCAATTTATAGATGATTTTTTTTTAATTTAGCCTATGATTGATTGTTTTTTAATTAAAAAACCCTTCAACAACCAAGCAATAGAAACAACGATAAAGGAACAACAATAGATTTTTTGAATTTGTGAAGTATAAGTTAACAGGGTATGAACCAAGAATATAGATGGTTAGGGGGACGGACGTTACATATTACAGTATTGAGGTTACAGGCTGCACTCATTCATATTATTTAAGTATATATTTTCTCAGTTCACAAGATTTTCAACTGTGAAATCATATAACACCTCATGATGTAAAACAACCTGTCAATTAGTAAAATGCCTGGTGGTAAGAGATCGAATAGCGCCTGGAAGCTTATATCAGTAGAAAATTCTGAGTTTTCAACATGGCAGCATGTCAGAACTAACTTTATCACAAAGTTTAATAATAATACATTCTTTAAACACATCTAGGTGACCAATAGTTAGTTTAAAATGAGACTTTTGCCTAGACTGTGTGTACATCATTCCATGCTGAGACAAGCAGCCACCTTCATCGGTTATTCTGTATTCTCCCAGGAAATTTTGAAGGGTTTAACTGGACATGTTTGCAATTTGCGTGCACAAAACATGTGTTGTGCAACATATTATATTGCTACGAGTATATACTTACATCTCTGTATAGTTAAATGCTTCAGGTAGGTTTTTAGGAAGGGTAGGCGTTGGGGCTTAAACAAGGACACTTGCTTAAAAAGGGCACTGCTAGTAAAAGTACGAAGCACTGAAGTGAGTGATTCTCATATGTCTCTGCTGAACTTTTGTTCTTGTTTGACCAAGATGAAATGTAGGTATTGTCATCCCTGGAAATTTAACGCAGTAAATCACAAAACTTAAAAGGAAAACTGAAAAAAGTTTTAAATAATTGAAAAGTTGTAGATTTAACATTAAGTCTCACAATAGGCATTAGAAGGCTTCTTGCACTTCATCTGTAAGTTACCAATCTGAAAGTTAAATTTGAAAGGAAATGTTTATGGCAACACTGTTTAAAAGGAAGCATAAAAAAGTTATAAAATGAAAAAAATATATCTGAGTTAAAAAAAGGTGAAATAGACATATCAGACATAGCTATCATCTTTTTTTCTGTTAACATTTTAACAGTATCTGATTTTAAGTTCATTTAATGCATCTTCACTAATTTACATTATTATCCTTATATGGAATTTGATTAACTTTTTGGCATGAATATTACAGCTTTAAACCCTCCCATCAATTTTGTATCCAGCCAATCACTGTTCAGTTCTGTACATTATGCTAATTAGGTAAAGGACCTTGTGTTTTATGACCTTGTTGCATAATCTTATTAGCAAGGCACATGTCTCATCAGCAGGGGGTGTGATTTATGTCCTTTTGAAGATCAGTTTGTATGATTGAAGATGTGCTTATTGAGGGTGGTCATGTTGTTTTAAGCTACTGACTAGGGATTTAATATGCTAATTAATGGTCTTAAATAAATGCAGTTTTAATAGACAGGTTTATTTTACTTTGGCAACTTAAATGTGCTCTGAAATGAAATATAAACTAGTCCTAGGAATGTTGAAACTCATTAAAATACAGTTTAACTGATTTTAGATTGGTTTTAAAGAAGAAATTACCTTACAATTACAGAAATTCAGGAAAAACATTATGAAACCATGTATTTTACTTTAACAGAACATTTCATTATTTTTGAAACGTCCGTCCCCCAACCATTAATCAAGTACATGGTTTGTAAAAGGGGTATCCAACTAGAAAATGTGGAAATCATGTATGGTGGTGAAAAACTTGAAGTTGTAAATAAATTTATATACCTAGGGGTATGTCTGTCTTCTAATGGTAGCTTTTATCAATCTCAATTATCACTATCTAAACAGGCACTTAAAGCAATGTATTCATTAAACTCATTATTTGAAAAGGTTCCAATGCATATTATGGAAAAAATTAAATTATTTGATTCGATGGTAAAACCGATATTAATGTATGGGTCAGAGGTATGGGGTTTCCATAAATCCCCAGATGTTGAGCGTGTTTATTTGAAATTTCTGAAGCATATATTATGTGTACGGCAACAAACAACTAGTGCTGCCGTATACGGTGAGTTAGGCCTATTTCCTCAATATGTTTCAAGAAAAATACAAATAATAAAATACTGGTACAAATTAAAAAGTAACCCCGACTCATTAATGAGTGTGTTATGTTTCATGAAAAGTGATAATGGAAATCTTGTAAATGACTGGGCAATTAAAGTGAAAGAACTCTTAGATAATTTAGGATTTTCTAGCTTTTGGGATAATAATATTACTTCACTTCAATTAAAATTAATTATGCAAAGAATATATGACCAATATGTACAAGAATGGTTTTCTGAACTAGAAACATCAAGTAAATTAGAAGCATATAATATGTTTAAAAGTAATTTTGGAATTGAGAAGTATTTAAACAATATTCATAATGAGAAATACAGAACTGCACTAACACGCTTGAGATGTTCTGCGCATAAGTTATTTATTGAAGAAGGAAGATATAGAAATGTAGATAGAGAAAATAGAATATGTAAGCTATGTAATATGAACAAAGTAGAATCGGAATATCATTTCATATTGGTATGTCCTCTATACAGACAAATAAGAAATGAATGTTTACCAAAATATTATTGCTCTTGGCCTAGTCTACCAAAGTTTGTTTGTCTGATGAAAAGTCAGCAAACTGGTATATTAAATAAACTTGGAAAATTTATTTACTTAGCAAATACACTGAGAAATACTGTATTAGCAACTGTATCTTAATAATTTAAATGTTAATAAACATTCATTTCATTATTTAGAATTTATACCTTCAATGCACTACAGACTAGTGTTATTAAAACATGTATGTTGTTAAGCAATGATATATCTACTAGTATTTTAATTTATATTGTATGTTGTTAAGCAATGATAAATGTAGTAGTAGACCTATTTATGTATATGTGTATATATATTAAGCCATGATGCAAAAGGAAACCCTTATCGTGTTGGTGTTTGACCTAAAATTGTAATTCAAAGTTATGAACATTGCCTTATTTAGAATCGAGAAATGTATTTATTTTATAAAACACTTTAACAGTATTATAAACTGATCATACAAACTGAATTGCTTGAATGGTGTAGACCCCAGCTGTACTGCAGGTATGTAGGCCAATTGGGAGCTACAGTACACTAGCAAATATTAAAACTCAGTTGAAACTACATTTATTCCTTTTCATTAAATTATAATAAATGACATTTGCATCTTTGATTTGTTTTGGTCCTTTTGGAACTATTCAATTTTAAAGTGTAAAACTGTTCAAGTAAGTATTTGTCTTAATATTGTAAAAAAAAGCAAAATCACGTGACTGTCTATTTAACGATAACTTTTTATAATTGTCTGGGAAAACACAAGCTATGATATTAAATATAAAAGGAAAATGTTAATATAATGATAAAAAGCGTGCCTCCTTTCACAAACTGGCCCAATTATTCATTTTTATAACGGAGATTAGACCTGAACTTGAATATAAAAGATCAAACGTAACAGTAAACAAGCTTACCAGACTGTGAAAACAGAAACTAATCCATAATGAGTGCATTCAATAACATAACAAAGCGCTAAATCCATTTTCAGTGTTGTTGTTTTTTTTGAAACCTCGTGTACACACAAAAATCGTGATTCATGACATATAGTGATTGGTACCACGCTTTAGTTCCACTTAAAACATCTGTTATTAGTAACTGTGGAACCAATCCGAAATATGCATTTAGTAAATCGAGTATGCCCTGCTGGGATCCTATTATTTTTCCGGGATGATTCTATCCATAGCTAGTCTTGTATTTATTGTAAATGATCTTGCAAATCTGATCGTATGTGAAATTTGTATCTTTTTTTAAGCATAGAACTTTAAATATCTGTCCTACAAATTAAAGTTTTGTCTATTCAGCTGTTAACATCACTGTACGGTATTGATGTGTGTTTTGATATTGTTTATCTATTTAATATTATATGTTTACACTTTTCTCTATAAAATGTTGTGTATTCACACGCCATAGTGTAATGGCAACAAACATGTTCATGTTTTTCTGCCAATAAATATTTGAATCTTGAAAAAAATCTTGAATCTTGAAGTACATTTGAGGAAGTTCACTCAAAATAGTGTTATATTTCTGTTTAATATTTTTAATATGTTGTAAGAAGTAAAAAGAAAGTATTTTGGTGCAGAAAACAAGCAATATTTTGAAAAATAAGTTTATATAATTAATTTTCATCCCAAGTTACCAGAGAAATTGTATTCCTTAGCAATTCCGTACATACAAACATGTCACACATCTGTATATGGAATTTTTGCATAGAATTTCTAGGAAAAGGCTCAGTCATTAAAATAGCAACAAAAGATATTGAATTTCTACCACAACAGGATTGATTAATGAGCTTGAAAGAACATGTATTAAAGGGGACGGACGTTACAGGGACGATCGTTACATTTTACTTTTACATGAAAGTGTTGTAATTTTTTACTGCCTTGACTAAGAGATGTTAACTTTTATTTTTCTAATATCTGCCATCTGTGAGCTTGATAAGTGGGTATTTTTTATAACTTTAATCATTTTCTTTAAAGATACTGCGGGGGGACGGACGTTACCATTTTTTACGGACAAACCGATTCAACTTACTGAAATGGTTGACAGCAAAACTGTATGCTCTTAACTATAGAAATCTGGCTATTTTCCCATTAAGTGAACATAATGAAATGAATTAAGCAGGAGGAAAAGCTTTTTATATTACTTTCAATGATATTTTGAAGGCCAGAAAGTTTAAGGACATTTTTTTGGTGAAACCATCTTACAAGGCACTGTCGTGACTTTTTCTAAAATTGTAAGTGAATTAGTCAACACAGAACTATGAGTTATACATCAAAATAACCGCAACTAAATTGCCTAAAAGGCAAAACAAAAGAAGACTGACTAAAAACTGATAGAATAAAATCACAGATTGACAAAAACATGGCAATTTTTAGAGGCTAACATCTTACATGCAAAAATGGGCTATTTTCGACACTTTCAAGTGCTCTCACAACATTTGTAGTGATGCTTACTTCAAAAGGCAGAAACTGCATCTGAAATATGTTGTTAGGTAACACACAAAGTGAAAATTTTTAATGAAAGACACTTCTTTCAATAAAACCATGTCACTTACATGATTTTTTGTTAAATTGATCCATTTACTGTGCAGTAGGCACAAAGGCAAAATTTAAAAAGCAGGAAGTATATCCTTGGGGTGATTGAACAATATCCGAATCTATATTGGCTGGGATATTGAAACCACCCATCTATAAACTGGCCGAAATATGAAAACAAAAGCAATTTTAGAATTACTGTTGACATAGTACATAAATATCGTGCTCAACGACCTTTAAAGGACGTAACTGATAACAACACTGATTGAATGTACGGAGAGACTTTTTACAGCTGCCACACGGCACAAACAACGCTATTGTGATATTAAAATAGATGGTAAGGGAACTTTGAAAGCCACCAACACGAAAAATATGAAATATTTATTCAAGTAATGAGTATCTTTGGATCGAATAATTCGCCGTAAGTATAAATGTCGCATACTCTCAGCTGCCTGGTTGGGTGCACCCGAGTTTGCATATTGTGTAAATAAGATGTTACATACACTTTTCAAGGAAATAAACATTGGCAAATTAAATTTGATATCCCGAAAATTGTAACTCTAACTAAACGTGTAAAAGTAAAATGGGGCTTTTACACTCCAGAATGTTCTAAAGTCTTCCAAATTACAATAGAAATGTTTGTGATAGAATGACTCCTTGCTTACTTGTGGTTTGTTTTGGGGAAACGATAGATTAAATTGCCGGCTTCGGCCCAAAAATAAGCTCTCGAAACGTGTGAAAACAAAACCCACAAGTAGTTATTACAGTGCCCAAGGTTATAAAACCAAGATTGAAAACCAGTCTTAAATCTCAAGCATCTGATTGGCTAAAATGGCGAATGCTTTAACCAATCAGATGCTTGAGATTTGAGACTGGTTTCCAATCTTAGTTTTATAACCTTCAGCCCAGACTTGGCCTATAAATCATCGGTTGCTCCGTGTCAAGCGGCGACTTCCCCGTCGTTCACAGAGCACACTGACAGATTAAGTAGACTTCACTGTTATCAGCTTCCGATTCACTTAAAACTTCCGTCTTGCTTTACGCTTTATTAAAAACAAGTTAAAATTAATAATGTTGCACCACGAACGTTACATTGCTTTTTTGCAACGATCAAGAAACAACGTTTGTTATCAAACAGCTGTTGTTTCAGATATATAAGCCAGGAATGTGTTCACTTTTATTGTTTGCTTTTGTTTTGAACTTTGAAACAGTCATTTATACAGAAGAAGCCTAAATACTTTGGTGGTTAATGGGCAATCTCAGTAAACATATCGCATGCCTGTTATTGAATTTTGATTATTTTTTATAATGTTTCAATAAGAAATGTCGTTTAAGTAAATATGTTTTATCAAATAATAAACAAATATGAGGCAAAATATATTTCTGATCAGTTTCGGTTTTAAATGATTTATAAATGACTTTCTATTTAACAGACTCGGCAAATACCTATAACCTTTGCGCAATCTTTTTATCGGGAATGAGATGTTGTTTGAAATGACTTGCAAACAATTGTCTTACATAAAATCTTATTTAAAAGCCTCTATCAGTGAATTATTGTTTGCTAAAAAATCAAAGGCAATTATTGTCGAATTGCCAATAAAGATGAATGCTAAAATATCGAATCTTTGGCTTCTGTTTGAAAAGGAACCATATCGTTTGTGAGTCGTATTCTGTATCGTAAATAGTTACCTACCATTAAATAACATGACATGTTTCCATGAGAATCGTAAATAGTTACCTACACTTAAATAACATGACCTGTTTCCATGAGAATCGTAAATAGTTACCTACCATTAAATAACATGACCTTTTTCCATGAGAATCGTAAGTAGTTACCTACCATTAAATAACATGACCTGTTTCCATGAGAATCGTAAATAGTTACCTACCATTTAATAACATGACCTGTTTCCATGAGAATCGTAAATAGTTGCCTACCATTAAATAACATGACCTGTTTCCATGAGAATCGTAAATAGTTAAGTACCATTAAATAACATGACATGTTTCCATGAGAATCGAAAATAGTTACCTACCATTAAATAACATGACCTGTTTCCATGAGAATCGTAAATAGTTACCTACCATTAAATAACATGACCTGTTTCCATGAGAATCGTAAATAGTTACCTACCATTAAATAACATGACATGTTTCCATGAGAATGGCCTGTTCAGTACTGGGCTAGATACGAAGAGGATGTAACTCGGGGGTTGAATTCTTGCCAGTCGGATTATTTGTGAATATTTATTAATAAAGATTCCTATTTAAAATTTTCCGTTTAAAATATGTGCATGGTTTTGAAGTGTATTTAGTTTTAAAGTAGTAACAAAATAATTTTGTTCAACTATTTTTTTATCGCCCGATGATGGGATCCAGTTGTGGAGTTAATAGATGTAAACGGAACTTAAAGAGTTACCGAACACGACCAATAATCAAAACACTGCAGGCTCGGTTTGATAGAGTCCGTTTAAGGGTAGTTACGGAAATGCATATTGCTGTTCACGCCGCCTAACCCCGGGTTGGGTTTAACATATCGTTCTCTACGGCCTGCAATAAGGTAATTGATAGCAGGCTCTCACAGCACTAGTGACAAAAAGGTCACGAGCCTGACTCTCTAACTTCTAACCTCATTGCCTCAAATGTTTCTGTCGGTGTCCGCCCAATAACGGGTCAATGATTGTAGATGTCTGACTTAATCATGTTATAAGGTACTTGATCAACCAGCACTATAAAATAGGCAGCGAAAATAACGTTTGATCGTAAGATCAATTGGAAGCAGACATTTATATGTTTCTGTTCTTGAAGCATCAAGTCTGGTTATGAAAGTTGCTGAAGCACACCAATCCACCGGACACTTTCAATATACAGTTGTTAGCGCAATATTGACAAGTTGCGTATCGTTATTGTTGTTATCTTAAGATAGAACTTTTTCAGTTCATTGATTTCTACAAAGATACGAAAATAAAATAAAATTTAATTAAAATCTCAGATCTCTTATAAAGTTCACCGTTACATGTATGCATATTGGTATAATCGTGACGCACTTATAATATTGGGCTATGGCATATGAGACCAGCTTGTGTAACTTGTTCTACTCTGTTCGCCATTTGGTCAGAAAAGCATTGCTTAATGCGTCTAGAAAACAGCTTAGGTTCTCTTTGTACCGTACATCCACAGTTTGATCAGGATCTATATTTATTGAAGGGACAAAAAGCTTCTTTTTCGTTTAAATATCTTTGTACGTTTTATTTGAAAAGTTAAAAAAATAAGTGTATTTAATGTGATCTTATAGTATAATACAATAAACGTTTAAGGGAGAAGATCATATTTTTTTTGCAAATACACATTTAAAGTCATACAGCTACAAGAATCTCTATTATAAAATACATTATCAGCAAAACAAAAGAAACCGCACAGTTTATAACTTGCAAAATCTGTAATTTCCCACTATTTCATAAAAATCAACGGCTAAAGCACATAAAAATCAACGGCTAAAGCACTTGTTTCGTGCACCAAAAATATTAAAATGCGCAGACAAAATACATTCATTTTTTATTTCGTTCTACAATTTACAAAGCTCGTCAAAGTCCGGGAAAATATGTCATATATGCAGTGTCAAGTTTCTTTTAATGTTGAGCATAGATACACAAAACCATCATGATTGTCAGGGTTACCAAAATATGTAAACTTGACACTTACTTTGCAAAATATGAGATAATTATACAAAATTTTTTGTAGCACTCTTACGGCCAAAACACTTGTTCCATGCACTTGAAATATCAAAATGCACAGATCAGTCCAAAACACATTCGTTTTTCATTTCCAACCCCAATTCACATAGTTCGTCAGTCTCAATCTAATTTTCTGCAGTTAGGCCAATTATCCATCTAGTCAGGTTTATTTTTGTGTAAAGCATATAAAGTTTTACACGTGCTTGAATCTAATCCGTAAGTACAACAGTTACCATTGCATGCGGTACTGAGGTTCTGCAACTCCAGCACATGCAAGGTTCTTTCTTGACTTAACACTATAAATTCGAATACATTTATGTAATAGTTTGTATTTCTATTTTCATCCTATTTATCAACAAGAAAGCTAATCGGGTTGACCCAGTGCCAGTTTCTATTCATTCCAGCAGTTTGTTAAGGACTTCTGACACGATATAAACAAATCAGTGCTAAATAAAGATAATGGAATATAACAAATAGTCCTGCAATTAGCACTTGAAATAGAAGGTCGCGAGATAAGTGTGTAGAAAATAAATGATTTCTCATGAAGTTTGACAAGTATTAGCAATAGGGTATCAAGTAAGGTGCGATTGTAAATGTCAAACTTGAATAAGAAAGGTCAACTACAGCACGTGTTCGGTGGGCTTTTAAAGTTTTTTTTTATCTGTCTGAAAATAATATGGAAATACATCCTTATCGCAGAGAGAAATTCAGCACCATCATTGTATTAGTCTACTAAGTTTTGTGCAAAAACATTAATGGTAAAAAGACGTTTTGTTCATGTAATATTTTTGCTATTAAGCTCTTAAATCAAAAAGTGAACATTTGATAAATTGTAAATTATGTAAAAATACACCAAAACCGGTATGAAATATTTAGTGTGATTAATTTTACACATAGCTGTGTGGTAGCTTGTGTTGACTAAGCAGGACTGATCCAGAGCGGATTCAGAGGGTTGCTCGAAACCCCTTTTTGGGTATCAATATTTAATTTTGGGGGATTTTTGCCAAAACTTGGAAACTATCATGAAACAACATTGAGAGTGCTCAATTGGAACCCCCATTTTGGAAATCTTGCATTCGGCCCTGATAAGTGTTGTTTATCAATGAATTTTTCATAATGTACATAGAAGGTTTACACAAATTAAGAATATGTCTCTTTTTCTACACCGCACAGTATAGTTTTAATCAGTTGTCCCTGCAGACCGGCTTCCTGCAATTCTTAAATCATTGATTTCTTTGATTCTTGTCACATGTGGGAAGTTACTTTCCGTCTATGAATAACCAGACACATCAATTACTGCAAATTATGATCATGCAGCACCACCATTAAGATTTGTCTGCAATAACATACGCTGTAACACTTTTCCTTTATTAAATCAACCTAAACCATTTGTCATCTGCTTTGCCTTTTATTCGGATGAAATCCTTTTTTTTTCGTTTTGTCTACAATCTAATGGAGATTATTGTAATTTTATGTCTTGGGTCTTGGAAGGTCAGACTCCTAAGGCCTAAATTAAAAAATACTTTGTTTGCCCTTTACCGACCCTAAATTTTAGAAGTGGGTCGGTAGGTAGGAAAAATATTTTATTTTTTTCAAGCATCTCTCTTAATATGGTATACCCGGAAAAATAGCATGTTTATACACATTATATATTCATTTAATCCTGTATATATACAGAATGTAGTATGCTATATTATATTTGTTCTTTTATATTGTGTTTTATATAGTGTTTCCTTTCATCATATAGCTATTCATTTCTTTATGTTCACTCTTCTACACATGTATTCAGCCACTGCCTTAACCCAACCTTGTGCTAATTCTTGCATGCTTGTAGATCATGTATTCACCCATTGCCTTAACCCCACCTTGTGCTAGCATCTTGCATGCTTGTAGATCAAAGTAGTTAAATGTGTGTCAATGTAGAAAGCTTACCAATCACATTTGGCTGTTGGTTTTCATTCACACTTATTCTCGGTGTAACATAATCCACATGCAAGGAGAGTGCAAGACAGTCCCAAGTCTGTGTAAAGGGGGAGGGAGGCATTTCCTTTGTGCAAAATAAATGTTTTAAACAAAATGATGTTGCTTTTCTTTTGCTATTGTTCAATTATAGAATGTTGATACTTGATCTGGAATTCTTAACCTTATAAAGTTACTAATACAATCTGTAACCATTACTTGTGTAGTTCAACTTCAAATAAAATGACACAGGAAATTTTATCAGCATTTGTTTATACAGAATTTAGAAATCCAGATCAAGAATGACATTCTGTATTATTTAATCCAAAAAACTCTACAATGCTTTAACTCTAACTTGTTTATTTCCAAAAAAAAAGAAAATGGCAAAAGTATAACTTGAAATACATTCTTCCCTGCTTCAGACTCGCTACCTTCTTCATTTTTAGTAGAATGATCAATTCCTTTGACATTAATAGTCACAAATTTTAATGTCGGGTCGAAATCGGTCAACACACTGGGTCTGCATCAAAGGTTTCGCATGCTGTAGATTTAGAACTAACTTCTATTCTGGCATGTTTTTCAAAATTTTCGTAGATTTCTTTTGGCAATTGCAAGTTTTCAAATTCATCAAATACATCAAACCACGTCTAATTGGTTTTATATTTTCTGATAGCATTTTTAATTAACGTTTTTGAACTATTGTCATTAATATTTAGCAGATTTATCGTAAGCGAGAATGTCACATTGTTGTCAATGGACGCTGCCATTTTGAAAGAAGCCGGTAACGCTAAAGACAGAAAAATCCGATTATATTCAAAGCGCGAAAAGAATTGAAACGGAAAGAAAAATATATACCGAAAAGAAACTAACGGAAAGCAATACGAAGAACGTGTCGGATCAAATAAAAAAACACACGTTTTTTTTTCCAATAAAATATTTTGGGTCGGCGGGATTTTTTCGGGTCGGTCGGTAAAGGGCAAACAAACTTAATTTTAATTTAGGCCTAAAGTGTTAGAAGGTTCCTCAAGAAGTGCTTGAACATATTTTTCTGAAAATATAACTTTTTGTGCAGTATTTTTAGAGACTTGTCTACGGAATGAATTTATATCGTTATGGAAATTCTTTGTGGTAAATAATTGTTATTTAAGGCAAAAATGTTTGAGTTATTACAAGCCAAGCCAATGCTTCTACAGACAGAAAGCGAAAACCAAATAACTGCTATCCGTTCTTTACTTATCGATATGAAGAAAACAGGAAACCAGACATCTATTTATAGATTTATTATGCTCCCCGAAGAAATTCGGGGGAGCATATAGTCGCCGGGTTGTCTGTCCTTCAGACCGTCCGTCCGTCCGTTAGTTCGTCCCGCATAAGTTCGTTAACACTCTAGCGGTCACATTTTTGCCTCGATTGTTTTGAAACTTTGTCAGAATGTTTGTCTAAATGGTTTCTCGGACGAGTTCGAATATGGGTCATCTGGGTCCAAAAACTATGTCACTGTAACTTAAAATAGAATTTTCTTGTTAACACTCTAGCGGTCACATTTTTGCTTCGATTGTTATGAAACTTGGTCAGGATGTCTGTCCCAGTAATTTCTCAGACGAGTTCAAATACGGGTCATCTGGGTCCAAAAACTAGGTCATTGTTACTTTAAATAGAAAACACTAGCGGTCACATTTTTGCTCCGATTGTCATGAAACTTGGTCAGGATGTCTGTCCCAGTATTTTCTCGGACGAGTTCGAATATGTGTCATCTGGGTCTAAAAACTAGGTCACTGTTACTAAAAATAGAATTATCTTGTCTTGGCTGTAAATTTGTTATTTCTCATTGGTTTTCAAAATAACTTGGCACAAATGTTCACCATGACAAGGCGGTGTGTCTAGTACAATACCCATGTCGGTTGGTGTTCAATTTTATTATGTCAAGGAAAAGTTAATGACATAATAAAAATAATCCCGCGAACCGGATGTGGCAAACTGGAGATTTATGCTGTGTAGTGGATATTTAAACGGTGATAAAGTGTTCCAGATGTGTTGGATGTTGATGTGATTTTTATTTGTTAAAAAGTGTCAAAGTTTAAAATGTCCAGTTTAGCTTCCTTAAAAGGAGTCAGAACGAAGTACAGGAAGACATTTGAAAAGGAGTTATATAGAGCAAAAGAGTTTCTGGAAATAGATGTAAGTACTGTTCCAAAGATTGAGTTTTTAAAAAAATGTTCAAAAGTGTAAACGTCTTCTTAAATCTTACTCGGAAAAGTTATCAAATCAAATGGATCAATTAGCGGAATGCTTGAAAGAAAGTGATGCAGAATTCTTGGAAAAAATTATTGAAGAAGACTGTGGTTTGAATTTCGAAATTGAAAAAACTGTGTTATTGATCTGGATCATTTGTGCGAGATGATAACTGCACCAGTGCCTAGTGTTGAAAAAAAAGAAACAATCCAAGAGGAGATGCAAAAAATGATGTTAATGCACATGGAGCAACAACGCCTAATGATCGAGCAGATGGAAAAAAGAAATTCTAAAATAAAGTCAAGTGGTTTGAATTTTGGGATTCATTCGAGATCATTGTGCATACGAACAAAAATTTGTCAAATATTGAAAAGTTAAATTATTTGGTGAGTAAAATTGGTGGTGAGGCAAAACGATCAATAGATGGACTAGCTCTCACAGGTGATAACTATAGGGTAGCCGTGAAAATTTTACGTGAACGATATGGAAACAAACAAGATATTGTTGATCAGCACTACAGGGAAATTATTAATGTGCATTCACCTACAAATAAAGATGAAAGCTTGCGATTATTCATGGATAAAGTAGAAAAGAATTTGCGTAGCCTTGAAATGTTAGGAGAAAACGATGATCAACACGTCTTCATATCGATGATTCGAACAAAACTACCTGAATATGTACTCGGACAGCTTGAACTCATGAAAGGAGCAAACACTGAATGGACGGTCGAGAGCCTACGAGATATGCTCCGCAATTATATCACAGCATGTTAGAAATCAGAAAAGGGAAAAAGTGAAACGGTGAACAGTGGGAGCAAAGATAACACACAAAATAAGGCAACAACAAATACAAGAAACTCAGATTATCAACAGGAGAATCGCTACCAGAAATTTCGTCACAGTGCTGAGTCATTCATCGTTAATGAACAGTTGCAAAACAATAGAAAACGAAAATGCAAGTTTTGTGAGCAAGCACATTGGAGTGATGAGTGCAGTCCATACTCTACAATATCGGAAAGAAAGAAGAAACTGAAAGGTTGTTGTTACCGTTGTCTGAAACAGGGACATGGTGTGCGTGATTGCAAATCAAACAGAAGGTGTGTTTACTGCAATGCAAACAACAAACATCACAGGAGCTTATGCACTAAGAAATTTAAAGATAAAGTGAACGAAGAGACCGGGATAATTGCAGCGGAGCAAAATGTGGAAATTTTAACATCGAGGACAGTGTTGGGAATGCTATGTTGTCTCATGGAGAATCAGTGTTTATGCAAACGGCGCAAACTGAGATTCAAAACCCATCGACTAAGACAAGTGTTAAAAAAAGACTCCTTCTGGATTGTGGTTCTCAGAGAACATACATTGCTAAGTCACTGCCTGACAAGTTAAGACTCAAGCACCAACATGTGGAAGAACTACGTGTGTTTACATTTTGTGGCAAAGAGGCTAAAGTGATAAAAACGCATGTGACTTACATCACCTTGATATCAAAAAATGGAAAACAGCTATGTCTTCAAGCTAACATTGTGCCAGTAATAAGTGGAAATATACAAAGAAAACCACCAAATAAGGAAACTATGAAATATTTCAGAGAACTTTCTGAAAGTTTGGATCTAGCTGACAAACTCCCGGACAAAAATGAGAATTCCCAGATAGAACTATTGATCGGTAATGATCATTATTTAGACATTGTACTCCAACAAAGAATTGAAGTTCAACCCGGTCTGTATTTATTGTGTTCTAAACTTGGTTGGATTCTAACAGGAAGGTCACCGACAGAAGTTGGAGTTAAGTTGAAAGAAGAACCAAGTATGCTTATTCTCACTCACGGAACCATTAACACCTCTGTTGTGAATGGAATGTTTAGTGGTGTCGACTTTACCGAGAAACCGGTTCACGATGTAGACGAATTTTGGAATATAGAAGCTATTGGCATTCGTGAAAAGGACGAACAGAGTAACGATATGTTAACAATGAACAAGTTTAAAAAGACTCTTACCTTCAACGATGGAAGATACAGTGTCACCTGGTCATGGAAAGAAGAAAACCCAGACTTACCTGGAAACAAAGGACTTGCGTTCGGTCGTCTAAAGTCGTGTTTGAAAAGGTTAGAAAATAAACCAGATTTACTGGAGAAATATGACAATATTATAAAAGACAAGTTGTCCAAAGGAGTCATTGAAAAGGTTAGAGACTCAGAAAATGACAAAAAAATACTTACACCACTATATCCCGCATCATGCTGTTATTACGTCGCAAAAGTCAACTACAAAAGTAAGGATTGTTTATGATGCGTCGGCAAAATTGTCTCCAGATGCAAAGAGTTTGAATGAATGCCTTTTTAGAGATCCTGTTCTACTGCAAGATTTGTGTGGTCTACTTATGAGGTTTCGCTTGACTAGATTCTTCTGGATCAAAGATTCAACAAGACCATAACTGTCCCAAAACAACATTGAAACATCGCTTCTGTGGAGTACCGTTCGGGATAATATCAAGTCCGTTTCTGCTAAGTGCAACGATTGAGGCGCATTTGAACACATAAGACACACAACTGTCAGAGCAGCTGAAACGTGATATTTATGTTGATAATATTATAACCGGAGGAACCACTGACGAAAAAGCTATGGAGTTGTATAAAGAAGCAAAGAGGATATTCTCAGATGCCTCCATGAATCTTCGTGAGTGGTGTTCAAATAGTACAAAAGTGAACGATCTTATTCCGGAAGTTGACAGATCAAATGAATCAGAAACAAAAGTTCTTTGTCATTTGTGGGACCGTAAATCAGATTCGCTTTCATTAAACGCTGTGCGGATAATAAACCCCAAGTCATTGATAACCAAAAGAATTGTACTGAAAGAAAAAGCATCTGTGTTTGACCCCATGGGTCTTTTATCACCAGTCACTCTTCATGGGAAGATTTTACTTCAACAAATGTGGAAAACTGGTTTAGACTGGGATACTGAGATCACTGATGAACCCATTCTAGATAAGTGGTCATTTGTTAGCGACCAGCTGGCATTGATATCTGACATTAAAATAAATCGGAGTATCGTGTCACAGGAAAAAGATGTGAAATTCAACTTGCTTTGCTTTTGCGACTCTTCATCCAAAGCTTACGCAACTACAATATATCTACAGCAAGAAAGTGAAAATAGTGTTAAATCAGACTTGATTTTTGCTAAAACACGTATTGCTCCTGTGAAGAAAATGACTATACCAAGATTGGAGCTGATGGCATTGCTGATCTGTATAAGGTGTTTGAAATTTGTGAAAACCCAATTGATGACAGAGATATCACACGAATACCTTTGGATAGACTCTCAGGTAGCCTTAGACTGGATAAATAGTGACAAACATCTACCAGCATTTGTGAAAAATAGAGTAGAAGAAATCAAAAGCAATAAGAATGTAAACCTTGCTTACGTCAACACAAAAGAGAATCCTGCGGACGTTGCAACGCGAGGATTGTCAGTGCGTGATTTAAAAGATAATACCTTTTGGTGAAAGTCCACAAAGCTGGTGTACAAGGGACGAAGGTGATAATAAAATGGAATTAAAACCTGATGAAAAGGAACCAAGTATTTTATTGTATATTAAAGAAAGTGAAAACAAGAATGAACAGGAAATTATGCCGCCGTGTGAAATTGACATACGTAGATTTTCGACGTTGACAGTTACTTCGGGTTACAGCTCTCGTATTAAAATTTATAAAGAAACTTAAACATATCAAAGAGAACTCAAAACATATAACCTGTGATGACCTAAAAGAAGCAGAAAACTTATGGGTAGTTTATGTTCAAAGGAAAACTTACCAATAGGACTACAATAACATTCAAAGGAAAAAGCCATCTGGACATCAAAATCAACTTGGATTAGTTATTGACAGTAACGGAGTATTGCATTGTACTGGTCGTTTAGGTAACTCTTGCCTATCGGAAGCTGCAAGACAACCAATTTTGCTGCCTCACAAAGAAAAGTTTACCGAACTAGTGATTCAGAGAGCGCATAAAGAATGCATGCATTATGGAATATCGCATACGCTATCCAGAATAAGACAAACTTTTTGGATAATCCGTGGTCGTTCAGCAGTCAAAAAAGTGTTAAAGCAGTGTATTGTGTGTCGCCGTTACAATGGAGGCCCATATAAAATGCCTGTTATGGCCCCACTTCCAAATTCAAGAGTACAAACAACGAGTGCATTTTCCCGAACTGGATTAGACTACATGGGACCTTTAAACATTAAAACATCAGATGGAAATAAAAAAGTATGGATATGCTTGTTTTCATGCATGATCACAAGTGCTATTCACTTAGAAGTGATTCAGAATATGACTACAGAAGAGTTCCTCATGCGTTTGAAACGTTTCATTTCACAACGGAACACACCTATTGAGATCGTTTCCGATAATGCTGCTCAGTTTAAACTTGCAAGCAAAGTCATCAGTCATGTGTGGAAAAACGTATTCATGACGTAATATCATACGTTGCTTCAAAGGGGATTCAGTGGAATTTTTTTGTCGAGTTAGCACCATGGATGGGTGGCTTTTATGAACGGTTAGTAGGCGTCGTAAAGAGTGCGTTGAGAAAATCAATAGGAAGAAAACTCCTCACCATGATTCAACTTCAAACACTAATCAAAGAAGTTGAAGGCACGGTTAATTCGCGTCCGTTAGTGTACGAAGAAAACGATTTGTCTTCTAACATAGCATTGACACCTAGTCACTTCTTGACATTAAATCCAACCACCGGTATACCTGACTTAGAACACGATGATGGTGACGAAGACTATTTACCAGAGGAAAGTTCAAGTGAAAAATTGTTAAAGATTTGGAAAAAAGGACAAAAAGTTCTGAACGAGTTTTGGAATATTTGGCGTGATCAGTACATCGTCAGTCTTCGAGAGCGGGTGCAAACACAATTAAAATCAGGACGGATAACTGCAAAAACAGTGCCGAATGTTGGTGACGTAGTTCTTATAAAAGAAAACCTACCTCGAGGAAGTTGGAAAGTTGCTTGCATTACTGAGCTTGTAAAAAGTCATGATGGAGAAACTCGATCCGCTAAAGTACAACTTCCATCTAAGAGAGTGATATGTAGACCTGTGAACTTACTTTATCATCTTAAGTGTGATAAACAGCGAACCGAAACAACAAGCAAAACAGAGATAGTTAGTGACAAAGATGCAAATAAATTTGTAAAGAGACCTAGCAGAAAATCAGCGGATATTGCTAAACAAAAAATAACAAATATTTTAAATAAAAATTAGTTATGGAGATATAACTATTAAAAACTATATTTAAAAAATCATGAACTGGTTTGCCATGCTTCAAATTAAACCTGAGCCAGTGTTAGTAGAAAGGCGCGGTTGGTTTGTTTGTATTTTAATTTCAATGCTCATAATAATTCATGTTATGTTCTAGTTATCTTACGTCTCTACGGTGGCGAATGTCGCAAATTGCGAATGTTTGTTTACTTTACTCCACATTGCTCCACATTGCTCCACATATTGTTATGTACATACTTTGCTCCTTCTAACTGTATGCATATGCTCCATATTGCTCCACATATTGTTATGTACATACTTTGCTCCTTCTAACTGTATGTATATGCTCCATATTGCTCCACATTATTGTGTACATACTTTGCTCTATCAGTATTAAGCTATCGGCGGGAAAAGTCCAGCATGAACATGAACATTAACTTTTGGCGGTAAAGTTTACTATAAAAGAGACAATGATTGATTGAATAGTTATAGTTATGATTTTGCTGTAAAAGGATTTACGTGGAGTTAATCTGTTGAAAGTAAAAAAGATAGTTGTGTTTTTGCTCTAAAAGGATTTAAGTGGAGTTAATCTCTGTTGAAAGTTAAAAGGTTTACATGTGGATGAAAGTTATAAAATTAAAAGTTGAAAAAGATTTATTCAGGGTTCAATTTTATTATGTCAAGGAAAAGTTAACGACAGTTGGTCCAAGGTCAAGGTCACTATTACTAAAAATAGAATTTTCTTGTTAACACTTGCGGTTACATTTTTTCTCCAATTGTCATGATACTTGGTCAGGATGTCTCTCCCAGTAATTTCTCGGACGAGTTCGAATATGGTTCATCTGGGTCCAAAAACTAGGTTACTGTTACTAAAAATAGAATTATCTTGTGACCGGTTTGCAAAGTGCACAATGTACCCATTTATTTAAAAATAATTTAAAAATAAAATTGTCACCTATCAAATCTCATATTCTTAAAAAATATAACATTTCCACGCCTATAAAACTAAACGACGGAAGACGCAGATCGTATCCTTTTATATACAAGTGTAATTTAAAGAGGTGTAGGTGCTGTAGTTTTTTAAAATGTAGCTCGACTATAAAATCAACGGTTAATGGAAGAACTTTTTCAGTAAATATTAATTCAGATATTGATTGACAAACAGATAATATAATTTATGTTTTAACTTGAAACGCTTTAAATTGTGGCATTCAATATGTAGGACAGACGGGACGCCCTTTGAAAACACGTTTTAGTCAGCACTGTTCTAAAATACGAAACAATAATAAAATCAATACATATTTATATAAACATTTTAAACAATCAGGCCACACTTTAAAACACGTTAGTATTCAACTTGTGGAAAAAATTGTATTTGATAACAGCGCTTCAAGAGCATTTAAAATTAGAGCAAGACTTGTTTCAGAAGATAATTGGATTAAAAAACTACAAACTCCATATCCACTTGGTTTAAATGATAATATTTATCAAGAAGGCAACATTTCAAAAAACCCTGATTTTGACATTTTTGGATTGCTTCAAATACGAAAACGAAAATCGAGGTCACATGGGATAAGGACTAATGGTAACATCAAAAGAAAATCACGTGTTCATTGTTCTATTCATGACCTTCAAAATATTTTAAAACATTCTGGAAGACATGCTATGCTGTCGCGTTTAGCTTCTCTTTCTATTTCAAGTTTACAAAAAGTGGATAAGGAAGCCGATGATATTGTTATTAGAACTCATCCACTTTATGAGGTTGCAAGCCTTACTCAGTGTTACACTCGGCATGTTCTAAGACCACATATTGACTTGGAATCTGATCACCAAAGACATTTCCTTAAAATTTCATTTTTAAATAAAGGCATAGATTTTATTGACCTTCCAAGTATATTTAAAGATAAAAATGTTGAATCGGCTATACCTAATTATTTCAAGAATACTGAAACACCCATCGTTTGTTATAAATATAACAAGCCTATTAGAAACACAATTTTCAATTACAACAAAATTACCTCGGATTTACAGATTGTTGAAAACACACCATTATCTTGAGACTGTTCTAATTCAAAATTTTGCTATCAACCTGCCGGTCATATCGTTACAGGGGATCTAAATGTTATCAAAGACTTTAGAATCCGCAATTTAATTTCAAAAGGTCCAAAATACAGAATTCCATCGGACATCGACTTTAATACCTGTCGTGCCGAAATTGCAGAGTCTTTAAACTCTTTTTGCAATAAATGGTGTAAACGAGAACATGCTGAGCCTAATGCTCTTTCAAACTGGAAAAAACAAATATTCAAAATAATTGACACTCGTATATCCTTCTATAAAAGAAACATAGCTTTACTACCACCTCGACCTCGTTTTAACTTTCGTCATTTGAAAAAAGGTATTCAAGATTTTCACAACAAATTTGTTTTAACACCTGCTGATAAGGCTTCAAATAATGTTATTATAATGTGACGTATACACTATATTAATATTCAAACTGAAGAGCTTAATAGCACTAATGCTTATACACTGACATCTTCATCTGAGAGTGATATTGTTACTGCACACGCTCTACAAATTACAAAATTTAGAATCAGTGTTGAGCCTAAACAAGACAAAGTACCTACTATGTATTGGTTGCCTAAAATGCACAAAACACCGTACAAAGCAAGATTTATCGCTAACTCTAGTTCTTGTACTACAACAAAGTTATCCGTGCTCTTTTAACATCTTGTCTTACAGCTATAAAAGAACATGTAATTAGGTATTGCGAAAAAGTTTTTGAAACTACTGGCAAAAATTTATTTTGGTCTATAAAAAATTCAAATGACGTTTTGAAGAAACTTCAATAAAATAATTTTCAGGCGTTCTGTTTGTCCACATATGATTTTTCTACCTTGTATACTTCTCTCCCTCATAATTTAATAAGAGACAAGCTAACCAGTCTCATTGAAAAACTTTTGCTAGAGAAAATAAAACATTTATTGCTTGTAATGAACATAGGGCATTCTTTACAGATGGTTCTTATGATAATTATACTTCATGGACCTGTCAAGACCTTATCCAGGCGCTCACATTTTTATTGGATAATATTTATTTGAGATTTGGTACCTCTATTTATAAACAAGTAATAGGCATTCCAATGGGTACTAATTGTGCACCCCTTGTTGCTGATCTGTTTTTATACTGTTATGAAAGAGACTTTATGTTATCTCTTTCTACTGAACATCAAGATGATATAATTACAGCTTTTAACAACACCTCGAGGTACCTTGATGATTTATTAAATATAGACAATAACCATTTTCCATTACTTGTTAATAAGATTTATCCTAAAGAACTACAACTTAACAAAGCGAACACTTTAGAAAAGCAAGCAAACTTTCTCGATCTAAATCTGTCCATTGAAAATGGTTATGTCACTACTAAAATTTATGATAAAAGAGATGATTTTAATTTTAATATAGTAAATTTTCCGTTTTTAGACGGCGATGTTCCCCGTGCAACATCTTATGGGGTTTATATCTCACAGCTTGTTCGCTTTTCAAGAGCTTGCAACAATGTTAATGATTTCAATGAACGTAATCTTTGCATTACAGAAAAACTTTTAAAACAAGGTTATAGGTATCACAAATTAAGGAAAACCTTTTGCAAGTTTTATCGCCGATACCCAGATTTAATTCATAAATACAAATGCAGTTTAAAATCACTTTTGCAACAAGGTATTTCACAACCAGTTTTTTATGGAGATTTAATTTATAAACTTAAAAAGATAAAAGGCAGTGTTAATTTCTCCCGGTTATTCGTAAAAACCATCTGTAAATTTAAAAAGAAAGGTTACCAACATGATATTTTACAGCGCTCTGCAGGCCTAGTGATTAACCCTTCTACAGTTGATCATTATGCTTACCTCTTTGATTGCACGACGGTGGCAGGGGTTTAAGAGTTTATGAAGGTTAATGGGGAAATCTTTTCTTAAAAGAACCTAGAAGCTCGATTTGTTTCTTTTATCCCTGTCATCGTGTTCTTGCTGATTTTACTCCAGATGCTCTGGTCTCGGAATGATCATTGAGTACCCGCCCTTTGGCTTTGCAATGCTATTAGCTTCTTATGTTTTTATGTTTGTATGCTTTTGCATACAACATTGTTGAGCTGATGGGTGGGTTGGAGTTATTTCACCAAGACAATTTGTACTTGTCTTGTGATACGAGAACCTGTTGGGGCAAGTGTGAGGTTGGTGCACCCTAGAACCTGGTTTAAACCCCCAGTGGCAATTTGATTTGCCACTGACCGTTCCAAGGCGGTAACCCCTCGGGTTCTCATTTTTGTTTTTTGTTAGTGGCGTCCTTTTTGAAACTGATTATTTTATTAACCATGCTCTCTCCCCCTCTCTTCTTCTTGACTGTGTGGGGAGGCTGTTGTTTTCTGAATGTGGCAATTCCTGATATGCATATTTCACCTTTTTAAAACAAGGTTATCGGTATCACAAATTAAGGAAAACCTTTTGCAAGTTTTATCGCCGATATCCAGATCTAATTCATAAATACAGCTGCAGTTTAAAATCACTATTGCAACAAGGAATTTCACAGCCAGTTTTTTATGGAGATTTAATTTATAAACTTAAGAAGATAAAAGGCGATGCAAATTTCTCCCGGTTATTTGTAAAAACCATCTGTAAATTTAAAAAGAAAGGTTACCAACATGATATTTTACAGCGCTCTGCAGGCCTGGTGATTAACCCATCTACAGTTGATCATTATGCTTACCTCTTTGGTTGCACGACGGTGGCAGGGGTGTAAGAGTTTATGAAAGTTGATGGGGAAATCTTTTCTTAAAAGAACCTAAAAGCTCGATTTGTTTCTTTTATCCCTGTCATCGTGTTCTTGCTGATTTTACTCCAGGTGCTCTGGTCTCGGAAAGATCATTGAGTACCCGCCCTTTGGCTTTGCAATGCTATTAAATTCTTATGTTTATATGTTTGTATGCTTTTGCATGCAAAATTGTTGAGCTGATGGGTGGGTTGGAGTTATTTCACCAAGACAATTTGTACTTGTTTTGTGATACGAGAACCTGTTGGGGCAAGTGTGAGGTTGGTGCACCCTAGAACCTGGTTTAAACCCCCAGTGGCAATTTGTTTTGCCACTGACCGTTCCAAGGCGGTATCCCCAAAGGTTCTCTTGTTTATTAATTGTTTGTGGCGTCCTATTTGAATTGACATACATATATAAAACATGCGCTCTCTCTCTCTCTCTCTCTCTCTCTCTCTCTCTCTCTCTCTCTCTCTCTCTCTCTCTCTCTCTTCCTCTCTTCTTTTTCGCTGCGTGGGGAGGCTGTGTTTTTTGAGTGTGGCGATTCCTGATATGCATATGTTGCTTTTTTGTCTAGGCTGTAAATTTGTTTTTTCTCATTGGATTTCAAAATAACTTGGCACAAATGTTCAACATGACAAGGCAGTGTGTCGAGTACAATACCCATGCCGGTTGGTCTAAGGTCAAGGTCAATGTTGCTAAAAATAGAATTTTCGAATTTTCTTGTTCACATTCTAGTGGTCACATTTTTTCTCCGATTGTCACGAAACATGGTCAGGACGTATGTCTCAGTAATTACTTTGACGAGTTCGAATATGGGTCATCTGGGGTCAAAAACTAGGTCACTGTTACTAAAAATAAAAAAATCTTGTCTTGGCTGTAAAATTATTTCTCATTGGATTTCAAAATAACTTGGCACAAATGTTCACCGAGACAAGGCGGTGTGTCGAGAATAATACCCATGCCGGTTGGTCCAATGTCAAGGTCACTTTTACTAAAAATAGAATTTTCTTGTTAACACTGTAGTGGTCACATTTTTGCTCCGATTGTCACAAAACTTGGTCAGGACGTATGTCCCAGTAATTACTAGGAACAGTTCGAATATGGGTCATCTGGGGTCAAAAACTAGGTCACTGTTACTAAAAAATAGAGAAATATTGCCTTGGCTGTAAAATTGTTATTTCTCATTGGATTTCAAAATAACTTGGCACAAATGTTAACTATGACAAGGCAGTGTGTAGAGTACAATACCCATGCCTGTTGGTCCAAGGTCAAGGTCACTGATACTAAAAATAGAATTTTCTTGTTATAGTTTAATATAGCACCATTAATGTGTCCCCATAATAACCCCGGGGAGCATCCATCGGTTCCACCGATATCTTGTTGCTTCAGGGCACTGATTAATCATGTTATCAATGTTAAAAATGTCATAGATTGTTTATATCATTAAGACCCAGGTAAGTAATATATTTCGAAGGCAAAAAAGTTACTTTCTATATTTAATCTTAATGCATGTCTTAAACATATACTGTGTTGATGTAAGAAGGTAACTTCTCGCAGTTTTCTGCCATTATGTTTACACAGTTGAAACCTCGAGATATGATGCATAACTTAGAGAGGACCGCCCTCGCGATACGTAAAAAGTCTCCCCGTACATATACTCGGTACTGTCATCAGTAAAGTATCGGTTTCCGGTGTCATGCAGTGATGATTACGTACATTTGTGTTATCGATAAAACTTTTTGGGGGTTTGTTCCGGTAAGCTCAGTAGGTAGCGTACTTAACATTGCGTGGCTTGGTGCAGTCTCCGTACTAGTTTGCTCCCCAGTCGGGGCAATATCGTTTGAAATTCACAATAGCGCTATTTATGTAGTGTGACGGCCTTAAAAAGTCTACCCGTACATAAACGCGGTACTGTTATTGGTAAGTAATCGGTTTCCGGTGTCATGCAGTGATGATAACGAAGATCAGAGTTGTCCGATCTAGCCTTTTTTGGATTGTTCCGGTTACTTCAATAGGTAGCGTAATTGACATTGCATGACTAGGCGCTGCCCGCCATACAGGTTCGCTCCCCAGTATTATTTCATATCAAGCTTGCAAATAAAATACGGTCTGGTTGTCCTCCAGGAATTTATCATGTTTTACTGTACAGTTTGACAATATTTGATTTCGTGTCTGGGATTTACGCTGCAAAAAATCCGTATGCTAAAGTGATCAAATTAATTTTGTAATTTCATAATTTCTGTATTGAACAAAATAACGATTGTAGTCTACATGCGGCATCATATGACCTAAAATATAACTCTAAGACTTATGTACAGATAGTACAGACTACAGTACAGATCGTACAGACCCTATTAGTTACCAGAGTATCTCTGGATGCCAAGGCTCTTTAATTGCTTGAGTGTTCATAAGAATAAGAAAAAGACCACGTGTGAAACAAGTGCAGTATTATTATACTTGTCGGTGGAAATTGATAGCATATATAATAAATCGTAAAAATTATTTTATTTTGAAACATCCAATTTTTGTTTAGAAGTTACTTTTGAACACCTGGCCTGAAGGTTGTAAACTGAGCATGGAAATCAGTCTCAAATCTCAAGCATCTGGTTGGCTGAAATGGCGACTGATCACTGATTCCGCACCAAGAATAACGTAAAGAAAGCTGAAAAGGGTTATTGACGCCGTTCCTCTCAGTAGATATGTGACGTATCATGACAAAGTAAGCTTAATGGCCTATGGAGCCGTGTTGACCTAGATTTACCGGCGCATGTGCACAGTCTGCTCAGGGTCTACATTGTTCGACAATCAGTCAAGGAAGCATTTTTAATGCTCCAAGAAAGCAATTTCTATTCGTTTTCTGCCCGTGCAAGTTCGCGGTAATCAACATCTATTCGTAGGCCTATCCCAAAAAATAAGACAAATTTTGCGTCATATATATACATTTTTAAACGTTATGACACATTTGCTATGGAAAAGTAAAACCTTTATCGCTTGTAATGAACATAGGGCATTCTTTACAGATGGTTCTTATGATAATTTTACTTTATGGACCTGTCAAGACCTTATTGAGGCGCTCACATTTTTATTGGAAAATATTTACATGAGATTTGGTTGCTCTGTTTATAAACAAGTAATAGGCATTCCAATTGGTACTTATTGTGCACCCCTTGTTGCTGATTTGTTTATACACTCTAATGAAATAAATTTTATGTTACATCAAGATGACATTATTACAGATTTTAACAACACCTCGAGGTACCTTGATGATTTGCTGAATATAGAAGATAACCATTTTCAATCTCTGGTTAAAAAAATTTCCATTCATGAACTGCAACTTAATACAGCAAACGCTTCAGATATGCGAGCAAACCTTCTTTTATCTTAATCTTTCTTTTGAAAATGGATATGACACTACTAAAATATATGACAAAAGAGACGATTTTAACTTTAAAATAGTAAATTTTGCGTTTTTAGACTGTCTTCGTTTTCGCTCCGTAGGGAGGCTGTGTTTATGAACTTTTATAAACAAAAAGACTTTAAGTAAAAGTTGTGGACGAAAAGGTTTACATGAGTTATCAACTGAAAGATAGATAGATTTATTTCAACAGAAAATGTATAATAACATGGCATCAAATATATATATAAAAAAAAATAAAAACAACAACACCAATCTTTTATTTCAGTCAGGTCATTTCTTTTGACAACATGACTTAATTTAACAAACAAAATAACGTGGGTTTTTAAAAAAAAATAGTGTAGTGTATACACGGGACAGTTTCAGGCAGGAATAACACAGATAACAAATCAACTGTCGGCGCATGTGTATTATACTTTATACATAATATGACAAAGTATAAGTAAATATAGCCAAGTCACCCAACATTAAATGTCAAGGATAACACAAAGAGTGGAAAATAACTCTTATTTCCATTATGGTATAGTGTTGTATGGCATAGGGGGTTTTAAAATAAGTAGGATATGTTAAAAATAATTAGGACTTATGAAAACACTACAGGCACTACAAGCAATAGCCCAAAGTTTTGTGCTCAACAAGGGCTTTTCTATATATACGATGGTCGCCCTTCGCGCACAACCCAGTTACTAGTCAAATCAATGCGGAAACTTTTCCTTCCATGTCTATATGCCAGCGATAAGAATCTTTGTCGCAACTTTTGATGGCTTCAAATAGTTTTTTAAACCTTATGTATCTTAAAAAAATGTACATACCTGAAAAGCTACTTCTAATTAGAATCAGTATATGTGATACTTTTTAAGAAACTCGTTCGTTTATTATGAAAAAAACTTATACACCTCCACACATGTCAACAGTTTTTATGTTACACCGATAAAAGTCTACCTGACTGTAGATTATCGATTTATAAAAGGGACGCTTTCATTTGTTATCACATTAAAATCAACATGTAAATGTCATAAACAAAAGTAAGTTTAAAAGTGTTATTTGTGGAATATTTTTTTTTTTTGATACTTGAGAGACTATTTATATTTTATAACAACAAATGAACATAGCAGTGCGATTGCCACCACAGTTTTGATCGTAACTGCTTGAGACGTAAAGGACAGACATCTGTAAAAAGTCAGTATGATAATGAGTCTGTGCTTGCAGTCGAATTACTGAGACTATACAAGCACCTAATAGTTCTGGCCTGATTAAATGGCTTAGAAAACTAAACCGATTTTAATTTGTCAGTTTCTATTAAATTCAGTTAACTAAGACTTCTGAGACCGGTACGCGACCAAACGAGTTGCTTAGATACTGCTGAAGAGAGTGCTTGACCTACATTAACAACATCATAACAACTTAAGAGCGGTCAAGCTTTCAGCTACAAGCACTTTAAATACTTCACACCCAATTAACTTTGTCTCTTTTACGATACTGCATGCTAAGTTGCACTGCATTTAGCATTAAGCAAAATGTTATCTTTGCAACTGAAGTCGGTAGAAAAGGATGAACAATTCTAAAAACATTGTGACACAGGCAATAAAACACATGAAAATGGTCATGTTAATACTGCTAAATGATAATTAAAAAATACATCAGCAATTTTCACAGGCTTGTGTTCTTAACCATCAAGAGGGTAATTATGACGGTATGTTCGCGAATTGGTTTGAACTATGTCGACCCGCTATGGTTACATTTACCTTCACAACCAACCTGCACACTATAGATATGAAATGAGCATGCGTATACAAAAGTAAACACTGATATGCAAAACGTGTACTTGGCGACCTATCCGAGACCAGAGTTGCCAGAAATTTAATTATCTCTCATATTTGATCTACGGAAAGGAAACGATTAAACTTAATGTTCCTACATTGATATTTTTCAATTTAATACAATCTCCGCTAGGCTTTCAATATTTAGGTTCTTGCACTGTATATTTCCAGCTTTTCTAAATTAACTTTTTAGTCACAGGTGTTAAATTACTATTCAATAATCTCCATGTTAATTATCCCCCGCAGCATAGTGGCAGGAGATATAGGAATGGTCTTTGTCCGTCCGTCCGTCCTTCCGTGCGCGCACATTCAAACGTTTTAACCGCGGGGGATATTGCTATCGTTCCGACTGCCTTGTTAATAAAAGATAACAGTTTAATACCAACTTTTTGTAAAGTTTACCTTTAAATCAGATTAATTAGCCTACGTTACGCTTGGGAATTCATGGCTATTGAGTGTACATAACATTTCTTTGTGGTTTCCGAGCACTTTTTGTGTTTAACAACGCAGTCATATTAAATAGATGAAACGGGAACTTTGGAAGCCACCGAACACGACAAATATGAAAATATTGCAGGCTCGGTTTCATTGAGCCTGTTCATGGGCAGTTAATGGAAATGCATAAAACTGCCTTGCTGCCTCGCCCCGGGTTGAGCGCAACTCAATATTTACACCAATAAGCAGTATTATGTGGATCCATCTTAAACGATAGTATGCATATGGCGGTGAACATTGAACCTTCGATGCAGTATTTCCAGACTAATACCATTCCATGCTCAGTGGCGAGTATGGTCCCCAGATGAAAGAATAGGTTTGTCCTAAACGAGAAAACAATGGGCGGAAATAACCAAAATATAATTTTGATAGGGGCTCTGAGAATATGAATCACAGACAACGCCAAAAGCAAAATATAAAAAAGAAGGAAATATATCCTTGGGGTGATTGAACAATATCCAAAGCTGTATTGGCTGGGAAAGTGAAACCACCTGTCTTAAAACTGGCCGAAATATTAAAACAACAGTTATTTTAGAATTACTATTTAAATAGGACATAAGTGTCGTGCTCAACGACCTTCAAAGGACGTAACTGATAACAGCTCTGACTGAATGTACAGGGAGACTTTTTACAGCCGCAACACGGCAAAAATAAGTTACATATATGGCATATACCATATAAACCATGCGGAGGTCAACCATTGTTTGGAATCCAATGGCAGAGGTTCAGGTAGTTTAAGAAAGTACAATGTTGATAGTTTTTTAATTTTTCACTGAATTCCTGTAGTAAATCATGATAATATTAATGTTCAATTAAATCTATATACTGGTTGATTTAAAGGAATTTAAAATCTTTAAGATAATATTGATGTTCAAGACGGATGATAGTAGATTGCTGTTTTGTATCGTTTCAATATGTTACACGTGCCTTGCGGTTTGTCATGTTGCTGGAAAGCAATCCAAGTATTTTTACATTGATTGATTAGAAGTACAAAATATTTGTTCGGACGAAAATATTTCGAGGTCAGCTTGACCTATCCATTGTTACTTTAGGCACAGAGAATTGTTTACAGTACTACTCAAACAAAAGATTAACTGGAGGATTGTTACGGATCTTTGTGTGCATTGTGTCTTCGTGATGTATTAAATATTTCCTAGTACTTTTTGTTAATAGAAAAACAGAAGGAAAATGTTTTATTGTACAAAACAAATCAACTGACCGTTGTCAATTATAATAGGCACAAAATGGTTTTATTAAAAGCGAAGAACAATGCTATTGTGTTATGAAATTGTTTTTTTTTTTTTGGTAATTTGACCTCCAACATATACTTTAACTAAATTACTGATGGTTTCTTAACATTTATGAAGACTTTTCTCTGGCTGTACTTTTGAGTGCCAAAAAAAAGAACACACCATTGCTGTGTGCCGTTTGGAAACCACTGACCATCATTAATAACGAGTCTTTCATTTAATAAAACAGATCAATGCTTGGTATTTTAACTGGTTGTTGAAGGAAGACATGACTATACGATACTGTATCAAAAATGAATAAATTTTGACATTTGACATTTTTGAGTCAAACTTTCGCGTCGAACTCGCCCTAGTTTATTTATATCAAGATGAAATGTTGTGACACTTTCAGAACATAGTCATTATTTATTCACCGCTGATATGTTTCATATTTTAAAGGTTTTAAATTTCCGGAGATACAATTAGAAATACTTACACCACCTCTCCTCTAAAATCCTTGACCAAGTGCTGCATGTGTTAGTGCCACCTATACTTGGAAGAGCCGGCACCAGGGTGTGTACCTGTTATGAATATAAGCCGATGATCCGTGGCTGCTTTCGCCGCAGACTGTTAACGGGCGACGTATATATCCAGTGATCAGGGAGTAAACGTGTGAATGTCGGTTTTGTAATTATAACGATTCGTAGTCTAAGAGAATCTGCAGATAAAGTTCAGTTGTTCTCAACTTGCAATTAGAGAATTTTAGTAACTTTCGGTAGACAAAAATAAGTTCGTCTAGTAATGATTCCTGTGGGTTCCAGTTACCAAACAAATCGTACAAAGTATGTAAGCATGTCGGTTCGTTTCGGATTGGAAACAAATTTGTTGTTACTTTTTCTGGGACTTATTTCATATACAGAATAATCTTTGAAATAATGGATAAAATAAATGAATCTTTTACATGCAACTGTTGTCACATCGAATACCGATTTCCTCACAAAAATCGTTTGAGATGATCAGATTTCGTGAATTTTCTATTTTCCTCATTTTGTGTTTCGTATACCTCATTTTGTATTCCTAAAATAGATGAAAAGTGAACTTTGAAGACCCTCGACCACGACAAATATGAAAATATTGCAGGCTCGGTTTGAGCCGGTTAAGAAATCTGGAATTCATACTGCAATATTTGGGAACAAGTTTTTGTTTTATCTTTGTGAAGAACCTCATTTCGGTTTCTAATTTGCCTTAAAAAACAACAACAACAATACAGCTAATGACCTTGCAAGTAAACCATACACCTCCTCAATAATTATATAATCTTTAGGACTACAGCCAATCCTTATGATGTCAGGAACAACAACAAGAAGATCAATCAACGGTCAGCTGCGGAACTTCTTCTCCGAGAATAAAATCTCATGAATGTTGATTAGAGCATAAAAGCACGTCACTTGATCAAAGGTTTCCAACAATAAAAGGGAAATTATTGAATTTGTCGCATTTTGTTGCCAATTTTAATAGATTATTGTCTGCAAAGCTAAAAAGACCCTTAAATCATCTTTTTAACGTCTTTCCTTCATGACAGTAATACCACTGTGAAATTGTTCACAGCATTCATACAAATGGATGTTGTTGGTACAGACAAGGGAAATTTGAAGACGAATTAATATACAGCTGAGCTGAATTGGTACAAATAAATCATATTAATAACATCAACAACGTCTTCGCAACGCATTAGAACATCAACACGATGCCTTCTCATCTCTCTTCCAGGCATGTATATTTTTATCAAACCATTTCAAGAATTTTGAGTGTAGCCGTTTATATTTTAGCATTATACTTGAAGTTTACATGAAATTTCTATTTCGACTAGGCTAAAGGGGTCTAACACTAATTTAGGCATTTTAAACGGGTTTTGTATATTTTATCAAAAAGTTCATGTACTTGAGGGAGGTCTTGTTTAGTTCATTAACCTCTATATCAAGCAGGTCTATAGTGTTTATAACTCTGACTCTGTTGTTTGACGGATGGCTTAGAAACTGAGGTTCAGGTGCGTATTGCAACACACATTTTTGTAGAGTAAGAGGTAAATTCAGATTTGTTATCCTTTTCTAATAGGGTAGGAGAAATGTTTAGATCACGTTACGATTCCAATAGATTTAATTAATACATGACGCTAGTGTTATAACAAGTCATTTCATTTGAAATTATCGAAAAAAAAAACACGAGATTTTTTACTTTTTCAGGGCCTTTTAAACCGTCAGAAAATAAAATCACGCGATAAAACGAATTTTGACAAGTCAGTTTCATGAATTAGTACGACGCAAATACTAATTTTTATCGATGCTTATGGCTTTACAAGGTCTGTTGACTATTTTCTTGGATGAAGAGAGGATATTGTTTTCAAGACTAATGTAATTAGTGTAAATTGATCGGCTAAACACACTACACCGCTTACGATATCCAAAGCAATTATTTTGTTACAGAACAAGGCGTTTACGTCTACTTTAGCTTTTGCCTAATGTTGGTTATAGCGTGATATTTGTATGTCGAACTGAAATCCTAAAAATAACTGATTTGAGATGAAATAATGAATAAAACGAATTTTACTAATCAGTTTCGTGCCTTAGCAAGACTTAGACTTGGCAGCCCTCTAGCTTCTAGACTGCCAAGTCGATGCTTGTCCGTGTCTATTGAATGTCACGTGAAGAATAAATACAGTAAAATGGCTTAAATGTAAATTGGTCCATTTTTTCGCTATTACTTGCTTTCTACCACCAACATATTCAATGTTTTTCATCACATTAAATTACGCAGTTCATGCCGAAATTAGACGTCATTTTGATGTTTTAACAACTTTAACTTTCGAACCTCATATACGAGTACAAGTAGTGTAAACTATTTTACGTTAGTTCGAAGAAATAACTCGCGATTTCCCACGATCAACTTTCTCTTTGACTCATTGAGTTAAAGAGATCAATCATATTTAGTTCACAAATGAAGCAGTCCGCCAAAACAACATCATCAATAAACGGAATGAAGCCTGATATTTGTTCTCGAAAGAAAACCAATGCAATCAGGTTGAAGTGAGAGCATAACTATGAGGAACATTGAGGATTGTAACAATTACTCTATTGTTGTTGCAGGAAGAACCATTGTATTAGAATTTGGAATTAAGGAAGTCGGTATGGTTAAACAGTCGATGGATACCTAGACGATCTGTAAGTATTGAACGCTACATTTTTAAAAACATTTTAGGTAGAATTAGCTAGACAATGTATATTATGTATATTGGGATTGCAAAATATTTGGAAGAGGAATATGTGAACAAAAATCTTCTTCGCACTCTGTTCTATCCACCGATTTTTATAATTTGTTACTGTACGAGCATCATTTCAGCTCCCTTTACTGCATGTGTGCCATCTGGTCAGGATCTAAACTGTTAGCTGTTGATTCATCAGGTTATTTGTTACCAAAAAGCAAACAGTGCAGATTTCGATCAGCTGGCAAGGATGCACCTGCCGATCTGGATCTACACTGGTCGCCTATATAGACAAAAGTGTAAACTTTGTGGAGTTAAAGGTGAAACAGTATAGACATTTGTTGTTTTTACACTGACTGGTCACCATTCAGATGCTTGAGATTTGAGATTGGTTTCAATTTCAGTTTTATAATCTACAGCAAACTAGTTACATTTGTTCACGGTGCTTTACATTTATATAAAAGCTTTACTATTGCTGATGTTGATACTGTTTTATTGGAGATATGTTTTGTAAAAAGAATACTTAATTATGGGTGAATTCAAAGTATCTCAATTCCTTTTGGAATTTTTTGTACAATCCCCAAACTTCCTTGTTCAATTCGAAATATAAGGTTTAGAAATAAGCATATTTCACAACTGAGAATACTTCAACAACAATTAGCTTTGACTTGTTCTAAATAATGTTAACGGGCAAAATTGCATATCATATCCCCCACTTATACTTGTTACTATGTATTGATACGTTTTTATAAAATACCATAATATATTTCGGTTGCTTTTTTTAAAAAACCAAGACATAGGAGTATAAGCTGAACACGGAAACTTCGTTTTTATAATAAAAATAAGCTCGTTAAAACTCAATATTCTTCACTTCGTACTGCCATTTCGGCCTCTTTAATAAAAACATAATGGGAAAGCATGTAGCTAATAAAGATAAAATTTTACTCCTCGATTTTTGACTTATTAAATAAAAGATAATTTGAAAAAACTTTTCAGTCACAGTTTTTATGTTAAGGTATGCCATATATCTGCCCTTTGTACACCATACAGTTCTGATGATGAGGAGGTGTGAATATAAAATTACCGGTTTTTTTATAACATTTTTCAAAAATACTGTTACTATATTGTTAATAACAGATGAATATTGATAAAACAGGAGATAATTGTTTTAAAAAATGAATTTTATTAAAAAAGTAATAGAAAGTGGTATCTCGCAGCTATTTTGTCTAATCCGGGTGTCAAAATAAAGCACTTTCCACTCAAATCAGATCAAAAATAATTAATTACAATATTCCGTTCAATGTTCCTTCTAGGGCCAACCTGTTTTATTTTTTTCAAGATAACTTTATAAACCTACACTATAAAAAATTTCATAATACTGCACAAATACCATCACACAAGATTTACATTGTTATACATGCAGAGATTAAATTGTTCTATAGGTAAACACTAGTTGGCATGATTTGCATGAGTGAGTGACTGACCACATGGGACAATGGATGATGTTTGGATTTTGATTTATAAGTGCAATATTTTAAAGTTATTTTGAAAAAAAACAACTATTTTTCTGTTTACAACAGCATAATAACAGTATTTTTTTTAAATTGATAATACATATGTTACTATATATAGTAACAAATTTACGTTGAAAAAATATTATTACTCGGCCTCGGCAGATTTTATCGCATAATTGCCCCGCACGTGGAGGGCAATTATGCGATAAAAGCCCTTGGAAAAGACGCACGTGCAACGCTTGGTTTTGCATGACGTCATTAGCGGCATTCCCGACAGCAAAATGGCCACGGGTGAGCGTACGCTGGAGTCGCTTGCAAATAGAATTCTAGCTTTAGATGGAATTATTGTTAAGTGGACTCAAGAAAACAATCATTTAACCGAGGGAGAAGCTAGACTGTTTATTGACAGTAATTTATCTAGTTTTGACAACTTCTAACATAATTATTTCCCTTTGCCCTGCGGTTAAGGTAAACCTCGGATTTCACCGGTACAGTAATCGATGGAAAACTGACATATGTATTATACAGAACAATTCATGGGTGGTCGGGGGCGGATGTTGATAATTGCCCCGCTAGAGATAAAATGCCCTCGGGCTAAAGCCCTCGGGCATTTTATCTCTTCAGCGGGGCAATTATCAACATCCGCCCCCGACCACCCATATATTATTCTCTAATTAAAAAACGATAATTTTATTTTATTTTCACACCTCATCGTCATCAGAACTGTATGGTGTACAAAGGAATTACCTTAATTAAACCAAAACCGCATTTTATCATTTATTACAGTAATTTATTAACCTTTCCTTGCCTCTTTTCTCACAGAGTAATTGTACAAGCTTGTGACCTTTAAAAGTGCATATAAAATTGTTAAATAAATTTTCAGTAAACAGTTTTGTCATTTATATAAGGAACTAAATTTTAAGTTTATTGAACATGTTAGGTACCCTTTTGCAAAACTAATATTTTTAAAGTTTCTCCCTATATATTTGTAAAATTTTGTTCTTGCATTTTGAATCTGCAGCACTCTAAAGTAAGTCACCATGTTCGTTTCAAAACAAGTAAAAACTATATCAAAATGTTTTATCTGAAGTTTATCCGTAATGAACAGGTCTACGTCTGTCAACATTTTTAAAAGCAATCAACAAGTTATGTGTTTCGAGAATATTCCGTTTTGGACGTCTCAAAACTATACACTACCAAGAAAATATAGAAATATGCTTGGAATTGATCAATCGGCCTTTTTACTAGCGTTATGTTGTAATGCCACTGACGGCATTATAGCATCACACCTTACGGGGCCAATTTTAATTCCCTGAGGCCACGTAACTCATTAATATTACTACCGTGATGAAAGAGGAGATCTCATTGAAATCTAGGAGCTTCTGAAATGAAGGAAGTTTTTATGGCTGGTAAATTATTTGCAAATATTTGAGAAAGACAACGTCAAGAATTTAACAACTTATCTCGGATAATATCTTAACACTACAAATAAATATTTACCTATAATTTTCAAATATTGTTTATAAAATTTATGTTTTTTGTTAAAGTGGAACTGAAAATCAATTAAAGTTCAGTTTTTATTTTCCAGCATATTTAGGTTGTAATTAAAACATGAAATGTGCGTGCGTTTGTGCGTTCGTTTATGTTTTTTGGTGTTTTTTTTCAAAAAAGAAAAAGATAAATAAACATGAAACATATTCGATCAGATTTTCATCAGACCAATAATTCTTATTTATTTTCACGTTAAAAATCTGGGAGCCAAACACATAAGTCCAAATTCATAAAAAAAAATTGCTGCACACTGTTAAATTAAAAGGCAACGGACCATACTTAATTATTATAAATGAACAAATATACACACGCCAGCTTTAAATATATAGTAATATCAGTGTGTTGTTTAATGTGCTAGTAATTTAAGGTATACTAGATAGGAAGCACTGCAAACACGGGCTTAGAGAATTTACAGATTTGCATCAGAAGCCATGCCTGTTGTGATCTTCTGAACTGAAACCACTAATCAGAGCATTTCTTAAAGAACCAAATACCGTATAGCGGGTTATTTCTGCGGTCATAAATTTCTGCGTTTTGTCCTCAAAAATGAATGCAAAAATTTCTGCGTTTTTTATTTCTGCGTTTTCGGTTCCCTTGAAGGATAAATTTCTGCGGTTCATATTGGGTAAGGTGTCGTAAGAATAACACGACTATGATATAAGCATACTAAGGGAGACAATCATCTAGGTGCGATATATAGATATTTACTGTCTCTGTTAGTGTTACTTGTGAAATAATATACAAACTGCATATAATTCAATATTTTGATTCATGGGTTAATACCTGTTACTGAATTTATTTTATCAAAAAATACAAAGATATTATTTATCGATGAAAAACAACTCTCAAACAACTATTCAATTAAATTGAATGTTTGAGCAATGTTTGAGAAATGTTTGAGCAAATGTCGCGTTTATACTATGCATATACGATAACGATTTTCGGTAATCGATCGTAATTATTACACACTGTCTGTATTGTGAAACGGATTATCTTGGTCATGGCGACTCCGATGATATTCGCTTGAAAATGAAAACATATTTTGCGATTTGAATTTCTGCTGGTGTATTTTTTCTGCTGGATATATTTCTGCGATTTCATCCGCAGACCGCAGAAGCGCAGAAATTTGGCACCCGCAGAAATAACCCGCTATACGGTAGTGTAAATAATGGTTTTAAATAAAATTAATATTGAGACAACCCCTCCAAAACAAACAACATTTTGCCAGTTCTGTTAGTTGTCTTAATAGTGAGGTTTAACTGTATTATTATAAAAATGGAAACAAAGAGAAAAAGTATATGTGTCGGTCGGGAATCGAAACCGGGGAGCCTGCATGTCAGGCGTGCATCCTACCTCTGAGTCTCCCACACAGAGGTTTTCAATGCGGTTTGTAAAATTAATGATCACTCTGTTAAATAAAATAACCAAAAATTTCAAGATTTTCTTATTTTACACGTTTGATTATCATTATTATTGTTATGCTGTTATGCATCCAGATTTCTTTTGAAAGAATACAACTTGGACTTGCCCCTAATCAGTCATTTAAAGTAAGCAAAGCTTTTTTATTTCTAAATTTAGCCTTAGGAGCTTCTGGTACTTCTTAGGCTATTTTCTCCATTTTCGTACATATCAATGCATATTTAAGGTAATTCATACTTTCACATAATACAGTTGTACTAATGATGAGCTGTGAAAATTAAATTATCATTGTTCAACAATTTCCAAACAAACTGTTATTATATTGTTACAAACAGATGAATATTGATAATAACAGGAGACAATTGTTGAAAAAAAAAGAATTTGTTCGAAAAGTAATAAAATGTGGTACCTGCTATGTTGTCTAATCCGGGTGTCAAAATAAAGCATTTTCCTCTAAAATAAATCCAAAATAATTAAATACAATATCCAGTTCAATGTTTCATCCAGGGCCAACCAGTGTTACTTTTTCAAAATAACTTTTAAACATTGACTATAATGAATTTCAAAACACTGCACAAATACCATCACACAAGATTTACATTGTTATACATGTTGAGATTAAACTGTCCTACAGGTAAACACAAGTGGGCATGATTTGCATGCTTTTTGCATGGGTGAGTGACCTCATGGGACAAAGGATGATGTGTTTGGATTTTGATTTATAAGAGAAATATTTTCAAGTTATTTTGAAAAAGACACATCTCAAGTGGACGAGACACACTATGCACTTTATACAGACACTTACATTTTGTATTATTACTTATTTCCTGTAACAGATTGTAACCTAGATATTTCAAAGCTGGCGAAAATTACACTTTCTATATTCTGTCAAACCTTTGTTAAGCAGTCAACCAGGAGAGTGACAAAACGTGGCTGCGGTACACAGGTTGCTGTTTATGACAGGTAAAAATTAAAACAGAATGTCAGTTAAGGACATATTCGAACTGGCTGTTTAAGACATGTGGTTGCTAAAGCAGGTTCAACTTTTTTTTCTTTTTTTCGCATTCTTAAGAAGGGACGTTGGTTTTGTTTGTGCTTGCAATAACTCTTGCAGGAACCCTAAAGCAAGCTACGTAAGTTTTTATAAATTTTCATCGTATGACATCGTTTTAAACTCCCCATGTTTGCTCATCTTCATGTATTATTTCGTCATTTCACGTGTGTCAATTTACTATCTTTACCATTCGAGTTGCCCGCCCATTGGTCCTCTTATAAGAAATTTTCTAGTTTTTAACTCATTTTTAGCTTTTAGCCCTGGATTTCCTTTCTTAAAAAGTTTTGGAGTAATAATTACGAATCCTCAGTTTCTGACTTTTTATATTTTTACTTTTTAATTTCTAATCCACATCTGATACTTGTTAATTAAACCACCCAGCATTACACTATCTATGGCACACTAAAATGGCAGGATAACTATGAAGTTATGAAACGCTTCCGCACTTTTGTTACAGATTTATCCGGATGCGCCTTCTTTAACACATTATGCAGTGAATGGTGGATTACGTACCATACTGACTTTTGCAAGATTTTTCTACCTGTCGTTTCAAATCATACACATACGCACATGCGCACGAAAAAACACGCCCATCATTCCTTATATCAGTAACAGTTTATTGGTCAGAAAATATTGCATTAATCAGCTACGTTTCTGGTAGGATATAACTGAAAGAAAGCATATGCTCTAGATGAAGGAATCACTGTTGTTGTGTTAATTTTTTTTTTTTTTGGGGGGGGGGCGGGAGAGGGATGGGATGGTATATTTCAGTCAAAATATCTGCTGCAATGTTCACAATTCATAAATCTTTATATTTAAACCTCCAGACTACGACTAGGAGAAAACAATCCTTAGCTTGTTTGTTGCATTTCTATGTTTGTATTTAAGAATATTATCGGAACGAAGCACTTGACAAGATATAATTAAGTAATTTTCTTCATTTGCATAGTAGTTTATGCTCCTTATATTCTGCGAAAACTTCTTAAAACTATAACCAGTATTGACTCGTGGGAAAAGAGATCGGCTACCAATTATATCACAAGTTGCGTGCCTAATAAGCAATCTTTGAAATATTCGACATTTCACTACGCCCAGAACAATGTTTTTACATTTATATTCTAGGTTTCTAGAGACACAAGCTCACTGAGCAATCACATGGCAGCTAAATATATTTTGTCACGATGCAAGAATGGATCCCATAATCTCATTTGGCAATTTAATGATCGTGGTTCCTGTCCAAAGCTAATTTAAATCATAACCGTCAAGTTTCACATGCATATATTCGATAAGTTTGCATTAAGCATTAAATTACCTACTTGGAACATGGAAATGCATTTTTCATATTTCAATCTACGACAAATAGAACAAAATAGAACAAACTAACATTATTAGGAAAAGAACAAAAAAGTGAATTTAACACTACAATTTTGGTGTGTATATAGAGTATAAATTATAAATAAAAGATTTATTTTAGGTTTATTATGTATTTAACTTTCTTAACTGATGGATTCTTATCAGTTAGTGAGTTAAAAAATTAATCAACCAATCATCAGTTAAACAGCTTACCAGTAAATTAATTTATAAATCAGTTTATCAGTCGATCAACCAACCAATCAGTGAACTAGTAAGTTCCTGTTCCAATTCATTGTGTATTTCTCCCTTACTCGAAACGAGATAGCAAGGAAGGAATCAAGGACATGAACTCACCATTTGTATCACTTATTTATTAATAAAAGTCAAAGTTTGCAATGTAATGTAACAATCTACAAGTTTTTGGCACAATTCTTATTCTGATTTTTCGGCGTTAGCTGTCTAAGCTCACTTTTGACCTAGTTTTTCGACCAATGAAATGTTGTAAATAATACTCGTATTCTCTTATTATGCAGAGGGAAAATGAAATAAACTATTTCGATTGGTAGCTATTTACACCATAGAGGCATCTAGCAGGGTGGAGAGGTATCTAGTGGGATTTTTATTATTATGCAGCGGAAAAATCAAATAGATTATTTCGATTGGTGTTGTATTGGAGAAAAACATATTTACGATTTAAATAACCAGTTAAGTCAATATTGATGATTTAAATACAATTTTATATGGAATATTCTTGGGTGTAAGGTAAACACTTTCATACAATACACAGTGTAAAACGAAAGAGAAGTGTAGATATTTCTAATTCTTACTGGTTTCTTTCTAGTTCCTTTGATACTGTTCGTTGTAGTGTAGTGGCTAACACTCTCGCCTCTCATGCGGAGGCCCCGGGTTCAGAACACAGGAGGGACACTTTTTTTTAAAGTTAATCACATACAAGTTGGTAGATTTCGCTTTTTTTAACAGGCTGTTTGTATTTAATTTTATTAAAGTTCAAGGACATTTATTCATCTTGAGTTCTAACTCTACAAGAGGTATATTGAAACTGAATAAATGTAGACAAGACTTAATGTAAGACATTGCTTCTTTAATCGACTTGTTATCACTGTATGAAATTTTTGCACCAGTTCAACATTATTTTTGAAAGACACTTTAAATGAATTTATGAGTTGTCATGATTCGGTCGCTTTAACTCTAGGTCATACTAAGAAGGCAGGGAGGGTCCGTCAGCAGCTATAACAAGTAAAATAAAATAATTAAACTGTGTCTGCTTCGCCTCTCTGTATTTCCTTCATTCTTATATACATGTACATGTATATATAAATCTTTTCCATCAACGCCGTTTATCTTTTTTAAAGATATTTCTTGTTTCATCTAAATCGAATAAAATAAAACCCGTAAACATTTCAATTATTTTATTATGTGCTTGCAAATTGATTTTCAAAATTTACATTTCCGAGTGCTTCATGAACACACCACCATAGGTCATGACTATTTAAATCATTTATTATACAAAAAAAGAATCAAATGTTCAACAAGAAAGTCTGTTAGTGTTAAACTATAACAAGCCGTACAAACAGTATACAGTTATTTCATATATGATATATAGTAACCGACATTGGTAATTTGTTCTCCGAAAATTCTAAAGAAACTTTTGGTATGGTGCTTCGGACGAACCATAAGCCAAACCGTAATAAAAAACGCGCATGGTTTAATAAAGATTGTCATCAAATGAGAAGCATATACCATAAAACACGCAAATTATATAACAAATACAAAACGGAATATAACAAAGAACGCTTAAAGGAAGTAAGCAAACAATACAAAGAAACGCTGCGTATCTCAAATAAAAACTTCAATTTAAGTCGAGTAAATAAACTTCGAAATCTAAAGCATGCAGATCCAAGACAATATTGGAAGATAATTAACACTGATTCTAGTAAATCGACATATAGCGCAAATCTTGATGACTTTTACACATTCTTTAAAAAGTTAATGAAACACAAGTAAATGAAACCGAAACGCATGACCTAAATTTAAATTTAAATAACATGGAAAACGATGAAATTAACAAAGAAATAAGCGAACAAGAAATTATAAAAGCGGCAAATGCTCTTATCGCCAGGTTGTGATAATATAGTAAACGAGCAAATTAAAGCGACTTTACATTATATGTTACCTGTTTACAAGAAATTGTTTAACATTATATTTAATGAAGGCATCGTACCTGAATGTTGGACAATAGGCATCATTAAACCAATATATAAAAACAAAGGGGATCCCAAACTGCCTGAAAACTACAGACCAATTTCATTACTTAGTTGTTTTGGAAAATTATTTACAAGTATTTTAAACAACAGACTTACAGCATGGGCGGAGCGGATTAATCTTATTTCACAAAATCAATCGGGATTTAGGAAAAACCATCCAACCGTTGACAATTTATTTATTTTAAAAAGTTTAATAGACATTGTGCATTTTGACAAGAAAAAACTATTCTGCTGCTCTGTTGATTTTAAACAATGTTTTGACTCAATTTGGAGGATCGGATTATGGAAAAAAATTGTTAAATGAAAATATAAACGGAAAATGTTTCAATATTATTAAAAGCATGTATAATAATATAAAATCGAAAATTCAAACAATTGAGGGTAGTACCCCATTTTTTAACTGTGTAAACGGTGTGAGACAAGGTGAGAATTTATCTCCCTTTTTATTTAGCATATACTTAAATGACCTTGAAGATTACTTAAGGAACAGAAATATTAATGGTATAGAAAAACATGAAATTGTTGATAATGCACATATGTATCTTAAACTTTTGATATTGTTGTATGCAGACGATACTGTTATTTTTAGCGATAATGAGACTGATATGCAGAACGCACTCAATTCTTTTAAAGATTATTGTGATATTTGGAAATTAACAGTAAATGTTGACAAAACAAAAATTATTATTTTTAGTAAAGGGAGAATATCCCAAAGCAGAATCTTCAAAATAGGCACAGAAAATATTGAAACAATTACAGAGTACAAATATTTAGGTGTTTACTTTTCTAGAACAGGTTCTTTCACAAAAACGAAAAAACATTTAGCAGAGCAAGCCAACAAAGCCATGTTTTCTCTTCTCAGAAAGATAAACAATCTCTCGTTGCCATACGATATTCAAATAGATCTTTTCGAAAAAACAATAAAGCCAATTTTATTATACGGATGTGAAATTTGGGGGTTTGGAAATATTGATATTTTAGAACGAGTTCAACTGAAATTTTATAAATACATTTTTGGGTTAAAGAAGTCAACACCATCTCATATGATTTATGGCGAGTTAGGTGTAATGCCAATTAATATAGAAATTAAGAAAAGAGTGATATCTTATTGGACAAAAATTGCTGAAAATTCAGAGGAAACTAATACAAAATTAGCACACAATGTTTACGAATTTATCTTCAATATTCATATGCAAAACAAAGTTAAATCAGAATGGATTAATAATGTTAAAACAATTTTGTGTTCACATGGATATTCAGGAGTTTGGTATGGTCAAAGTTTTTTAAACAGGAAATGGCTTACAAAAAGTATTCACAGAAAATTACAAGATAGTTTTATTCAAAGTTGGATGTCTGAAATAAATCGTAGTTCAAATACTTTATATAAAACGTATAAATCAGATTACAAACAAGGTAAATATATATCAGTCTTACCCAGTTATCTCAGTAAATCAATGATTGCATTTTTTACAAGAAATCACCATTTGCCCATTGAACTGGGAAGATGGAGAGGTATTCCTCTAAACGAAAGAACATGTAATTATTGTGGAGATTTAGGCGATGAATTTCATTATATTTTACAGTGTAATCACTTTAATACCTTAAGAAAAAAATATGTCAAACCCTTCTATTGTAGGAGACCGAATATACAGAAACTTAAAGACCTTTTAAATACGGAAAATAGATTTGAATTAAAGAAACTAAGTTTATTCATGGACATCATTAGAAAAACTATAAACTCATGACAAACTGTATTTCAAGGATAGCAAAATATCATAAAATTATATAACTGTACAACTACTATTTTCATAATAAACTATTATATGCATGTTCTTTTCCATACACGCTACTACTGTAATAATCTAAATCAGTATATTATTTGTATAAACTGATGCTATTTAATCATAATAATTTCGTTACAACTACACATATTATGTAATGTATGTTGAATCGTCGTTTCCAATTATATTGTCGTCATTGATTAACATATTGTATGTATTTCATGTTTTTTGCTATTGTTGTTCTTTGTATTAAGAAACTTGGCATGTAAATAAAAAGTTTGAAAAAAAATGATTTGGGAACAGTAAAAATGTTGGCCCGAGGTGGAGGGGATAGTGTTTTGAACTGTTGCCCGAGGCCGTCACTGACACACGAATACGAAATAGAAGGTATCAAACACCACAATTATGTGAAAAATAAGCTTCAGCAGACCATCGAAATAGATGAACAGAAAACAAAAACTGTTAACACGAGTATCATCAAGTAATTAACAGAATTTCAATTGTAAAGTGTTATACAAAAACAACATGTCTTTTGACTAAGTTCTAGAATTATCAGAGATTACGAACAACAATAGCAGGCTGTTGTTAACGTAATGGCAATACCAAATATCAAGTTGTTACTGATGAAGGAAGCTTCGATTACGTTCCAGAAGAATTTCATATTCCAAACAATTACCGCTGAAACCGCTTGCAGGTTTTTGTGATCATTTTATCTGTGATAGCTTGAATTCTCAAATCCTCCATACTTAACATTGAATTTCAATGACCATTGACAGGATATTACTACTGTCTTTGAATTGGAACAATGTTCTCAAGACAATTAATGGCGAATGAAATACAGTATTTAAAAACTCTCTGTTATGACACTTGAACTATCCTCAGAACTGCAGTTCCATTAAAAGTTGAAAAATGACACGTTTAATTACATTGCGGTTGTTTTCAACCAGATCCCAATGAACAAGCCCATTTTCAGTAAATAAAATAGGAAATAGAATAGGTCGATATGAAATGGATTATACTGGTATAGAGATAGACTTTCTGTTTTTAAACCCCCAGTGGCAATTTGATTTGCCACTGACCGTTCCAAGGCGGTAACCCCTCGGGTTCTCATTTTTGTTTTGTTAGTGGCGTCCTTTTTGAAACTGATTATTTTATTAACCATGCTCTCTCCCCCTCTCTTCTTCTTGACTGTGTGGGGAGGCTGTTGTTTTCTGAATGTGGCAATTCCTGATATGCATATTTCACCTTTTTCTTATGAGAGATTTTTTTATTTAATGCAGTTTTATATGCCCGAATTAGCATCGATATCCGACTGTTGTCCCATATCAATCTCTAACAAAGTTACAATGGCTACAATCAATAATCAGGTCATTTTTTCCCGAAAGAATAGACAATTACTTCGTTTTTATTAACAAATAAATATATTATATGAATTGCGTCATTTTAGTATAACTTAGTAAGCTTAATTGCGTACTTCACTTTCTTGTTTTAAAACGATTTGCTTTATTTTTAAGATAAAGATAAGTCATCAAACAGTATCTTCTTTAACTATTTTTTCATATAAATTCACCAAGTAAAGATTAACTAAAGGTCTTAGTTACTGGTGGCTTGCTGTCGTCAGCAACAAACTGACCGGTGGCCAATTATTAATTGTCAAATAATTTACAATGCATAAAACAATCCATTTACAGTAAAAATTAAACCTCTGTCCACAATTCTGCTACCTTTTTGGCGATCTGGCATGATATTTTGGATTCTCCAAATATGTTATTCAATGATCGGCCAGTTTTTTTTCTGATCTGAAAAGGTTAGTTACCGCGTCGTTACTATGATCAAAACAGTTCCCAATACCACAACGGCATTGTTCTGATCACAGTTGGACTTCCATGATAAACCTTTACCGGCGTTTGCTGATACAGCTGCTAGAAAAAACATTTTACATGTTAATAGTCAGTTATTTTTTTTCATTTTTTCAGAATAAAGTAATTCAAATTTTTAAAACTACAAAATTTCATGCACAGCTAGTAGAGTATTAATTCCCACCCGTCAGTTCTCAGTTATAAAAAGTTTTTTTTATTGAAATTCAACATTTATTTGAACATTAGATAAATGTAATGCATTGTCAAAGAAATATTGTGGCTTAAATCCAGTTTTACATTATCTTAAAATTAACATTCGTACATGCCATATCTTTTAATTTTTTAATTATAGCATTTTCCAATGATTTTAAAGTATTCATTATTACATTAATAAAACATAGTTACCGAACTGTAACGCTCAATGTGTATATCATTATACTGGACTAAAAGAAACTGTGTTCGTGGCTTATCTGCTTGTTCACTTTTGTAAAAATTCGTTTCTAGCATAACTGAAAAGCTGCTAAACAACGGCTAGCGGATAAATCAGCAATTATCGTTTATTCTACCACTGGCTTTTTAATCTGCATGACTTTCTACGTGCGCTGATTAAGATCATTTAAGCATAAAAAGAAGCATTAGGCACTTGAGCTTAGATATTTTGATAACATTTTAATTTAGCAAAGTAAATCTATAGAGAAATCATGTTGTTTGTTTTTGCGATAAAAGGTTTTGAGAGGAAATTTTATTAAGATAACATCTACTTTCTCCTTTCAATACCCGAACCATTTTTTCTAAATGAGCGACCATAATATTGTAATATAGCGAAATTGTTATACGGTTGCAACGTATTTGGCTTTTGCAGGTAAGAAGCAGTCTTCAGCCGAAACAGGATAAGGTACCTACCATGTATTTGTTGCCTAAAATGTTCACAACAACAAACAAAGGGGTTTAAGAGTTTATGTTTGTTGGGGGGGGGGGGGGAAGCTAAACGCTCGATCTGTTTTCTTCGGCATCGTGTTCTTGCTGATTTGACTGCAAGAGCTCTGATCTCAGTTAGGTCATTGAGTACCCACTTTTTTGTTTGACAATGCTATTAGCTTCTTACTTTTTATCTGTTTGTATGCTTTTGCATGTAACATTGTCGGAATGATGGGTAGATTTTAGACAATTCACCAAGACAACTTGTATTTGTTTGTTCATTGGAGAACCTGTTAGGGACAAGTGTGAGGAAGGCATAGAACCTGGTTTAAACCCAGGTGGAAAATAGATTTACTACCGACAGTTCCAATGAGATAAACCCTCAGGTTCACTTATTCGTTAATTGTAAATGAAGGAATATAAGAAAAGAACCATATACATTATAACTTATACGACCATTTAGGACTGAAACTAGCCAAAAAAGATTAAAAACAAGATTTCAAATTCATTCCAGTTTTTTACGACTCCATAGCTTTTACTTTTGGGAAAATTTATTATATGTATGGCTTCATAACCAAGCCATCTTGGCTTAGTAATGATATTTATTTTCCTTTTTTTTGCGTTCATGCGATAATGATCTCCTGTATCCAATTATCAAAAATCCTTACCAGACAAAAGTTATTAAAATATCCTCGGTGTCCAGTGATTGCGAGTCCGATTTAACGCTCCTCTAACTAATTTTACCGACAGTCTGTTGGTTAAGACTTCCCTGGCTTTAAATTCCTTTTTCATCTATTTCAGTATCACAGTAGCGGTGTTTGTGCCGTGTGGCGGCTGTAATAAGTCTTCCCGTATATTCAATCAGTGCTGTTATCAGTTGCGTCCTTGGAATAATTCTTCTAAAATTTCTTTTGTTTTAATATTTCGATCGGTTTCAATATCCCAGCCAATGTAAATTTTGATAATGTTCAATCACCCGCGAGGACATACTTCCTGCTTTTTAAATATTGCATTTGGCGTTGTGTGCGATGTGCAGGATTTATATTTTCAGATCCCCTGTCAAAGTTTTATTCTGCTTAGTTCCACCTATTGTTTTTTCGCTTTGGGGAAGCTATCTTTTGATCTAGGGACCATACGCCACTGATCTTGGCATGGTATTAACCTGCATATACCGCACTGGAGGTTCCATATTTACCACATGACTTCCAAAACAACAGCTTTTTAGGTTTTATGTTCTTTTTATGAAAGACACCAAATCGCTTTTTCAACCAATGTTAAAAATTTCAGCTTCGATAAAATCCGTTGATACGTAGATAACATTGGTCAAGTTAAGTATTGTCAACTCAAATTTATTATTAATGCACCTATTGTACATCAGTTATTGTTCATGTTGACAACATTTATAATTTATTGTTATAAGAAATGACTAAAAGGCGATCCGAAGCGGCTTAATGTTCGTTATATTTAAATATTTTCTTTGTAAAAAGACAAATTTCTTTTGTAAAATGACAAACATAACACAACCACTATTATTAAAGATTTCGTTACTTATAAAGATGAAAACTCTTAATTCCCCTGACGTTTTCCATTACGTTAGTTGTTGTTGTTTTTTTCAAATGAATTATCTGATACTTGAATAATATCTGTTCTTGGGACTGCAGAGGTTTTAATTGATGCACAATATAGGACTTAGAAAAACGCGAACTTTACGGAAATTTATAGTTTATTGTTAAATGCAGAGATATATAGTTGATTTACAGCCCTTAATCTTTTTTCTTTCAATTAACAATCAGAAGAAAATTATATTGTTATTTTCCCCATGAATTGAATAAAAGAATAACTAGGATTCTAGCTGCAAAATACACACAATTTTGAATGGGATTTCGACTTCAATGTCATGATCGTAATATGTTATATATGGGCGTTGCTAATGGAATAAGTTAATTTTATCCAATGATGACTGGGTTTAGAGTTGTCTGTTGGTTGACAATTGCTGACTATACTGCATAGTATTTATTAAAGCATAATAATATTACGAATATTATAGTATATTATCTTAATAAAAGCAAGATTTCATAACCAACCTCATGTGGAACAAAGAGTCTGACATGAGCGGAACAAAATAAATTAAAATAACAGTACCAAAGACGGCGAATATTTCAAACAGCTATATACTGTACTGATAAATTTGTCTGAGCTTTTTGTTAAAATATCTATTGCGATGTTATAGGCATGGTATAAACAAATCCCTAAACGGAAAATTCAAATTATTTCTTCTTAGGAAAATTTGCAATTTAAAATGGATCAATGTTGAATCTGAGACAAATGTTAAATCCAAAATGAACCAAGAGGAAAAAAACAAATTTAAATTTTGTTGAAGAAATTAGCATTTGCACGAAGCAAGTTAAAACAATTGTAATGAGTAGATATTTTGTGTTGAGCAAAAGGAGAATCTGAATGCATGACAAATATTGACACTGCGAGGCGCGAATCCCTTAAATTATTTGTCGTGCCATTTGAAAAATGATTATGTTAAAAAACTTATGTACTCTTCTGCTATCCGCGTTTTAATTGTGTAGGGAGGCTGTGTTCTCTGAATGTGGCTATTCCTGATACGATGTTGTGTATATTGTTTCACGAGATAAGTCGGGATATATGTAAAGTTTGTTTAATGTATGTATTAAATATTGTGTTCTAAAATAGCGAACATAAATAAAGTGTTGAAAGCTTTAACTTGATAAATTAAGATTATCGAAAGTTTGATGTTTCTGGAATGTTAAAAAGTAGATAGAATATACATTTTCTTTGTAATAAAATTTGGTAGAGGTAAGTTAAGTTGCCCAAACATATTGGTTGAGAAACATGATATTCATGTGGTATTCAAACTCGTTCAACTTATTCATTGGTGAAAAACAATACAGACATCATGTTATAATTTCCACTATGAGATAAAAGTTGCGGGGTTTCTTATTTCTTCATAATGGCGACATTTCTATCTCTTTGTTGGCTTGTTGGGGATTAACTTTACACACTTAAAATTACAGGGGAATGCACTGACTTCTACAACGAAACACCGGCAGAATTTCTGAAACTTACGTATTAATTAAAATACTAGCTAGTGGAATTGATAAAAACGTAACTCCTAATGGGCTTAGTAAGAATTGGTATGCATTTGATGCCGTCGGTTGGGACGAGTTTGAAGATGGATTATCGATTATAAGAGGACGCAATCATGCACATTGCATGGGGTAAACTTTCAATGAGCTTTTTTTAGAAAGTTGGGTTAATTTCAAAATAAAAATTAGACCATATCGTTACACAAACAATAAACGGAATAATTACTCTTTTCTAAAAGAACTACTTCAAAGTTTGTGCATTATTCCATTCTATCTGCATGGTCGCGTTTCCTTAATTTTAGACAATCGAATAAAAAAGGTTCCAATGTTTGAGGGAATATGCCAGTACAAAATAAATACAATGAATTTAAAAATTAAAATGCATACTTTAATAGTTTATATCTGTCTATTATTAGCTGATGTGTTTTTCGAGAGATTTTATTTAACAAAATCTTTAAATTTGTATCAGACCTGGGTTCAATTACTTTAAAAAGTAATTAATTAATTACAATTAAATCAGAAATGCTTCATTTAAATAACAATTATAATCGCTTGCTTTTCCCATAAGTAATAAATTAATTACAATTATTTTAATGAAAACATTAATTATTTTTTAATTATTTTAATTACTTTCAAAATTGGCAATATATTCACAAACAGAATCATTATCAAAGACATATTTCTGATGCAGATTTACATGTACAAAACTTTATAACATTTCAAGAACAATTATGGTTAAAAGTTACTGTCAGTCAGTGAACAATGTTGGCAATATATTCACAAACAGAATCATTATCAAAGCCAAATTTCTGATGCAGATTTACAAGTCCTTATTGCATTTCAAGAACATTAATGCTTCAAAGTTACTATCAGTCACTGAACAACGTTCAATCTTAAACACTTTCCCAGCTATTGAAAAGAGGCGTTCAACTGGGGCAGATGATGCAGGTAGAGCCAGGTAGGTTTGAGCTATTTTTGACAACTTTGGTAGACTCTCTGTATGAAGAGACCAATAATGGAGAAGGCTTCATTCAGAACTTTCACAAACTTTAGACAAATATTGGTCAAGTTCTGACTGTTTTCCTGATGTATGTGTTTGACGTGTTGGTGTCTGAGGAATGAAACTAAAAAATTTCTTGCTGAGATTTTAGCTTTTTTTCTGAGGAGGAGACTTCTCTTCAAAGTTGTTTATTTTTTGCACTGATATTTGCATAGTGCTCTTCTCTCGTTGCTTCACTTATACACCACGTCAGCTTAAATCATGGGTCTAGTACTGTTGCGATAATATAATCTTCATCTTTTTCATATCTTGATAGTCTTTTCTCTATTGAAGGCTTCAAAGAAATTACCACCTTGGAGTTGTATATTCCAGAAATACTCTGCATTTGACTTTTCAATGCCAAAGTTAGTGGAATGGCTAAACTTGCACTAATTGATGCCTGTCTTTGTACTTCAAGAGTGACTTCTTCAAACGGTTTCAAAAAATTGCACAACTCATGAAGGATTTAACGTTCATAAGAAGTCATATGCAGTCGAGCTGGTTCAACCTTCCTTCGTCTACTTCTGGAATGGACTTTAGCATGTAAAACTGTGAATTCCATCTTATTGAATTAGCTGCTTGTAAACGTTTTTCATCAGCTAATATTTCAGAGGCATTCACTGATTTTCGAACATAATTTACTAGAGGCTTTGGATATGAGCTGTTTTAAATGACCTGTACAGTCATTAAGTCCATCACGTACAACAAGTTGCAGTGAAGAGGCAAAGCAACTTGAATGTTTACGCAGACACTCAAAGTCTTCAGAAACTTCACTGCAGTCATCAGCACAGTCAGACATGCTATCTGGAGATTCATCATCATGATCAATATCAGTATCTATTGACTCAATGGTAGTCTTTTTCAAATTCAGGCAAGGAGAAAGAAAATGCTTTTATCATATTTGAAGCATTGTCCGCGACAATATTTGATACTTTGTGACCGATTTCGTAACTAGCTATAGTCTCTTCATATTCTCGACGGATGGCATCCGCTGTATGTTTTCCTTTGAAACGAGAACATGCAAGCATGACAGACCTCATCTGCAAGTCAGCAATGTAATGACCAGTCACACAAAGAAATACACGCATCTGCCTGTTTGACCATAAATCTAGTGTTAAGCAGCTTTGAGATTATGCTTAATGTCATTTCTCATTTCTGAACATTTTTCATGTATTAGTTTAATTTTTAATGTTTTTCTGCTTGGCACCTGGTTCTTTGTATTTAGCTTTTCAAGTAAATTTTTAACCAGGTTTTCTTTAGAAAAATCCTGGTTATTAGATTGGGGTTTGTTGTTGGACGGGCGAGAGTCAACATTTTGTTATGTTTTTTGTGAAAGTTGCGTTTTTCTCAGTAACCGTTCAAGGTACAGCTTCGAAACTTAACATAGTTGTCTGACATCACAATATTTATAATCAAGACAAGTTTCATAATCCTTGACTATATTTTGACAAAATTATGCCCCTTTTTCACTTAGAAATTTTGTTGAGTTTTTTGTGAATGTTTTGTTTTTCTCAGTAACAGTTTAAGATACAACTTTGAAACTTAACATAGTTGTCTGACATATCGATACCAATTATCGGGACAAGTTTCCCAATCCCTGACTTTATTTTGACAAAGTTATGCCCCTTTTTTACATTAGAAATTTTGTTAATTTTTATGAAAGTTGTCTTTTTCTCAGTTACCATTCAATGCATAGCTTTGAAACTTAACATAATTGTTTGACATCACAGTACCAATTATCAGGTCAAGTTTCATAAACCCTGACTGTGTTTTGCCAAAGTTATGCCCCTTTTGGACTTAGATTTTTTGTTAAGTATTTTGTGAATGTTATGTTCATGCCAAATTGCCTGTTGACGCTTAGCATGGTTTGTGGGTAGCTTATATCAACAGGCAGCTTGGGATTGCTACCCAGGTGTCTGTGATGAAGGTCAGGGTCACTGTTGCTTAAAATAGAAATTCAGCTTACCCTCAATAACTTGAGTTTGCTCTTACCTATTGATGCCAAACTTGGTATATGAGTAGATGATATCAAAAGGCAGCTTGGAATTGCCACCCAGGTGTCTGTGATCAAGGTCAAGGTCACTATTGCTGAGAATAGAAATTCAGTTTCCCCTCAATAAATTGAGTTTGCTTTGGTATATTGAGCCAAACTTAGTGTTGGTATCTTATATCAAGATGCAACTTGAGATTGCTACCCAGGTGTCTGTGATAAAGCTCAAGGTCACTGTTGCTAAAAATAGAAATTCAGTTTCTGCTCAATAACTTAAGTTTGCTTTGGTCTATTGACACCAAACTTGGTTTATGGGTAGCTTATATCAAGACACTACTTAGGATTGCTACCCAGGTGTCAGTGAAAAAGGTCAAGGTCACTGTTGCTAAAATAGAAATTCAGATTTTCTCATTATTACATTGGTTAGCTGTGACACCGAACTTTCTTTGGGTAGCTTATACCAAGACGCACCTCGGGATAAATACTCCGAAGTCTGTGATCAAGATCAAGGTCACTGTTGCTAGAAGTTCAGTTTCTTCATACCAGATATTTTCATTACAAAAGTATAAGTATTAAATGAAAACCTGGTTTTCGGCGCGTGGCGACGTTTTTTCTTGTTTCTAATTCAAATATTTATTCCATTTTTGAAAGACACAATATATTCAACATACATACATTCAGAACAAAATTAGATTTAAATTGTCAGACATTAAACGGGTTACCTTTTCTGTTATTCGTTATCTGTATATAAAAATTTAGCTAGATGCACTGTTTAATCAAAGATGTTTAACAGGAACGTAAATAGAAAGAAGACAGATATGACATTGGAATAGAGGGAGAGTGAGGAGAGGATAAAAAGTAAATTTTTGAAGTTCTGTCTTTCAACCACATAAAGTGATATTAAATCCCCTGCTATAAACATTGTCAGTGTTTCACTGATCTGAATCTGTCGTTGATCATTCAAGGAGTACTTGCTACATGAACCTCCAGTCAAATATTCAGAAACAGGAGTCTGACTGGTATCTGATGGCTTGGTATTCTCAAGGACTTCTCTGTGTTTCTTCTGAAACCATTTTAAAATATTTAATCTCTTGGAGGGTTGTTTTAATAATTTACATTAATTATTTTATAAAAGTTATGTTTATCGTTATCATCTTTATAGCATTAGCTTACTAAACAATTATAAGAAAATGTAGAACTCATATCATATACCAAGTTGTTATATAGCATTATCTTTGTGTTCTATTTAAATAAAGTATAGAACTAAAAAAGTTTAAAGTGCTACTTACACGTAAATGGGTGACAAAGTTTGAAGTAACTTTCAGACTGCCTTTGTACTCTGACTAACAGTATCGGCATTTAACTTTAAAATTCCCACTAGTATCATTTGGTAATATAAAATGTTTCAGTGTGCTAGAATTCATGTTGTGTGGTTAACAGTCAAATGTAAAATGGCCAGTACATTTATTCAAGTAATTTTTCATAACTTAGATTGTGAAAAGACTGTGAACTCTTCTTAGGTACCCACTTGGTACAAATGATGAAATTGAATTCTCTTCTTCAGGCTACTTATACTAGCTATTGTAATGTTATGGATTCATAAATATCAATAGTCTAGTAACTATTTCTGGTTCATATCGAAATTAACACCTCTTTAAATGGCCAGCAAGTGTGACATTAATAATCCCAGGTGACAATAGCTACTGCAAATAACCTCTGTTTTGCCATATGTTACTGTTTGCTTCATGGAATTGAAGAGTAATTGAATTTAATTGACTATTATATTGCATTTTCTGGATTTTAATTAATTAATTACAAGAAAAATAATTAAGTTTTGTTTCAATTATTAGTTATTTTCAATTATTTGAAAATTGGTAATTAATTATAATTAATTAAATTATAATTGTAATTGGACCCAGGTCTGATTTGTATTCATGTTCCTAGATACATTCTACGTGTTTCGTCAGAATATCACTTAATTAAGCTGCAAAGTTCTCTTGTCTGTTATTAACATGTAACGACGTAAGAAAAGAGCTAGTTACTCAACGGTCCATAAGATCATATCTGCATAACACACATTTTGAAGGCAGTTCACTGAAGTTCTAATAGGAATCTGTGCCAGATATTAGCATCAATGCCAGAGTTATATCATTATTCCTATTGAGCTTAATTTAAAAGAAAACAACATCACAAACTTTAAAGAACCATTCAGAGCTTAATAGAAAGAAACCTTGAGGTTCTTCGAAAGATGTAAATTATCATCGAATAGGTTTTTTTAGCTTAAAGTATTTTCTTGAATAAGGTTTGATTTATTTACAGAGAAACGTCCCATCCACTTTTTAGCGGCAACTGGGGTTCAAGTTGGATGAAGTGATCATTATCATGCCTTAAATCAGAAACTTTTCCTGATACGTTTTTGTTTACTTTTATTAGTTCGGCTCGTTATTCACGTTGATTAATTTAAAAAAAATTTATGCAATGCACGGAATGTCAATTGTAAATTGTGAACATTAGATATCATTTTTGGAAATGGTAGCTGGCAACGTCGCCTTAGCAGTTCGGTGCCCAATTTGGACCGTCATCATCATCATCATTATTATCATCCTCAGTAGTAGTAGTAGTAGTAGTAGTAGTAGTAGTAGTAGTAGTAGTAGTAGTTTGTTGTTGTTGTTGATGATGATGATGAGGAGGAGGATGCATTTTAACATAAACATTCTTACACATGCCACGTATTTAACATCAAAACTAAAACTGCTTTAGACTGTCGTCGTGTAAAGAAATCCCTTTTATTCAACTTTGAAAATTCATGGACAGTAATATACATTTCCATTACAGCCCATGAATAGGCTTAATCAAACCGAGCTTGCAGTATTTTCACATTTCTCGTGTTCCGTGGCTTTTAAAGCTCCCTTTTCATTATTGTATAAATATGGTTTGTCCATTGTGCCTTGTTTTAACTTTTTATGCTTTAGCCATTGCTTAAAGTTTTCAATATCAAAGAACTTTCATCAAAACTCCTTTGCTTCTTTTAAACGTAGGCTATACGTGTTCTGCAATTTCAAGAGAAATCCTTATTAGTTCGCATTTGCATACTATTGATAATAGTAGTCACGTTTATTTAGTTTACAATATTTATTTACCATATAGCATGTTACAAGTATATAAACGAATATTGTAAAAATAAGGTATTAGAATCTGGAAACAAGTTTAGGGGGTTACATTCAGTTACATTAAATGTTCAAGATACGACATTAAAGCATACAATATGTAAGTCAATTTTAACTTGTGTTTGATAAAGGATATTCTTCATTTTCAAAAATCAACTATTTTAGGTAGAGATTATACAAACGGCTATTTGTTCTAACAAAATGAATATAATAATCTTTTAATTTGCTTTTCATTATCTTGGTTACGTTAATTTCAATACATAAACCGACAACAAATTGAAATATCACATGTATAAACTAAAACCATCAATTACAAAGGCACCAGTGCTATTGCATTTGTACACTACAATGTTGTTGTTGTTGTATAAATTTTCTCCTATCTCCTTCGCAGAGTTGTCGTTCCTTACACTCACTTTACATCTCTGCGAAAGGCTCAATGTCAAGATTTTTTACATAACTCGACAGCCTTATTTTTTCAGTCATAATTATGAATATGAAAGCTTGTTGATAAACAAATGACAGATATCTTCACTATCTTTCATTCAAACCAAAGAAACCCAAGCACTTTTAAATGTAATTGGTGAACTATTTTCTAGTTAAAGTAAAAGTATATGAAAGTGTTCCCAGTCTATACAGAGGTGAATGTAATGAGCCGATAGTGTAAGAGAGTGCATTTTCTCATCAGCAAATGCTGCTTACTTGGATACACCTTCCCACCAACCATTAATTCTGTCAACAAATTTATGAATACTAGCATATAATGCATCTTTTTATATCCCGTCATGACAGACACTATAGAAGCTTTTAAGGAGATAACTCCAATTTGCCGATGTTCCTTCTACCGAAATTATTTATTACTTTTATATTATTATAATCTATTATTATATCAATTATTTCAAATGTTTTGTTTGAAACTAAACCAATTTTATTCCATAAATTAATTCATTTACCGTGTGCCCATTAAAAAACAGAACTGTTAATTTCAGGATTTATTGTCAAGATCTTATTTAATTCTGTAACAACATCTGGGTACCACCGTACTTAATGCTTAATACAAAGAAAACTACGGGGTTTTCTGTGTATTTATGTTCTTATATAAAAGAACTATAGGTTATCTTGGTGATTTGTTAAATATAGATAATAACCATTTTGCATCTTGGATTAAAATACGTATCCTTATCAACTGAAACCTAATAAAGCAAACAATAATGAAAAGCAAGCCAGCAAGTCAACTTTCTTGGTCTAAATCTTTTAATTGAAATGGTTTCGTAATTACTAAACTTAATAATGATAGAGATTTTTTTATTTCAAGTCTTTGAGGTTTCAAAGTTTTACAGTATTGTCCAACATGCAACATATTTTCAGGTTTATACATCACAGCTTGTTCGCTTTTCTAGAGCCTGTAACGATGTTGACAATTTAAATAAACCTATTCTTATATGAGACAGCCTTTTAAAACAATTTTTTGGAATGGACAGATATCAAAATATTGCAAGCTTGATAGAGCCTGTTCATGGAAAGAAATTGAAATGCCCATTACTGTTCACGCCGCCTAGCACCGTTTGAGCGCTACTCAATGTTTACACAAATATATGTATAGTGCTCAAAGGCTTCACACATGGTAATTGATAACAGTATTGGTTGAATGTACGGGGAGACGTTTTACAGCTCGCACGGCACAAACAACGCTACTGTGAAATTTAAATAGATGAAAAAGAACTTTGAAAGTAACCAAAGTGATAAATAAAAAAACATATCGCAGGCTCTGTTTAATTGCACCTTGTTCTGGACACTAATGTTAATTCATATAACTGCCTACTCCGCCTAGCCCCAGTTATAGCGCAACTCAATTAATTCACAGATGTTTGTACTACGCTCAACGGCCTTCACAGATGCTAATTGTAACCAGTCAAGATCAAATCTTTCACCGACAATACCCTTTTAATTTTATTTCTTTAAAAATAGAGCTGCATCGATGAATTTCTAAACATTTGTTTTCTGGAGATGTAATTAATAAATTATTTTAAGAAAATAAAAGGCAATATTTACGTTATTGAATGACGTAAAGACCATCTTCAATGCAAACATATTACAAAGCTACCGCTATCATATTCTCCCGCGTTCTACTTGCTTGGTGATTAATCCATCTATAGTTGATCTCTTTGCTTACCTTTTTGTGAGTTATGACCGTTTCTTGGAAAATATTTCCTCGTTCTGTTCCTTTTATTTCTGTCATCTTATTCTTGATGATTTGACACCAGGTGCTCTGGACATATTAAGGTAATTAAGAACCCACGTTTTTGCTTACAAATGAAACCTTCAGTGTGGTATTTTCAGATTAATGCCATTCCATGTTCAGCGGCGTATGATCCCCAGATAAATGAATGGGATTGCACTAAATGAGAAATATAAACAAGAAAATCATATGTTTCGGGGCCTGTAAACATGTTTAATAAAGATTTTATAGAAAATCTTACGTCCGTATCTAAGATCTGCTAGATTTCAGTTCAATTTGTTGCGAATAACGCAACAGTGAAAAGAGCTAATTACTAAAAGTTCTATCAGATCAAACCTGCATTCAAATGGTTGAAGCCAGTTCACTGAAATTTGAATTGCGCCACTTTTCTGCAATATGGCCATGTTTATGTCATTATTCCAATTGATGAGATATTAAGAAAAACACGTTTACATCACATGACCAACGAGAGCTTTAGAAAGAACACTCGAGCGAAAGATATTTATCATTCTCTAAAAGTTTAAAGATTAATTTTTTTTCCTTTAGAACAATTGATTTATAGATACAGAATAGAGAATCTCAACCACATCTGTAGCGTCGTCTTAGGTTCAGTTAGAAATAACTCTCTTTATTTAACTTCAATAGAGCTTTTGTCATTATATTTAGTTCCTTTCATTTTTTCATCGTTTGATCACTACATTGTGAGGTGTTGTGCAGACAGAACAAACGTCCTTTGTTTAAAGTGCAAACGATCAGAGAGTAAATGGGCGAGCACGTGATGTAAGAAAAGGTAATTAAGTAAGTGTAAGGTTAGTGCAACCTCAAACCTACAAGTAATCCCTTAATAACATACTTTCGTTGAATAATAAAAATACTAATCCATAGATTTCACTACTTTTTCAAATTTTTCTGTATCAAACGTTTGAAACCATTCTATAATATAATATTTCCTGCATTTAAAATGCTCTTTATTTTGTTCCCAGAAATTAGAGCTGCATGATAATATAATTTTGCCGCGTGCACTGTGTACTTGCCGCCAGCTATCTCCAGCTATAACACGCATATTAGAAAAAGCCACATCCATTAAACACAGCGCTCCTACACTGGAGATTTGAATCATGTTCTAGGGCACAAACCTCGCACTTGCCCTTATTGGTTCTTATATGAAATAATATAATCCCTCCTGGCGAAAGCACCTAGCCATGCAGTACCAATTATGCTACCTATTAAGCTAGCCAGGACAAGCCCAAATAGGTTGATAGGATATCACTACATGACACCGGTAACCGGTTATTTACTGATCATAGTGCAAACTATATGTACGGGGAGACTTTGTACGGCCGCCACACTGCATACTGTGCTTATAGCGCTACTGTAAATTAAAAAAAAACTCGCCATTGTTGCATGCAAACGCACAAAAACGTTAAAACAGAAGAAGTTAAAGAAATTGCCAAGCAAATTGATGATCTTATAACAGCTCGATGGCAGGAATAAAAGACACCGGAACCAAAGCGAGAAAGACATGAGAGATTTTATAAATTCATATTCAATACAAAAAGAAACGCACCTCTTGTATAAACATTGAACGTAGATGAAAAGGGAACTTTGAAAGCCATCGAACACGACAAATATGAAAATATTGCAGGCTCTGTTTGACTGAGCCTATTTATGGGCAGTAATGGAAATGCATATTAGTGCCCACGCCGCCTAGCCCCGTGTTGAACGCAATTCAATATTTACACCAATCAACAGTACAATTTTGATTCATCCCAAACGATGGTATGCATATGGCGGTGAACATGAACCTTCAATGCGGTATTTTCATTCCATGTTCAGCGGCGGATGGTACCCAGAAAAAAGAATGGGTTTCCCCTAAAGGTCAAGCGGGATTTGAATATGATCGCCAGTTACGATCAAAGTTAATGTGTTAAGCTCTGCGTACGTTTTTCATCATCTGGTGTTTTTAAAATTTAATTATTAAAAGACGATACAATTAAATAAAAAGAGTCACACTTTATATAATGTATAAAGTTATATTTAAGTTTTTGTTTGACAAGACAACTAATTACCTTTCTTCGTTAACAGTGATTAATATTTCGTTTTCTGCTCAACACGCGGTTAAATACCGAGAATGAGAAATATTACATCATCTGGGTTGGAGGTTATAAAACTGAGATTGGAAACTAGTCTCAAATCTCAAGCATCTGATTGGCTGAAATGGCGACTGGTCGCCATTTCAGCCAATCAGATGCTTGAGATTTGAGACTGGTTTCCATGCTCAGTTTTATAACCTTGGGCACAGGTTCAACCGGTTTACGTGTAATCTCAGATATGTCCGTATAACTTATCAATCCCTGGCTGTATCGATGCTAATTATTTCACAAAAGAAGCTGATGTACTGGCATAAACAGGTTAATTTCCCGAGATTTTCTTAACCTTATTCACCAAAGTGTTTCTAATATCATCATTCTCCGCAGCTCAACGATCTAATTTCCTGCGTCTTTAAGAAATTTTATCTAATAAATAGAAAGTGTTTGTGATAAATAAATTGCTCATCATCTATCACAATTTTAATTAATTGATTGACTTCTTCCGATTTTCATCCTAAATAATGTTTGTATTGCAGAGCAACACGCTTGCAGACTCGATATGATTATCGCGATATTTAACGAGAGCTTTCACGAGAACAGATTCATTTCAATTGATTCTGCCATTTTCCATAATTTTCCCAAGAAATATTCTCACAAACCATAATTCACGTGAAGCCCATCCAAAATTAAAGGCCATTTTCTTGTCTTTTTTTCATAATAATCAAACAAATGCTATTGTTAATATATAAAATGTTGTTATGGAGCGGTTAAACGGACTGTGTAAAGACATCATGAATTTGATCATTCCTTTACGTGCCTGTATTCAATTGATAATTTTTTACCAGCCAGTATTCGAAAGTAACTGTTTTTCTAACGTCTTAATATGATGATTGCTGCATGGGTTAAAATACTTCTTTCACTGTGGCAGATGCAGACACATTTATTATTCAGGCAAAACAGACAGCATATTTCCAAGTAAAGGTTGCCCTGGTGATCATTATACTGAAGATTAATAGGCCTTCTCAATTCCAATTATGAGGTTAACACAGTTGTGATGTAAGTTATTTTGTGGGATCTTCAGACACGAACAGCTTTTGTTGTTCTTTACCTTACGTTATCATAGGTCGCAAATCATCGGTGATCTATGATAGATAAAGAATTTTAGGAACTTTGAAAAACGTGTTTGTGAATTGCGTTATGCAAAATTTATCATGCACATACTTTTTCAAGTGTATTATAGGATTTGATGCAGGACATTATGTTTATAGATAAACGAAATATGCATAACAATTTTTATCAAATTGTGCATACTGCTTTTGTAAACAAAGGTAGAGAAACTAGACTTTGAGATTCCAACAGATCCTCACCTCTGTGACTTTTTATAAAGTATAATTTTCTGAAATCGTTTGCAACTATAGCAGTGGGGTATTTTTCTTTTTCCGAAACGACTGTATGAATATGTAACATTTTAAAAATCGATAAAAGTTAAAGAAATCCAATGTGTACGATACCAAAACGATTAGTGAAAAAAGTATTCCTGTATGATATTATTAATTATTCAGACGAAAACAAGGATAATTAAAAAAGACCTTTTCTATATCTTATTTTCGCTTCTATATCAACATTATATGCAAACATCAACGTAAAATTAAACGCCATTGTGTGTTTTTTTTAATCTGATGTCGACATTTATTCGAACGCAAAATCATCAACTGAATTTACATTTTTTTTTTACTTTTACGCAGAAAATAACCCGAAGACACCTATTTTTATTTCATATTTCGAAAATTTAAACATCTGGCAATAACGTGTTAAAGAATAAAGGTAGTTCATAGTTGGTTTTCGAGCTTATATTTCAGATACAAAGAACGTCTCCATTCAAAGATTTTATAATTAGTCGGCGGCAATGAGCCGCCGACTATATTTGTGCTTACTTTGAGAATTTAATGCGGAAGGATACCAGCATAATTTCAGAAATGTTTGTATTTTTGTTCAGATATATATTAATGAGAGATGTTTTGCAAAAAAAAGTATTCACAAATTGTTAACGAATTGCACCATTGGAACTAGTTGACATCGCTTTGTAGGATTTCTTTGAATTTTTTTTAAATTTTCAAATAATAAGTTCTCCTGAGCACGTGACTATTTTTGTGGGGATAACAGCATAATTTCAGAAATGTTTCTATTTTTGTTCTGATATATATATTAATGAGAGTTGTTGAGCAAAAAAAAACGTATTCACAAACGGTTAACGAATTGTATCATAGGAACTGATTGACATCGCTTTGTAGGATTTTTTTATTTTTCTTAAATTTTAAAATAATAAGTTCTCCTGAGCACGTGACTATTTTTTGAAAACAACGGTAGCCGGTCCTTCCGTATAATCGGTCAGGGATGTTGACTGTTGCACTGTAGATGTACCTGTTGGAAGTTGTGGAACATAATTCGTAAGAGTTTTGTTCGGAAACCAAGGTGTGAATAAATATACCATTGCGATACTGGTCATCCATTGTTATAATTGTACATTGCAAGACGTAGTTTCCATATAATCGGTCAGGGATGTTGACCTTTGCACTGTGTTTATACCTATGTGTGATCTTGTGGAACATAATTGGTGAGATTGTTTTTCGGGACAAAACGTAATTATACTATAAAATTATGGTACGTTGCTTTTTTAATCGTGCAATGGTCTGTTTGTTAATGTTTGTTATATACCGCGTCGATTGTTTTACGGGTTTGACATTGTTACGTAACACAGACGGCGTTTAGCCCAAACTACACACAACTCCGGTGATCTCCCCTTGATTGTGTTTCCCAAAAATATTGAACACTTTCGTTAGAACAAATTTCTAATGTTTTGTGCGCATTTAAATTGTGAAAGTTATGAAAATGATGCAAAATGAGTTTTTCGGAAGTGGAATTAACATGACAGATAGTACGTGAAATCCTGAAAGGATTACAAATAAACACAGACATGGACAAAAAATTTATTACAGTGATTTCGAAAGGTCATGGCATAAGGGTTTTAACTGTTTAAAACTATCCCAAATATTGCATATGTGCAGTCATTGTATGCATAAATGTGCAATCAACTTTACTTAAACAGTTTGGCATATTTTGCATATAATGATTTGTATAAAACCACTTGCATGGAAACACATCTGATTATTGTTTACATTTTCTGGTGAGGATGTAGTCTTACTAAAGATAGACACTTCAAGCACTTTGGAAAACAAAGTTCTGTATCACACTGGCAGTTAAACATCGTCCAGGCTTACAAGATTAGTCTTAACAAGGTAAATAGTTTTTTTTTACTAGAATAGCTTAAACTAGCTTCCTAAGTCTCAATGATATTTGTTTTTTCAATATGACCACTCCAAACATGGATTAAAGAAACTGGTATATTTAATTTTTAAAATTATCTAGTTTTTGCCAGGTAATGATTGCAACAACAGGAAAAAATTATGACGATCAGTTTGGATTAAACTTGAAAATTAACGATGTCAGACTTAATTTTCCTGCCTCAGAGATTTCAATAGATGCAAAGAGCATTGGCAAGAAACATAACTCTGTGTACCTTTTTTTCTGGGATTATCTCCCCGTTTTGTACTTGGAGATAAATGGTTAACCTGTTTCGGCAAGTTGGATATTTCTCAATTTCTACTTAGGGCATTGGCATGGAAGTTCTCACACTCACTTAACAGTGCATAGTTTATGACGCTTACAAGTTACATATTTCTGGATATAATCTTAGATTATAAATATGTTACATTAATTGATTTTCGTGTAAAATTCTTTTTATGCTCAGGTTCTGGCACAAGAAAGTTCTTTTTTCCATTATTTAGAACTAACTTGTGATTTCTTGCTGTTTTAACATTGTGCTATCATTTTAAATTTGTATCATCACAAACTTCGCTACCGGGGCTTATGTGTTGTCCAAACACAGCTTCTTTTTTTTGTTTATTTACAGTGAAAATTTTACTGCAATTTAACTTGTATCACATATCGATATGTCATTCAACATAGGCAACCCACAATGTTGCAAGCACATAACGTGTCTTCTATAGGAGTTTCTTCATTCTGTTTAGTTATTATAAATCATTATAACTGGAATAAAACTGGAATTCCTGTTACATTGAACATTATGTGTTTGTTTTATTTTGATTATGTTTACGCTCCGCTGGCTTGCAGCCCTTTCAGTGCTTTGATGTTTTTCATGTGACGATTTTTGAAAACGACAGAAGCCCGTACTATCGGGATGTTGACTGTTTCACTGCGTATGTTCTGATTTTTGTAGTAATAGAACGTAATAATCTCAGTCATTCAGATTTCGTCAGAGCAGTGTGATTACATTGTTGTGATTACATGAAAATCCTTCTCCCGCCGACTTTGATGCCTTGCATCAAAATTTTTCTTGTAATCATATAATACTTGTACCGGTGCATGTTCAAGGCAAATTTCGTATTATATTGTTGTTAACTACATAGTAAAATCGCTCTGTTTAGGGGAAAATGGAGGAAATCAGCGTGCCTTTCATAGATGGCGTTGTTTTTTAATAACCATTTCAGCAAGTGAAAATATTTTGCATGTTTTATAAAGCGATCTTCACACATTATCCTGACCAATTTTCATAAGATTTTGACAATATTTATTTTTGACGTCAAAACTGGGAGAACAACGTATCCGTTTATTTTGTTTTAAATCTGGGTTTCGGTGATAACATTTGCAATTAAACCGATACACCTAATTTAAATGTGTTTTGTTAAGCAAATATTAGGTTCATTAAAATGTTAAAAACATTGCAAAGCTCTAGAGATAGCGAACAAGATGTGATCAAGCTGTGAAATATAAACCCCATAAGATGTTTTCCTTGAATCATCACCATCTAAAAAAAAGAAAATGTACAATATTACAATCAAACTCATCTCTTTTGTCATATATTAAAGTAGTTACGTAACCATTATCAATGGAAAGATTTAGATCAAGAAAGTTTGCTTGCATTTCGGTGTTTGCTTTATAAAGCTTCAGTTCATCAGGATATATTTTGTTCACCTGAGATTGAAAGTAGTTATTATCTATTTTAAACAGATCGTCAAGGTACCTCGAGGTATTGTTAAAGGCAGAAATAATGCCATCTTAATGTTCTATAGAAATAGATAACATAATGATAGTGTCTCTAGCTGGGAGCGAACCCGCACCGTCACGGCGACAGCGCCTAGCCATGCAATTCCTGCGACGTAACCAACTGAGCTAACCGGGACAACGCCAAAAAACGTTGATCGGATAGCCCTGATATACGTAACAATCACTGCATGACATCGGTAACGGGTTAATTTACTGATAACAGTACTGACTAAATGTACGGGGAGACTTTTTACGGCCGCCACATTGCACAAATAGCGCTACTGTGAATTTCAAATGATAGTGTCTCTAGCTGGGAGCGAACCCGCACCGTCACGGCGACAGCGCCTAGCCATGCAATTCCTGCGACGTAACCAACTGAGCTAACCGGGACAACGCCAAAAAACGTTGATCGGATAGCCCTGATATACGTAACAATCACTGCATGACATCGGTAACGGGTTAATTTACTGATAACAGTACTGACTAAATGTACGGGGAGACTTTTTACGGCCGCCAAAGTCTCTTTTAAAGCTGTATAAAAACTGATCGGCAACAAGGGGTGCACAAAATGTATCCATACATATGCCAAAAGTACTTAAGCTCGTTGTTTGATGCAAACACAATTAACAATGCATCCCTTCTTCTGCAAGATTTAAGCCGGAACGTATGTTGTTTCCAGTTAGTGTAAACAAGTACATTTACTGCGGACTTTTCTTTATATATCTCAACTTATTTTATATCATTTATTATTAATCAGCCAGACTCTCAGTTCCCTGTTTTATCGGTGTTCATTTTCCTCCTTCTGACATAATCTTTAAATCCTAATATGATGTGAATGAATCGAATGTCATTTTGCCTAATTTTCAGTTTCCTTAACAAATGTAGAAAGATCTGCCGATAGATAGTACCAGACAGTAATACACCGAGCTGTCCATCATCTATACCATCATCTATCGCATGTTTATAATAATAAGCAATTCTTCTTCCGAATATTACATTACTTCATTTATCATCTTTGAACGCACTGTTGAACGGTTCGAACAAGCCTTTCAATAATTTTATTAACACGAAATCCTCTATCAAAGCATTACTCGCATAAAGCAAATGATTAAAAAGATACATTCAATTTAAAAAGCTGGAAATTGTTTTGAACAACTTAACAACTGGTGCTATTAAGAAATAAACGGAATGGTAGACATGATGATGTATTCCGTGCTTTAACCTAATCGGTTTTCTGGTGACTGAATATGATGACCGTTCAGCCCTTTCAAACTTTTTTGGTTTTATTATTTTGTGGCTCATGCGATCAAAATGATTGCATGCAGACAATGTATTTCAAAGTATTGTTTCTATGGTAACCATAATATTTAAAATGATAAACTAAATTCGAAAAGGCATCTTAAAAGTGCAAGTGTTTAAGAAAGTTCTTGGGTGATTTGCAGACAAATGTAATTTGTTTTGTTGCCTTGGTGACCACATAAGTGGTCTATAACGAATGAGAATCATCTTTCAGTATGTTAATGACGTGCAAGACTTTATTATTAATAGTAACAACGTTTCAGGTATTATTTGTAACAAACATGAATAAGAACAAACAGCCATTAAATTTGTTAAACTATGCATACTTTTGTATGCTGATGATACAGTGCTTCTTGCTGATTCGGCGGAAGATTTACAAGCCGCTTTAAATACATATGCCAGTTACTGTGACATTTGGAAATTACAATTGAATTTGAATAAAACAAAAATTCTTATATTTTCTAAAGGTAGACAACGTAATTATCATTTTGTCTATAAGAATGCACCGATTGAAATTGTAAATGAATATAAATATTTAGGTATATTATTCAGCAGATCAGGATCTTTTTATAAAGCTAAGCAAGAAATCGCAAAACAAGCCACTATAGCCATGTACTCACTAATTAAAAAAGCAAAAGACCTATGCCTTCCAATTGACTTACAAATTGATCTTTTTTCAAAAATTGTTAAACCAATATTACTATTTGGTTGTGAAATTTGGGGGTTTGGTAATCTGGACGTACTAGAAAGAGTACAACTAAATTTTTAAAGCATATTCTTAATGTTAAGACTTGCACTTCGAATTGTATTGTCTGTGGTGAAACAGGAACTATGCCACTGTCAATTGAAATAAAAAGTAGAATCGTAAGCTTTTGGGCTAAACTGGTTTGTGGTTTGTCCATCTCAAAAGAAACTATTTAACAATATGTATGCATTGTTGCTAAGCTATTTTAAATATTCAGACGTAAATCTTAATCATAACTTTCTTTGGATTAACGAATTAAAAAAGCATTTTTGTAACATGTGGAATGAATAATATCTGGGATACTCATGACTTTCCAAACATCAAATGGCTTACACTTACGATTAAACAAAAATTAAAAGATATTTTCCTTAATGATTGGTACTCAAGTTTAGAAAATGCAAGCAGTTGCAAAAATTATGGATTATTTAAATACAACTTTGGATTTGAAAATTATCTCATTAAAACACCAAACAATTATTTGAAATATATAATTAAATTTCGTACACGAAATCACAAATTTCCTATTGAGACTGGCCAATGGAATAGAACACCTTTAAATGAAAGAAAATGTACTTTATGCAATCTAACAATCGGTGATGAATATCATTATTTATTAGAATGCCCAGATTTTACTGATAAACGAAAACAAATGTTAAAAACTGATTACTATACAAGACCCAATATTGTGAAATTTAACAAATTAATGGACATGAATTTAAATAATTTTTCTGAATACAGGAAGTTTTACATATTTGTAAAAGATATTATGAAATTTCAGTAAAGTTTTTAATTACATGAAAATCCTATTGTTTATTTGTTTATGACGCAATATGTATTTCTCCCGTGAATATTTTGTTGGATATGTTATATTTATTATATCGAATCCTCGTTTAATATTTACAATATATATGGTGTTCATCTTTAAGTGTTCATGTATTGAGAGTATGAATAAAATCTTGATAAATCTTGCAAGAAGTTAATTGTTGAATTTTTGGCTTAATTAAAATACGCGGTATTATGCAATTTCAAAATAAGCCCAGAGCGGTGTGTCATTTATTATCAGATTTCAACCACAGACTTGTTTCATGTGTTATAAAGATACCGTGAAAGCAATATCAAAATAAGAAGAACCTGGTTCCATTCCATTAAATACAGACTGACAAGCGATCATTTAAATTCGATATCCAGTCATGCCATTGATTAACTTTATTGTAAAGAAGGCATAGTCAATCGGTTTTTTCCGTTAATTCACACATCAAATAGTATACGAATTAACACAAGCTATAGCTGTGGTCGTTTTATAAGACGGACTTATTTATGTTTGAATCGAATCTGGTATCATATATTAAATTTTTGCTCTAGTGGATTGTTCTCTTATTCTACCATCACCGCATAATTAGGTATATAAATTTTGAAAAGTAATATCGTGGTCTACTTTTCACTATCACTACCACCTCTTTCTGACTTTGTTTACTTGATTTCTTTATGTATGTAAGGAAGCAAGTAAGTAAGTAAATGTTTTATTATTGTGACCTGTGCATTACATATAACAATACTAATAAAATAAATATAAGAATATAAATAGCACCCGGCCCCAAGGGCATATAAGTCACCAACACACATTAGCAATTCTAAGTAACAGTAAGTCACGTGATGCAATGTTGTATAGTGTATCAAGAAAATATATAATTACACAACTGAGAGAAGAGTTTCAATTACAAAAACATTCTACTGGTTCAAGTAAATTACACTTTTTCTTTTATAATAGGCTTTAACAATATTTAGCAATTTTTCTTGGATGTAATTTTAACAAGGAAACCATTTTCTCATTAGTTGTTATAGATCTGAATCGATCACTATTTAAAATATCCCCAAATACTTCAAGTCATATAAGTTTAACATTCCCATCACATTAGGAAATGATTTTCGTCTTCTACTGCCCCTATTGTACAAAATCGGCACAGTCTCTCATCTTGGGCTTCATCGTTAAATCTACCTGTCTCTATTCTTAGTAACAGAATTCCACACCTGAATTGACTTAATATCGCTCTTTCATTTCTCTTAAAATGAAAGTGCCTCTACCTGGAAGCGAACCCGCACTGTCACGGCGACAGCGCCTAGCCCTGCAATTCTGACGACGCAGCCAATGGAGCTAACCGGGACAACCCAAAAAACGTTGATCGGTTAGCCCTGATAAACGTAATTATCACTGCACGACATCGGAAACGGGTTATTTGACTGATAAAAGTACTGACTATATGTACGGCCGCCATACTGCACATAATAGCGCTATAGCGCTACTGTGAATTTCAAATGATATTGACTCTACCTGGGATCGAACCTGCACCGTCACGGCGACAGCGCCTAGCCCTGCAATTCCGATTAAAAATTACTTTAGATTTAAAGTAACATAATCTTTACATTCAAAATTATTTTTAATAATAATCCGTTCTGCTCATCCGCAAGTACATTATGACCACATCCTTTTATTAATAAACTAAGTATATAGTTTGTTTATGCATGACAACAGACCGATATTATTCATTGGTAGTCGATTCGTATCTTTAATGATAGGACATATAATTGATTTCCTCCAAACCGATGGTATTATTCCCGAATCATCCATCAACTGAAATAGTTGCTGCAAAACTGCTATAACAGATGGGAATTTTAAAACATCATATGGGATTTTATCGTAACCACAGGCGGACCCTGATCTTGCGTTCATAATAATACAGGTGATTTCCTCCAATGTTATGTTTGAATTCAGGTGTTCATATAGCGGGTCTGCGCTGTTGTATTCAATTTACTGTTTATATATTTTTGCTTTATTATAGTTTGTTTCATCAAAGTCGTTAACACCAGTATTAAAGTAAAGATTTTTATATTCATTTTTCCATCTCAGCATTTTCGTCAGTAGTAATATTGCCATAAGAGTCTGTAATCTCCATCGGTTTAGATTTATCAGTCCGAGGCCTTTAACGCCAAAACTCTGTTGGATTTGATGTGGTCATATTGTCTATTTCAAATACCTGTTATTTCCTATAATCTCGTTCAGTTTGTTTAATTTTTTTGTCAAATTCATATCGTGCCGACACATATTCAGCATGCAAGTTTTTAATGCGATTATTTTCATGATAACGCTCTCTCCTTTACATGCATGTTATTCCAAAGACCATGCAGTTCATCATTCCAATAAGTAGAATATTTGAAACGTCTTTTTGATCGTTTTGTTGATTTGTACTGGGGAATTCGGCGTGTCATTTCTTGGGAAAGGGTTTCACATAAACTATCATATATATATATATAGTCTTATCATCTGGTACCCGTAATCTCTCTCCCAGTAATCCGTGCAACCGATTCGAATCAACAATGGACTGTACCGTTAACACTTTGAACGATTTAAAGGCACGAAAAAATATGGGTCACACAGAGGTTTTCTACAACGGCTTTACCCTTCCGAGATATTGACGTATAATTATCGTCTGTGAAACGACCACTCAATACACAAAATTTAGAATCGTTCAAGAATTCAATAAAATCATGTCCTCTCCGTTCATGTATTGAGTCCAGGCCATCTGATAGTTTTATGTATCTATCATTTTGTCTATAAAAAGTACTGATAGCTTATGGTATGACCTGACTGTTTCGTGTAATTAAAGGCAATACTTTGATTTTTGTATTATTGAAGACCCTCGAATTCTAGCAAAGGTGCCTTTTCCGTGTGATCGAGAAGTCTTAACGATATTTACGTTTTAACGAAATATCAGTTGTTTTAATTTCATTTACTTACTTGAAACAAAAACCACAACGCCAATAAATATGATAGTTTTAAAATTCGTAACTCTACATTACTTTTAATTAATGTTGTACAGTCTTACAAACTGTAATACTGTTGTCCATACTGAACAATCCAAAAGCTCTAAAGAAGGCATACACAAAACTTCCGATAAATACAATTATTAGCCCTGACAGCATGTAGATAACCAACAGACAAGAAACAAAGTATGTGTTTCATAGATATGGGTCAAAAGTTAATCGTTTTCACAATATCCATTGGTGTTGTGCATTCGATTTCTTATTCCCTACCGAATACAACCGAAAGAAATGTCTAATTCTACTACTCAATTCGTTATTTTATTTGCCAAATTTATGGAAATGATAAAAACACGACTTAGATAATTCTAGTCAATAAATTTTAATTTTCATATTATTTTAATTCGAGCTGTACCATGCAGTCTCTTGAAGTCTTGAAGAAATAAGAGTATTCATTATCTGTTTCAAGTAGGCTAGCACAGGTGTACTTTAAAACTGAATCCCGTTTTTCACAGTATGTTTATTATAAGCTTTTCAGCATTTATGAATTAAGAAGAAGTAGAAGACCGTCATTAAAATTCGTCCTTACAATTTCGTACTAAATATTAAAACATAATTATATCCATATGTTTTAAGTTTCTATAAATCCATAACATGCTACTTCTCATGCTTACTCATGACAAGCAGATTCGTGATGTTTTATTTGGGGCGCGTCACGGGAAAAGGTACCTTCGGTCATTTTTAGCGATATTTTAGTTTTTACTAAATTTAGAAAGAACTTACAACTATAAATCAATTTCTTATAACTAAAATGTGATTTTATTACACATTTTGACAATAAAATGGTATTTTTACCGCGAAATGCATAATAAATAATGTCGTCTGCTCAAATTTATGACGTCATTCCCAAGATTGACGTCAACTGTCCGAAGGTACCTTTTTTCCGTGACGCGCCCCATTTAATATCCTGAGATATCTAAGCACTTATATTTCAATACCAGAATCTGACAGTTTTCAGGCTTTTCCATTGATAGTGTTATGTTTTCCTTTTTTTCAAATTAATAGTAGATCTATTCTAAAGTGGCAAACGCGTACTTGCTCAACTTAATATAATTTAATTTTCTTTCTGTTTCAGGGTTACTGAAGATGTTGTTCTATGTATCTCTCTGATAGCCAGTATCTAAAATAAGAAGTTCCGGTGAGTAATTTTATATGCAATAAAATCGGTTTACAAATGGTGATGAAAATATTTATTACAGTAATGTTTGGCATAATTTGGCAAACTTAATTGTGCCAGTTCTATAAATTGCAATCTAAACGTTAGGATTGAGTTTTAAATTATTTTACTTTCTCGGATATTACCCTTTTTTCATTTTTGCAAATTATATGAAACTGACTTTTGACCTATTAACGTGGTCTTACTGAAAGTTTCATAACGTGTAAACCGGAACACTTGTGACAGTGTACATGTTGTTTGTGTACGGAAAGATTGCTTTCATGTTACTGTGCAAATCATACCTATTATGCATATGTCTATAACGGTAAGAAAATGGAGCCTGCAAAATTTATTGGAAACACAGGTACCACATCAAAAACTGAACGGGTTTTATCGAAATATATTATAAATTTTGCGCTTATAACCAAAAATACCGCATTTGAAGGAAAGTTTGGTGATGATGAAAATGTTAGACATGGACTAAAGATCTGAAGTCAGACACTAAGGAATGGCGAAATAACAAGGACGTAAGACATAATGTAACCAATAATAAGGCGTTATAGATTTTTGTAATATCAGGAGCGCTAAACATGAACCTCAACATGCACAACCTTTGCCAGTGATAACATGGCACGTTAGACATTATGGTTATCGTTAATCTCAATGACGAAGACAAAATATGTTAATGATTTTTAAATGTGTTACTGAAATAAACCAATATTTAAGGTTAAATTGTTACTGTACGGTAACAAAACCGTAAGGCGTACAGATTTTGCAATTGATAACAATAGGCCAGACATTGAGTACATAACAATATTTTCTACTGAGAGGGTTTTCCTACATTGTAGGTCATGATATATAAAAAACGCTAGACACGAAATACTTGGCGGATGTTGACTGTGCTGTTAAGGGCATCACATATGGATGTATGTCACTGTTTATCTGTAGCTATAATAAGTCCATTATGTGAGACTGTTATTGATTTGTATTCCAATGGTACCAATAATGTTGCAGTTCATATTTTGTTCGTATTAAATCACAAGGTCGTCGTTTTCATAAATACACTGAACAGTTGTTATTTGCGGCAATGAAGCTATACATCAATGTTAATATACATATGTGCCCTATGAAAGCAATAACGCCAGGCTTGAATGGAAATTAACATGTTTATAGTTACAGTATATATGTCAGACGTGAATGAAGAATATGGAAATATTGCTGACTCGTATATTACATTGTCGAGTGGTAATGAAGCAGCAAAAACAGAAGCAAACCTATAATATTATACAGCTGATTATTTACTGACCTGCATGGACAAATGTCTTTAATGCCAGCTGTCTTATCCGTCTATGACAAATTTCTTCATTATGTATTAGGAAATTTTACCGATCTCTGACCAACATACGCTTGAGTACGTTTTATCATAACTGTGTTGTTTTAGGTGCGTTTTTAATCCCAATGACTAACTCATGCTCTCGTTTCGTCTCTACTGTAGGGTGTGAGGGAGGCTTTGTTTTCTGCATAGTTTACTATGTTTTATCGAGTAATTGTTGTGAATGGAACTTCTTTCCCATTCTTTTTTTAGAAAACATTTATATTTCTTTTTTAAATGGTGATCATTTAAAATAAAAATTGATTAACTTGGTGAAATGGGTTTTTTGATCTTACAATTTTAACAATTTAGTCAGACACTGTATCATAATTGTGATGGAATAATGCCATATTTCTTATTGTATTATTGATACACACTCCTCTAAAAGTAATACATTTAATTATTTTGATTTATTTTATTTATTTAGATTATTGAATTTAAAGCAATCATATGTTTGATTACTTACAAGTCTTAATATTCAACATACTGGTGATTTATTGAAAGGTATCGAATAGTGATTTATAGAAAGGTATCGAATAGTGATTTATAGAAAAGTATCGAATAGTGATTTATAGAAAGGTATTGAATAGTGATTTATAGAAAGGTATCGAATAGTGATTTATAGAAAGGTATCGAATAGTGATTTATAGAAAGGTATCGAATAGTGATTTATAGAAAGGTATAGAATAACTAACAGTGTATGTCCATAAATTCTCTAAAGGGTTACACTGAAAAGCCTTTATCATAGTAATACAGTTGTAGAAATGTTTAATCATCTTGGCCAGATTTTCAGACATTTCAAACTAACAACGATTTAATCTTTCGCATTGAGATGCCAGACAAGTTTTTGTGCGATTTAGCTTTTATTTATTCCTTAATATATATTTTAATAATGAGTCTGTGCGTGTCATGAAATCACTAAGTTACAAGGTTGATAATCACTTTGGAAATTAGCCAGACTGCTATATCGTTCTTGCTTTAAGGTAGGCTTAGTTTAGTCTGGTCAGCAAGGTCAACCTTACCAAAGACCAATGTCTTGATAAAAGTCGTTTAATTGTCTACTTTCTATTCAGAATCTAACTTTTCCTATGTTCTAGGATGAATGTTTGTGAAATCTTCGACCACCATTTCGTCTGTTTTGCGTTTATGTTGCTGTCAGTTTTTCTGCGGAGAAACGTGTGGCAATATAACTTTTGATTTCTAATAAATCATTTTCTCTCTCGTCATTTCAAACATATAGCAAACCTCAACATTTCTATTTGTTCTCTCCATGCGATTTTTGAAATATTCATCGACCTTTCATAATGTTCCCGTATCACGTTTTTGGTCCTTTACCCAATGGCTTTTGCAATACTTTATTCTCCCTTCGCACACGAAATTTAAGACGGGCAACCCCAGACTTTTCCGTATTTTGTGGTTGAATCAAGAATACAATTTTTAATTTACAAATGTTAAAATTTCTTAAGCATGTACTGTCGTTGTTACCATCTTTCACTTATTACACACATGTAGCGTGCCGACTTTCTTGAAGTTTTCTCTAGAGGTAGGAACACCATTTTAGTTCGCGCAGTCAGTTTTTATTTATTTTTAGATGTGATTTTGCATGCAATAATTTGACATTTTCACATCGTTTTACGGAACGTTTTGATAGAGTTTTATTGAGTAGAGCTATTGTATTTTGTAAAGCGCGGATTGCTGACAGATAATTGGCTTTCTCATTAAATGCTGCGCACACAGATGTATTCAAATCAAAGCCAAGAATCTAAACTATCCAGGCCTACCTTTAAATGGAAACAGCTATTTAGATAAATAAATATTAGTTAAACGACTAGGAAACAAACATTGAGTAGGTCTTTAGTAGCTAAATGTGAAAAAAATGAAACAAGTAAGCTTTTTTTAATCATAAATATAGATTTCTGTATAGAGATTGTGTCAATAACTGAAATGTTATAGAAATTCAAAGGATTACATGTAAAAAGGATGAATCCTATCAAATAAACTTATTTGCAAGGATTAAAAGTGCTTGGAACTAAGAAACAAACTGTAGCCACAGGTAAGACATGTTGTTTTGAAACTTCGCTGGACTGTATCCATATGTTCAGTCCAACTGTAACAAATAGAACATGGCCGTCCGTCTTCTAAGCCTCCAAAGGTGTGTAAAATGGTTGATCATATTTTATGGATTCTTCTACGTTGTATAGATATATTTAATCATTAATACTAATAAATAGTCCGAGGAAGAGAGCAACTCTTAAACGTCAACATACACCTGTTGTTTCATTAGTAAAGAGCCACATCTGTTTTAATCATTTTTTCATTATTTTGTTGTGTGTCAAAGTCATTTGTGACATTTCATTTTAACTGTTGTTTTATCAACAACATTTTACGTAGTTAATATTATTTTTGTAGAATTACCTGACAATATAATAAATGAGACTGAAAAAATCACTTCGATTCATTTTTATGTGCTCCGCATACTGCACTGTTATTTACTTTGAATAAAGAAGTAGAAATATTTAGGGGTACTTGTAGGTACAAGACAGACCCTTAAATAGCCACTTGAAAAGAGATAACTATCAATATTTAGTAAGCAAACCTTAAACAACTACATTGAAATAGTCAGGGTTCGACAATTGCAAAAGCAAGGTATAAATAGAAAGGTTAATCTAATACCGCATGCGCTGTTGATGAAATTATGGCATTTTTATGCTTACTGACTTTTATTTGTACGAAAACCTTAAGAGAACCTGCTGGGGCAAGTGTGAGTTTGGTCACCCTAGAACCTGGATTAAATCTCTTGTGGCAAATTGTTTTGCCACTGACCGTTCCAAGGCGGTTACCCCTCAGGTTTTTATTTTTGTTAATTGTTTGTGATGTCTGTTTTGAAATTGTTCATTTATAAACAATGCTCTCTCCTTTCCTCTCTTCTTCTTGGTTGTGTGGGGAGGCTGTGTCTTCTGAATGTGGCAATGTGACCTGATATGCGTACTTTACTTTTTTGCTATTGGTCAAAACGCTAAAATTTTTATCATGTGTATCGAAATATCATGTTAGTAGTGAAATGGCAATCCTTATTAAATGGTTCCATTTTTTTTTGTAGTAAAACACCTAAATCTTCAAGTAAAGCATTTGGCCTTACTTCCTCGTTTAGACATTAATTTCACGACATTGTATCGCATTTGGTCACAGAAAAATTGCAGAATGTCTGCTTTTCCATTAATTCAAGACAACTGAACGTTTGATGCACAATTCTCTTGCTATTACATACAGTCACACTTTCGACGAGTTACTTTTGCCCATTAACTATAAATATACGATGCAATAAACTAGAAATATCAAAGTTTTCTAGTCTAGAAAATAAGAAACACATTTCAGTCTGAAAAATTACGACATTGCTATTCAGTAGACAAATGTTTCTCTATTTTAGTTGAATTACAGAAAACATTGCGAAATAACGTAGTGCTTTATTGTGTACTGCAACAATATTAAACAATATATTTCATGTTAAATGTAGTTTCTTCGGTTATTATATATGGTCAATAGTCGCATCTTTTATTATTTCTGTCGTTACAAATAAAAATAATATTTTCCTTTTCTAAGAATATATGGTAAATAAGAAATTGACTCTTAATAGTATATTAATTTTATAACAGATCATTGTCGGATTGTCATATATGAATAACACGTTTGCAATCTCTACAAAGAATGTTTTATAGGGTTGTTTTAACTTTAAATAAAAATTTTAACGTACTTTATGAATTTATGTTATGATCTCTTTATTTGAAATTAATTATCTCTTTCATCATTGAATTGTTGATATTATTCTTAGTTGCACAGGGATGTTTGCCAATAGCTATTGTATTTTTAATCGTGAAATTGGATTAACTACTTTATTAAAATAAATTCTATCAAAATTAATTATATTTGTTTTCAAAATTGCATTTATTTCAAACGAATCAAAAAGTCGAACGGAGTGTCCCGTTGACATCTCTTAGTACTTATATTTTAAATTACAAGCAAACGAAAAGAAAGGAAGGTGCAAAAAGATGGAATTGTTTGATAGGTCACAATTTTTATACAGATATTGTGAGATTATTTGGAAACGAAAGAAGTTATTATTATAGATTATTGAGAAAAGACAGACCTTGCTGGCTGTTGTGTATAGCTTGATTGTGAGATTATTTGGAAACGAAAGAAATTATTATAGATTATTGAGAAAAGACAGACCTTGCTGGCTGTTATGTATAGCTCCATGGGAATATTTATACGTCTATTTTGATTTCTGATGTTACCTTTCTTGCAAAAAGTGTTGGTTATGTTTGTAAATAAGTAAACACATGTAGAAAACAAGAAAAAGTAACCAGCCAATAACAATAATTCACGTGTGTGAGATGAAAATGTTCGCAATCTGTGTATGAAAAAGACAAGGAAAACGACGATAAGCATGTGACAAATGGTAATTATTAGGCACAACAGACTGAATTGTGCTGTATATCAGTCACAATAGACATATTATATTCTATCCTCCTCATACTAACCAGCAAAATAGGAATTTATGTTTGTATTCATAATACTTGTTATAAAAAGCATAAAAATGCATATAAAAACACGATTTTTGTTGACTGTATTTCAGTATTTAAAACGTCTCTAAGTACATGAACACATACAAACCTTACGCATAACACAAACACCATACATACATACTAAGCCCAAAAATTCAAAGGAATGAAAGAAGAAACACTTTAATTAATAATGAGAGAAGCGGTCGAATGAAATCAACAGTTGTACCTTATTTTTAAAAAAAGGTATAATTTATATATTATTCAAGATGTACGAGAGTGTTTGTATTATGAGATTTCCCGTCGCATCACATTGTTGAGGTCTAATCAACTGCAAAAATGAGGTTTAATGATATGTTTACGTAAATTGTTAACTTTATACATACAATGGGCATATGAGTAAAAATCTTTTTTAAAAATCTTATTTCAAAATTTACAGATACTATCTTTTTGTTCTATATAAAGATATCATCCTCTTTCTATTTCTTATGTGTGTGAGGATAATTTAAATCTTGTTTACGTAATCAGGATTTGTGTGTCGTTTATACGGTCAGGACAATTAAGGTTCTGATGAGAGTGAATAGCATATAATGAGTTAAATATATTTTCTAAATGATATTCATGATTGAGTATTTTTGATGGAATTTCTACCTTATACTGGTTTTAAATCTGTTGTTCGAGTTCGTTTGTCGTTCCTGTCCTCGCGCTTCTTTTCTATACTGTAATGGTTAAATATATGTTCATGTGTAATAATTGCACGATATTTGTTATTTCTGATTGAGCTCGAAAACATCCTTCTATTGATTCTTCACGTCAAAGCACTTAACTTCCAAAAATATGATATCTTTTCCTTTTTCTCAATTTCCTGATATGCATTTCTTTAATGTTATCCCATTATCGTTTTTGTACTTTTTTGTTTGCAAGTTTTTGTGAGTTAGCTGTTTATAATGTTGTATTTTTGGATCGTCCCCTGATCAATGAGAAAAAACTCTTCCACTAACTTTATGTTTTACAATGTATTAAGCATCCCTACTACTTTAAGTTTCTTAAATAACATTCTCTAACATTCCGTAACTCTTTTGATTTAAAAGTTCTTAACATTTTCAACAGGTCTCAAAATCCTAAGGCAAGACATAACGTTGGAAAGATGGATCAGTCGATGTCTTACGAAAGCTGTCATGTGTGTTAATGGGTCTGCAGAATTCAATTCTGGTATTATTCTGCTTCTAATTCAAGTTGTATTCAAGTTTTTATCGGGAATATAGCATACAAAATATGTAGATGTCAAGAGACTAGGGAATTTATACCGGGTTAGTCAGTGGTTGTTAGAAAAATAAAACAATGGAGATGTTTTATCAATTTCTTCACTTAATTAATAAATCTATCGGTCACTTCAAACAGTATTTATCCCTCTACAGTAAACTGGGGAAGTTTACAAGACAATGACAATTTCTTATAAAATCTTGGAAAATAACTTTTGGATTCCGTCGGTTCCTTTAATGTCTTTCTGCTTGGTGTTCACAGTAACTACTTATGATGTGTATGTTTGCATGCTTTAATATTGAGGCTTGATGGGTCGGTACGTGTTGTTTCACAAAAGGCAACTTGAACATGTTTGTTCTTATGAATGTAAAAGAGTAAATGTGTTGGTGCGAAATAATGATTTAACCTCCACCCCTGTGGCGAATACGTTCTTGCAACTGACTGTTTTAAGGCGTCACATTGTGGGCTTTTTTCGTTAACTGTGGTATCTTTTATTAGAAATAAGTCTCAACCTGATTTAGCTTGGAAGTTACTCAATATTTGCGGTAAGTTGCGTTGTCTGGTTGTGATTTTTCCTGTATGCGTACTTTGTACCATGTTTTCAGCAGTCTGCGATAGTCAGACCCAGTTGTTTCCTTTTTTAATTTCATTGTTGTTTGTGTGCTTTCTGAGAATTTTAAACTGTGTAAAAGCCCACGTATTACTTTAACACATGTAATGCCGATTTATGGACTGCTTTAGATTCCATTGAAGTGACAAATTGTTTATTTATTCATTTGTGTGGGAACAACTTCTATACAAAACTTGGAAGTACACGACAATGCATGCAATAGATACTTTATAATAATCAGACAATGACAAAAAAACAGAAGATATGGTAGCAGATTAATGACCAGATAAAAAGTTAATTAGTTTTATTGAAAACCAATAGCGAATAAAGTGTAAAATGCAAAGTGTATATAATCTTTATTACGCTCACAGCAACCTGAAAAAACAGTGTTTTCTCTCACTTTCTACTTTGATTTTACATATGCATAAATTAAACATCTTTTTAATTAATTGACAACACATTGTTTTAAGCATTTGGTAAAAAAGATTAGTGTCCTATTTCATGATTTCTGTTATGTGAATTAAGCTTTCATATTTTATGTTTCAATTATATGTAGAGTTTGATGCCTCGGAGATAAAATAGGCATGTATAATATATCTTACCAAAATTAATGTTTTTTTCAATCGACATGTTGTTGGGTTATAATCGTGTTTCAGGATCACTGAATCATTGGGCATAAGTTTTCAACCGATGGGTTAAAAATGAACTCAGATTCAAAAGTATATAAAAATATTAATTAATAGTTGTGTGACTTGCGGCTAACAGTCTTTTTGTGGAGTAACTGGTAAATGGATCAATATATTTATTAAGAACAGCTTTAAATGCACTTTTCGCATATCACGTATAATATAATTGTAAAACATGCCAGTGCTTATATCTTTTTTATTGACAATTTATTAAGTTCACTTAATATTAAAAGCATTCTTGAAATCTAATGCAAGCGTTGTTGGCCTAATAACTTCTATTGAAAGGTTTTGATTCTTGCCTTGAATACGTTGTGAAAATTTCGTCGATTTTCTAGTTCTGTTTCAAAACAATCTCTTACGGGAACTTATATCAGTGGGGATTTTAGTGAATAGTTACGCTGAACATTAGATTCTAATCATTCATCGTCACAATAGCAATTTTTAATTGCAATTTTATTTTATGATTAAGATGAGGAAATCGGCGATTAAATTGCAAAATTTCTTTCTCTATTTGTGCCCACAGCCCTGTGAGTTTTGAAATGTGTTATTATCTATATTTTACTTATCATCAAGATACCGCGAGTTGCTATTTATTATCTTCAATTGATGTTGCTAATGAACTGGAGAAGTTATATGTTGTTGCACCCTAGACCTGGTTTAATATCCCCACCCGTGGAAAAAATTGTTTAACCATAGACAATACCAAGGAGATAACCATTGGTTCTCCTTTTAATTAGTTTGCATTATTGAAATCGATCGTAATATAAATTGGTGCCGTCTGTCTCTATGTTTCTGAATGTGGCCTTTCGTGATATTCTTAGTTCACTTTCTGAAACACTCAATAAATTTGTAAAAAAATTGTGTGTAATGTAATAATTTATACGTCGTAACTTATTGTGCTCAACGTAAACATTTTTTCACTTAATATTTATTAATTTTACGCCACGAAATAGATGGGCCGCCAGAAACTTAAACAAACTATAACGATTGCTTGTTGCCTTTAAACGTTGTCTTTAGCTTTCTGATATATCTGCAAGTCGTTTGTGTTTTTCATCTGAATTATGTTATCTCTTATTACCATGTTGGAGTTCATCTGTGTATGCAAGATTCCCATAAAATATACATGTATAGATTCTCTGGTGACCGATTATAGGCTGCTTGTTCTCTTGATTCTCCAGTTACATCGAATTTCATTATGATAGTTTTGCCAAATCCAATACTGAATTTACTATAGATTGTACGCCTCTTTGGGTTCTTTTCTGCAGTAATGTCCATATCTGGAATTCCGAAATATAATTCTAAAAAGTGAAACATATAACAAAATACGAATTTCCAATTAACTGAGTAGATTGAGTAGAAAAAGAAAATACTGCAGATTGTGATAACATCGCGAAACTTTGCACAATTGTTGTGAGTTAATTTATGAAGGAATTTCAAGAACTCTACAGAAAATTCTTCTTCTAAAAGTTCCATCGTCATCATTGTTGCCTTCTTCTACAAAAGCTAAGAGCAAACCATGATAATAGCATGAGGCTTCGCACAACTATTTTGAATGGCATTAGATTTGATTTAAGTGATGGAGGCATGTCTAAAAATCCAGACTTTTGGTTTTATTTGAGACGGAAATTATTTATAAAAAAAACAAAAACAGATCTATTATTTTACAATTATACAAACACGACTTTATTAATATAACATTTATAAACTTTTATCCAAAAAATAGACAAACTCTCGGAGATAGGATTTTGATTTGTTGAGCAGACATTACACTTTTAGCCTATTCTTTGCATAAGACCACCTTGTGAGTACAAACGATTGATATAAGAGAAATTCAATGAAACAAATATCCCGTGTGGTTTCATTAATAATCGGCTTAATAAATGGAGTTTGGTACAAACATTTTATTTAATAGAACATGTATAAGACGAATTAATATCAATAGTACGAGTTTAAAAATATCTCAAATAAGAAAAACAAGTTTAGGAAAAAACAAGTCTCCTTACAGTTTGTCAAGATGAGAAAGAAAATGAAAGCACATTCTACGCATTAAACGATATTAGTTAACAGCACACACAAAAACAAAATTGATGAAAAAGAACGTTGAAAGCTACCGAACACGACAAATATGAAAATATTGCAAGCTCGGTTTGATTAAGCCTGTTCACGGGCAGTTATGGAGATGAATATTACTGCCCACGCCGCCTAGCCCCGGGTTGATAAATATTTACACCAATAAACAGTACTATTTTGATCCATCCCAAATACAATAATTTAGTGTTGTTGTTTTTCGGAGATTTTCAGCATTTATTTCTTGTCTGGTATAAACACAAATTGCTTTTTTAAGTTTCGTTATTAAGAGTGTGTGAAATAATAATACCTATGTAAAAAGAAACAGACTAAAGACATTTTTACGAAATTCTATTATTGTGGTGTATGAAATAAATTCCTTATACCGATGCAACACTATTACAAGCCTTACTAGATGTCACCTATGCATAAATAGTATGGGGCATTCTGCATTGACATTAGCTTCAACGAGTAGCACAGAAAAACATATATTTTTCAATTTTATATACGTATGGCTTCTTGAGTGACAATAATTTTGAATTTCTGTACTTTTTGTTTCTCCATGTTTTCGTTTGATCCATTTCTTGCTGAACGAGCTTAACTATTATTTACAGTACGTTGCAGAGAAAACCTACAATAACCAGATTTCTAAACAATGTTTATATTCGGGATATTTAATTTTTGTAGTTCTTATTGGTAATTGTAAAACATGATAAATCAGTATGTGTTCACTGTAAAACTCTAAATTCCATGGTGCACTGAAACGTGTACGTCATATTTGAGATTATTTGTATTTCATTCAATTTTGGGAATATCAATATTTCAAATTTGATTCCGTTTTTAAGAAAGAAGCTTTTAGGAAAAAAAACCAACCCCTTCGTTCTCAGAAACGTATGTGTGATCTAACAAATATTTTGAGTACAACAATGAATACGACCTACATCTGGTTCAGGAAAAGCTTATGTTTTATAGGATTTGGATCCTCTCTGCCAGATATTTTATCTAAAGATAACATTGATAACGGGATACCATATTGTTTCTTCCAGGTTTACCCTACCAGATTGTC
>JAZAYU010000462.1:229290-333674 GCA_038501625.1 Corbicula japonica
TTATGAAATTTCAGTAAAGATTTTAATAACATGAAAATCCTATTGTTTATTTGTTTATGACGCAATATGTATTTCTCCCGTGAATATTTTGTTGGATATGTTATAGTTATTATATCGAATCCTCGTTTAATATTTACAATATATATTGTGTTCTTCATCTTTAAGTGTTCATGTATTGAGAGTATGAATAAAATCTTGATAAATCTTGGCAAGAAGTTAATTGTTGAATCTTTGGGCTTAATTAAAATACGCGGTATTATGCAATTTCAAAATAAGCCCAGAGCGGTGTGTCATTTATTATCAGGTTTCAACCACAGACTTGTTTCATGTGTTATAAAGATACCGTGAAAGCAATATCAAAATAAGAAGAACCTGTTTCCATTCCATTAAATACAGACAGACAAGCGATCATTTAAATTCGATATCCAGTCATGCCATTGATTAACTTTATTGTAAAGAAGGCATAGTCAATCAGTTTTTTCCGTTAATTCACACATCAAATAGTATACGAATTAACACAAGCTATAGCTGTGGTCGTTTTATAAGACGGACTTATTTATGTTTGAATCGAATCTGGTATCATATATTAAATTTTTGCTCTAGTGGATTGTTATCTTATTCTACCATCACCGCATAATTAGGTATATAAATTTTGAAAAGTAATATCGTGGTCTACTTTTCACTATCACTACCACCTCTTTCTGACTTTGTTTACTTGATTTCTTTATGTATGTAAGGAAGCAAGTAAGTAAGTAAATGTTTTATTATTGTGACCTGTGCATTACATATAACAATACTAATAAAATAAATATAAGAATATAAATAGCACCCGGCCCCAAGGGCATATAAGTCACCAACACACATTAGCAATTCTAAGTAACAGTAAGTCACATGATGCAATGTTGTATAGTGTATCAAGAAAATATATAATTACACAACTGAGAGAACAGTTTCAATTACAAAAACATTCTACTGGTACAAGTAAATTACACTTTTTCTTTTATAATAGGCTTGAACAAGATATTTAGCAATTTTTCTTGGATGTAATTTTAACAAGGAAATCATTTTCTCATTAGTTGTTATAGATCTGAATCGATCACTATTTAAAATATCCCCAAATACTTCCAGTCTTATATAAGTATAACATTCCCATCACATTAGGAAATGATTTTCGTCTTCTACTGCCCCTATTGTACAAAATCGGCACAGTCTCTCATCTTGGGCTTCATCGTTAAATCTACCTGTCTCTATTCTTAGTAACAGAATTCCACACCTGAATTGACTTAATATCGCTCTTTCATTTCTCTTAAAATGAAAGTGCCTCTACCTGGAAGCGAACCCGCACTGTCACGGCGACAGCGCCTAGCCCTGCAATTCTGACGACGCAGCCAATTGAGCTAACCGGGACAACCCCAAAAAACGTTGATCGGTTAGCCCTGATAAACGTAATTATCACTGCACGACATCGGAAACGGGTTATTTTACTGATAAAAGTACTGACTATATGTACGGCCGCCATACTGCACATATAGCGCTACTGTGAATTTCAAATGATATTGACTCTACCTGGGAGCGAACCTGCACCGTCACGGCGACAGCGCCTAGCCCTGCAATTCCGATTAAAAATTACTTAAGATTTAATGTAACATAATCTTTACATTCAAAATTATTTTTAATAATAATCCGTTCTGCTCATCCGCAAGTACATTATGACGACATCCTTTTATTAATAAACGAAGTATATAGTTTGTTTATGCATGACAACAGACCGATATTATTCATTGGTAGTCGATTCGTATCTTTAATGATAGGACATATAATTGATTTCCTCCAAACCGATGGTATTATTCCCGAATCATTCATCAACTGAAATAGTTGCTGCAAAACTGCTATAACAGATGGGAATTTTAAAACATCATATGGGATTTTATCGTAACCACAGGCGGACCCTGATCTTGCGTTCATAATAATACAGGTGATTTCCTCCAATGTTATGTTTGAATTCAGGTGTTCATATAGCGGGTCTGCGCTGTTGTATTCAATTTACTGTTTATATACTTTTGCTTTATTATAGTTTGTTTCATCAAAGTCGTTAACACCAGTATTAATGTAAAGATTTTTATATTCATTTTTCCATCTCAGCATTTTCGTCAGTAGTAATATTGCCATAAGAGTCTGTAATCTCCATCGGTTTAGATTTTTCAGTCCGAGGCCTTTAACGCCAAAACTCTGTTGGATTTGATGTGGTCATATTGTCTATTTCAAATACCTGTTATTTCCTATAATCTCGTTCAGTTTGTTTCATTTTTTGTCAAATTCATATCGTGCCGACACATATTCAGCATGCAAGTTTTTAATGCGATTATTTTCATGATAATTTAAAAACGCTCTCTCCTTTACATGCATGTTATTCCAAAGACCATGCAGTTCATCATTCCAATATGGTGTAGAATATTTGAAACGTCTTTTTGATCGTTTTGTTGATTTGTACTGGGGAATTCGGCGTGTCATTTCTTGGGAAAGGGTTTCACATAAACTATCATATATATATATATAGTCTTATCATCTGGTACCCGTAATCTCTCTCCCAGTAATCCGTGCAACCGATTCGAATCGACAATGGACTGTACCGTTAACACTTTGAACGATTTAAAGGCACGAAAAAATATGGGTCACACAGAGGTTTTCTACAACGGCTTTACCCTTCCGAGATATTGACGTGTAATTATCGTCTGTGAAACGACCATTCAATACACAAAATTTAGAATCGTTCAAGAATTCAATAAAATCATGTCCTCTCCGTTCATGTATTGAGTCCAGGCCATCTGATAGTTTTATGTATCTATCATTTTGTCTATAAAAAGTACTGATAGCTGATGGTATGACCTGACTGTTTCGTGTAATTAAAGGCAATACTTTGATTTTTGTATTATTGAAGACCCTCGAATTCTAGCAAAGGTGCCTTTTCCGTGTGATCGAGAAGTCTTAACGATATTTACGTTTTAACGAAATATCAGTTGTTTTAATTTCATTTACTTACTTGAAACAAAAACCACAACGCCAATAAATATGATAGTTTTAAAATTCGTAACTCTACATTACTTTTAATTAATGTTGTACAGTCTTACAAACTGTAATACTGTTGTCCATACTGAACAATCCAAAAGCTCTAAAGAAGGCATACACAAAACTTCCGATAAATACAATTATTAGCCCTGACAGCATGTAGATAACCAACAGACAAGAAACAAAGTATGTGTTTCATAGATATGGGTCAAAAGTTAATCGTTTTCACAATATCCATTGGTGTTATGCATTCGATTTCTTATTCCCTACCGAATACAACCGAAAGAAATGTCTAATTCTACTACTCAATTCGTTATTTTATTTGCCAAATTTATGGAAATGATAAAAACACGACTTAGATAATTCTAGTCAATTAATTTTAATTTTCATATTATTTTAATTCGAGCTGTACCATGCAGTCTCTTGAAGTCTTGAAGAAATAAGAGTATTCATTATCTGTTTCAAGTAGGCTAGCACAGGTGTACTTTAAAACTGAGTCCCGTTTTTCACAATATGTTTATTATAAGCTTTTCAGCATTTATGAATTAAGAGGAAGTAGAAGACCGTCATTAAAATTCGTCCTTACAATTTCGTACTAAATATTAAAACATAATTATATCCATATGTTTTAAGTTTCTATAAATCCATAACATGCTACTTCTCATGCTTACTCATGACAAGCAGATTCGTGATGTTTTATTTGGGGCGCGTCACGGGAAAAGGTACCTTCGGTCATTTTTAGCGATATTTTAGTTTTTACTAAATTTAGAAAGAACTTACAACTATAAATCAATTTCTTATAACTAAAATGTGATTTTATTACACATTTTGACAATAAAATGGTATTTTTACCGCGAAATGCATAATAAATAATGTCGTCTGCTCAAATTTATGACGTCATTCCCAAGATTGACGTCAACTGTCCGAAGGTACCTTTTTTCCGTGACGCGCCCCATTTAATATCCTGAGATATCTAAGCACTTATATTTCAATACCAGAATCTGACAGTTTTCAGGCTTTTCCATTGATAGTTTTATGTTTTCCTTTTTTTCAAATTAATAGTAGATCTATTCTAAAGTGGCAAACGCGTACTTGCTCAACTTAATATAATTTAATTTTCTTTCTGTTTCAGGGTTACTGAAGATGTTGTTCTATGTATCTCTCTGATAGCCAGTATCTAAAATAAGAAGTTCCGGTGAGTAATTTTATATGCAATAAAATCGGTTTACAAATGGTGATGAAAATATTTATTACAGTAATGTTTGGCATAATTTGGCAAACTTAATTGTGCCAGTTCTATAAATTGCAATCTAAACGTTAGGATTGAGTTTTAAATTATTTTACTTTCTCGGATATTACCCTTTTTGCATTTTTGCAAATTATATGAAACTGACTTTTGACTTATTAACGTGGTCTTACTGAAAGTTTCATAACGTGTAAACCAGAACACTCTTGTGACAGTGTACATGTTGTTTGTGTACGGAAAGATTGCTTTCATGTTACTGTGCAAATCATACCTATTATGCATATGTCTATAACGGAAAGAAAATGGAGCCTGCAAAATTTATTGGAAACACAGGTACCACATCAAAAACTGAACGGGTTTTATCGAAATATATTATAAATTTTGCGCTTATAACCAAAAATACCGCATTTGAAGGAAAGTTTGGTGATGATGAAAATGTTAGACATGGACTAAAGATCTGAAGTCAGACACTAAGGAATGGCGAAATAACAAGGACGTAAGACATAATGTAACCAATAATAAGGCGTTATAGATTTTTGTAATATCAGGAGCGCTAAACATGAACCTCAACATGCACAACCTTTGCCAGTGATAACATGGCACGTTAGACATTATGGTTATCGTTAATCTCAATGACGAAGACAAAATATGTTAATGATTTTTAAATGTGTTACTGAAATAAACCAATATTTAAGGTTAAATTGTTACTGTACGGTAACAAAACCGTAAGGCGTACAGATTTTGCAATTGATAACAATAGGTCAGACATTGAGTACATAACAACATTTTCTACTGAGAGGGTTTTCCTACATTGTAGGTCATGATATATAAAAAACGCTAGACACGAAATACTTGGCGGATGTTGACTGTGCTGTTAAGGGCATCACATATGGATGTATGTCACTGTTTATCTGTAGCTATAATAAGTCCATTATGTGTGACTGTTATTGATTTGTATTCCAATGGTACCAATAATGTTGCAGTTCATATTTTGTTCGTATTAAATCACAAGGTCGTCGTTTTCATAAATATACTGAACAGTTGTTATTTGCGGCAATGAAGCCATACATCAATGTTAATATACATATGTGCCCTATGAAAGCAATAACGCCAGGCATGAATGGAAATTAACATGTTTATAGTTACAGTATATATGTCAGACGTGAATGAAGAATATGGAAATATTGCTGACTCGTATATTACATTGTCGAGTGGTAATGAAGCAGCAAAAACAGAAGCAAACCTATAATATTATACAGCTGATTATTTACTGACCTGCATGGACAAATGTCTTTAATGCCAGCTGTCTTATCCGTCTATGACAAATTTCTTCATTATGTATTAGGAAATTTTACCGATCTCTGACCAACATACGCTTGAGTACGTTTTATCATAACTGTGTTGTTTTAGGTGCGTTTTTAATCCCAATGACTAACTCATGCTCTCGTTTCGTCTCTACTGTAGGGTGTGAGGGAGGCTTTGTTTTCTGCATAGTTTACTATGTTTTATCGAGTATTTGTTGTGAATGGAACTTCTTTCCCATTCTTTTTTTAGAAAACATTTATATTTCTTTTTTAAATTGTGATCATTTAAAATAAAAATTGATGAACTTGTGAATAAATTGGTGAAATGGGTTTTTTGATCTTACAATTTTAACAATTTAGTCAGACACTGTATCATAATTGTGATGGAGTAATAAAAGCCATATTTCTTATTGTATTGTTGATACACACTCCTCTAAAAGTAATACATTTAATTATTTTGATTTATTTTATTTATTTAGATTATTGAATTTAAAGCAATCATATGTTTGATTACTTACAAGTCTTAATATTCAACATACTGGTGATTTATAGAAAGGTATCGAATAGTGATTTATAGAAAGGTATCGAATAGTGATTTATAGAAAAGTATCGAATAGTGATTTATAGAAAGGTATCGAATAGTGATTTATAGAAAGGTATCGAATAGTGATTTATAGAAAGGTATCGAATAGTGATTTATAGAAAGGTATCGAATAGTGATTTATAGAGAGGTATAGAATAACTAACATTGTATGTCCATAAATTCTCTAAAGGGTTACACTGAAAAGCCTTTATCATAGTAATACAGTTGTAGAAATGTTTAATCATCTTGGCCAGATTTTCAGACATTTCAAACTAACAACGATTTAATCTTTCGCATTGAGATGCCAGACAAGTTTTTGTGCGATTTAGCTTTTATTTATTCCTTAATATATATTTTAATAATGAGTCTGTGCGTGTCATGAAATCACTAAGTTACAAGGTTGATAATCACTTTGGAAATTAGCCAGACTGCTATATCGTTCTTGCTTTAAGGTAGGCTTAGTTTAGTCTGGTCAGCAAGGTCAACCTTACCAAAGACCAATGTCTTGATAAAAGTCGTTTAATTGTCTACTTTCTATTCAGAATCTAACTTTTCCTATGTTCTAGGATGAATGTTTGTGAAATCTTCGACCACCATTTCGTCTGTTTTGCGTTTATGTTGCTGTCAGTTTTTCTGCGGAGAAACGTGTGGCAATATAACTTTTGATTTCTAATAAATCATTTTCTCTCTCGTCATTTCAAACATATAGCAAACCTCAACATTTCTATTTGTTCTCTCCATGCGATTTTTGAAATATTCATCGACCTTTCATAATGTTCCCGTATCACGTTTTTGGTCCTTTACCCAATGGCTTTTGCAATACTTTATTCTCCCTTCGCACACGAAATTTAAGACGGGCAACCCCAGACTTTTCCGTATTTTGTGGTTGAATCAAGAATACAATTTTTAATTTACAAATGTTAAAATTTCTTAAGCATGTACTGTCGTTGTTACCATCTTTCATTTATTACACACATGTAGCGTGCCGACTTTCTTTAAGTTTTCTCTAGAGGTAGGAACACCATTTTAGTTCGCGCAGTCAGTTTTTATTTATTTTTAGATGTGATTTTGCATGCAATAATTTGACATTTTCACATCGTTTTACGGAACGTTTTGATAGAGTTTTATTGAGTAGAGCTATTGTATTTTGTAAAGCGCGGATTGCTGACTGAAAAGTACGCAATTCTACAGATAATTGGCTTTCTCATTAAATGCTGCGCACACAGATGTATTCAAATCAAAGCCAAGAATCTAAACTATCCAGGCCTACCTTTAAATGGAAACAGCTATTTAGATAAATAAATATTAGTTAAACGACTAGGAAACAAACATTGAGTAGGTCTTTAGTAGCTAAATGTGAAAAAAATGAAACAAGTAAGCTTTTTTAAATCATAAATATAGATTTCTGTATAGAGATTGTGTCAATAACTGAAATGTTATAGAAATTCAAAGGATTACATGTAAAAAGGATGAATCCTATCAAATAAACTTATTTGCAAGGATTAAAAGTGCTTGGAACTAAGAAACAAACTGTAGCCACAGGTAAGACATGTTGTTTTGAAACTTCGCTGGACTGTATCCATATGTTCAGTCCAACTGTAACAAATAGAACATGGCCGTCCGTCTGCTAAGCCTCCAAAGGTGTGTAAAATGGTTGATCATATTTTATGGATTCTTCTACGTTGTATAGATATATTTAATCATTAATACTAATAAATAGTCCGAGGAAGAGAGCAACTCTTAAACGTCAACATACACCTGTTGTTTCATTAGTAAAGAGCCACATCTGTTTTAATCATTTTTTCATTATTTTGTTGTGTGTCAAAGTCATTTGTGACATTTCATTTTAACTGTTGTTTTATCAACAACATTTTACGTAGTTAATATTATTTTTGTAGAATTACCTGACAATATAATAAATGAGACTGAAAAAATCACTTCGATTCATTTTTATGTGCTCCGCATACTGCACTGTTATTTACTTTGAATAAAGAAGTAGAAATATTTAGGGGTACTTGTAGGTACAAGACAGACCCTTAAATAGCCACTTGAAAAGAGATAACTATCAATATTTAGTAAGCAAACCTTAAACAACTACATTGAAATAGTCAGGGTTCGACAATTGCAAAAGCAAGGTATAAAAAGAAAGGTTAATCTAATACCGCATGCGCTGTTGATGAAATTATGGCATTTTTATGCTTACTGACTTTTATTTGTACGAAAACCTTAAGAGAACCTGCTGGGGCAAGTGTGAGTTTGGTCACCCTAGAACTTGGATTAAATCTCTTGTGGCAAATTGTTTTGCCACTGACCGTTCCAAGGCGGTTACCCCTCAGGTTTTTATTTTTGTTAATTGTTTGTGATGTCTGTTTTGAAATTGTTCATTTATAAACAATGCTCTCTCCTTTCCTCTCTTCTTCTTGGTTGTGTGGGGAGGCTGTGTCTTCTGAATGTGGCAATGTGACCTGATATGCGTACTTTACTTTTTTGCTATTGGTCAAAACGCTAAAATTTTTATCATGTGTATCGAAATATCATGTTAGTAGTGAAATGGCAATCCTTATTAAATGGTTCCATTTTTTTTGTAGTAAAACACCTAAATCTTCAAGTAAAGCATTTGGCCTTACTTCCTCGTTTAGACATTAATTTCACGACATTGTATCGCATTTGGTCACAGAAAAATTGCAGAATGTCTGCTTTTCCATTAATTCAAGACAACTGAACGTTTGATGCACAATTCTCTTGCTATTACATACAGTCACACTTTCGACGAGTTACTTTTGCCCATTAACTATAAATATACGATGCAATAAACTAGAAATATCAAAGTTTTCTAGTCTAGAAAATAAGAAACACATTTCAGTCTGAAAAATTACGACATTGCTATTCAGTAGACAAATGTTTCTCTATTTTAGTTGAATTACAGAAAACATTGCGAAATAACGTAGTGCTTTATTGTGTACTGCAACAATATTAAACAATATATTTCATGTTAAATGTAGTTTCTTCGGTTATTATATATGGTCAATAGTCGCATCTTTTATTATTTCTGTCGTTACAAATAAAAATAATATTTTCCTTTTCTAAGAATATATGGTAAATAAGAAATTGACTCTTTATAGTATATTAATTTTATAACAGATCATTGTCGGATTGTCATATATGAATAACACGTTTGCAATCTCTACAAAGAATGTTTTATAGGGTTGTTTTAACTTTAAATAAAAATTTTAACGTACTTTATGAATTTATGTTATGATCTCTTTATTTGAAATTAATTATCTCTTTCATCATTGAATTGTTGATATTATTCTTAGTTGCACAGGGATGTTTGCCAATAGCTATTGTATTTTTAATCGTGAAATTGGATTAACTACTTTATTAAAATAAATTCTATCAAAATTAATTATATTTGTTTTCAAAATTGCATTTATTTCAAACGAATCAAAAAGTCGAACGGAGTGTCCCGTTGACATCTCTTAGTACTTATATTTTAAATTACAAGCAAACGAAAAGAAAGGAAGGTGCAAAAAGATGGAATTGTTTGATAGGTCACAACTTTTATACAGATATTGTGAGATTATTTGGAAACGAAAGAAGTTATTATTATAGATTATTGAGAAAAGACAGACCTTGCTGGCTGTTGTGTATAGCTTCATTGTGAGATTATTTGGAAACGAAAGAAATTATTATAGATTATTGAGAAAAGACAGACCTTGCTGGCTGTTATGTATAGCTCCATGGGAATATTTATACGTCTATTTTGATTTCTGATGTTACCTTTCTTGCAAAAAGTGTTGGTTATGTTTGTAAATAAGTAAACACATGTAGAAAACAAGAAAAAGTAACCAGCCAATAACAATAATTCACGTGTGTGAGATGAAAATGTTCGCAATCTGTGTATGAAAAAGACAAGGAAAACGACGATAAGCATGTGACAAATGGTAATTATTAGGCACAACAGACTGAATTGTGCTGTATATCTGTCACAATAGACATATTATATTCTATCCTCCTCATACTAACCAGCAAACTAGGAATTTATGTTTGTATTCATAATACTTGTTATAAAAAGCATAAAAATGCATATAAAAACACGATTTATGTTGACTGTATTTCAGTATTTAAAACGTCTCTAAGTACATGAACACATACAAACCTTACGCATAACACAAACACCATACATACATACTAAGCCCAAAAATTCAAAGGAATGAAAGAAGAAACACTTTAATTAATAATGAGAGAAGCGGTCGAATGAAATCAACAGTTGTACCTTATTTTTAAAAAAAGGTATAATTTATATATTATTCAAGATGTACGAGAGTGTTTGTATTATGAGATTTCCCGTCGCATCACATTGTTGAGGTCTAATCAACTGCAAAAATGAGGTTTAATGATATGTTTACGTAAATTGTTAACTTTATACATACAATGGGCATATGAGTAAAAATCTTTTTTAAAAATCTTATTTCAAAATTTACAGATACTATCTTTTTGTTCTATATAAAGATATCATCCTCTTTCTATTTCTTATGTGTGTGAGGATAATTTAAATCTTGTTTACGTAATCAGGATTTGTGTGTCGTTTATACGGTCAGGACAATTAAGGTTCTGATGAGAGTGAATAGCATATAATGAGTTAAATATATTTTCTAAATGATATTCATGATTGAGTATTTTTGATGGAATTTCTACCTTATACTGGTTTTAAATCTGTTGTTCGAGTTCGTTTGTCGTTCCTGTCCTCGCGCTTCTTTTCTATACTGTAATGGTTAAATATATGTTCATGTGTAATAATTGCACGATATTTGTTATTTCTGATTGAGCTCGAAAACATCCTTCTATTGATTCTTCACGTCAAAGCACTTAACTTCCAAAAATATGATATCTTTTCCTTTTTCTCAATTTCCTGATATGCATTTCTTTAATGTTATCCCATTATCGTTTTTGTACTTTTTTGTTTGCAAGTTTTTGTGAGTTAGCTGTTTATAATGTTGTATTTTTGGATCGTCCCCTGATCAATGAGAAAAAAACTCTTCCACTAACTTTATGTTTTACAATGTATTAAGCATCCCTACTACTTTAAGTTTCTTAAATAACATTCTCTAACATTCCGTAACTCTTTTGATTTAAAAGTTCTTAACATTTTCAACAGGTCTCAAAATCCTAAGGCAAGACATAACGTTGGAAAGATGGATCAGTCGATGTCTTACGAAAGCTGTCATGTGTGTTAATGGGTCTGCAGAATTCAATTCTGGTATTATTCTGCTTCTAATTCAAGTTGTATTCAAGTTTTTATCGGGAATATAGCATACAAAATATGTAGATGTCAAGAGACTAGGGAATTTATACCGGGTTAGTCAGTGGTTGTTAGAAAAATAAAACAATGGAGATGTTTTATCAATTTCTTCACTTAATTAATAAATCTATCGGTCACTTCAAACAGTATTTATCCCTCTACAGTAAACTGTTTTGTTTATTTCGTTGGTTGCACGACGAATGGGGAAGTTTACAAGACAATGACAATTTCTTATAAAATCTTGGAAAATAACTTTTGGATTCCGTCGGTTCCTTTAATGTCTTTCTGCTTGGTGGTGACAGTAACTACTTATGATGTGTATGTTTGCATGCTTTAATATTGAGGCTTGATGGGTCGGTACGTGTTGTTTCACAAAAGGCAACTTGAACATGTTTGTTCTTATGAATGTAAAAGAGTAAATGTGTTGGTGCGAAATAATGATTTAACCTCCACCCCTGTGGCGAATACGTTCTTGCAACTGACTGTTTTAAGGCGTCACATTGTGGGCTTTTTTCGTTAACTGTGGTATCTTTTATTAGAAATAAGTCTCAACCTGATTTAGCTTGGAAGTTACTCAATATTTGCGGTAAGTTGCGTTGTCTGGTTGTGATTTTTCCTGATATGCGTACTTTGTACCATGTTTTCAGCAGTCTGCGATAGTCAGACCCAGTTGTTTCCTTTTTTTTAATTTCATTGTTGTTTGTGTGCTTTCTGAGAATTTTAAACTGTGTAAAAGCCCACGTATTACTTTAACACATGTAATGCCGATTTATGGACTGCTTTAGATTCCATTGAAGTGACAAATTGTTTATTTATTCATTTGTGTGGGAACAACTTCTATACAAAACTTGGAAGTACACGACAATGCATGCAATAGATACTTTATAATAATCAGACAATGACAAAAAAAAGAAGATATGGTAGCAGATTAATGACCAGATAAAAAGTTAATTAGTTTTATTGAAAACCAATAGCGAATAAAGTGTAAAATGCAAAGTGTATATAATCTTTATTACGCTCACAGCAACCTGAAAAAACAGTGTTTTCTCTCACTTTCTACTTTGATTTTACATATGCATAAATTAAACATCTGTTTAATTAATTGACAACACATTGTTTTAAGCATTTGGTAAAAAAGATTAGTGTCCTATTTCATGATTTCTGTTATGTGAATTAAGCTTTCATATTTTATGTTTCAATTATATGTAGAGTTTGATGCCTCGGAGATAAAATAGGCATGTATAATATATCTTACCAAAATTAATGTTTCTTTCAATCGACATGTTGTTGGGTTATAATCGTGTTTCAGGATCACTGAATCATTGGGTATAAGTTTTCAACCGATGAGTTAAAAATGAACTCAGATTCAAAAGTATATAAAAATATTAATTAATAGTTGTGTGACTTGCGGCTAACAGTCTTTTTGTGGAGTAACTGGTAAATGGATCAATATATTTATTAAGAACAGCTTTAAATGCACTTTTCGCATATCACGTATAATATGATTGTAAAACATGCCAGTGCTTATATCTTTTTTATTGACAATTTTTTTTTAAAGTTCACTTAATATTAAAAGCATTCTTGAAATCTAATGCAAGCGTTGTTGGCCTAATAACTTCTATTGAAAGGTTTTGATTCTTGCCTTGAATACGTTGTGAAAATTTCGTCGATTTTCTAGTTCTGTTTCAAAACAATCTCTTACGGGAACTTATATCAGTGGGGATTTTAGTGAATAGTTCCGCTGAACATTAGATTCTAATCATTCATCGTCACAATAGCAATTTTTAATTGCAATTTTATTTTATGATTAAGATGAGGAAATCGGCGATTAAATTGCAAAATTTCTTTCTCTATTTGTGCCCACAGCCCTGTGAGTTTTGAAATGTGTTATTATCTATATTTTACTTATCATCAAGATACCGCGAGTTGCTATTTATTATCTTCAATTGATGTTGCTAATGAGAAGTGATATGTTGTTGCACCCTAGACCTGGTTTAACATCCCCACCCGTGGAAAAAATTGTTTAACCATAGACAATACCAAGGAGATAACCATTGGTTCTCCTTTTAATTAGTTTGCATTATTGAAATCGATCGTAATATAAATTGGTGCCGTCTGTCTCTATGTTTCTGAATGTGGCCTTTCGTGATATTCTTAGTTCACTTCCTGAAACACTCAATAAATTTGTAAAAAAATTGTGTGTAATGTAATAATTTATACGTCGTAACTTATTGTGCTCAACGTAAACATTTTTTCACTTAATATTTATTAATTTTACGCCACGAAATAGATGGGCCGCCAGAAACTTAAACAAGCTATAACGATTGCTTGTTGCCTTTAAACGTTGTCTTTAGCTTTCTGATATATCTGCAAGTCGTTTGTGTTTTTCATCTGAATTATGTTATCTCTTATTACCATGTTGGAGTTCATCTATGTATGCAAGATTCCCATAAAATATACATGTATAGATTCTCTGGCTGCTTGTTCTCTTGATTCTCCAGTTACATCGAATTTCATTATGATAGTTTTGCCAAATCCAATACTGAATTTACTATAGATTGTACGCCTCGTTGGGTTCTTTTCTGCAGTAATGTCCATATCTGGAATTCCAAAATATAATTCTAAAAAGTGAAACATATAACAAAATACGAATTTCCAATTAACTGAGTAGATTGAGTAGAAAAAGAAAATACTGCAGATTGTGATAACATCGCGAAACTTTGCACAATTGTTGTGAGTTAATTTATGAAGGAATTTCAAGAACTCTACAGAAAATTCTTCTTCTAAAAGTTCCATCGTCATCATTGTTGCCTTCTTCTACAAAAGCTAAGAGTAAACCATGATAATAGCATGAGGCTTCGCACAACTATTTTGAATGGCATTAGATTTGATTTAAGTGATGGAGGCATGTCTAAAAATCCAGACTTTTGGTTTTATTTGAGACGGAAATTATTTATAAAAAAAACAAAAACAGATCTATTACTTTACAATTATACAAACACGACTTTATTAATATAACATTTATAAACTTTTATCCAAAAAATAGACAAACTCTCGGAGATAGGATTTTGATTTGTTGAGCAGACATTACACTTTTAGCCTATTCTTTGCATAAGACCACCTTGTGAGTACAAACGATTGATATAAGAGAAATTCAATGAAACAAATATCCCGTGTGGTTTCATTAATAATCGGCTTAATAAATGGAGTTTGGTACAATCATTTTATTTAATAGAACATATATAAGACGAATTAATATCAATAGTACGAGTTTAAAAATATCTCAAATAAGAAAAACAAGTTTAGGAAAAAACAAGTCTCCTTACAGTTTGTCAAGATGAGAAAGAAAATGAAAGCACATTCTACGCATTAAACGATATTAGTTAACAGCACACACAAAAACAAAATTGATGAAAAAGAACGTTGAAAGCTACCGAACAAGACAAATATGAAAATATTGCAAGCTCGGTTTGATTAAGCCTGTTCACGGGCAGTTATGGAGATGAATATTACTGCCCACGCCGCCTAGCCCCGGGTTGATAAATATTTACACCAATAAACAGTACTATTTTGATCCATCCCAAATACAATAATTTAGTGTTGTTGTTTTTCGGAGATTTTCAGCATTTATTTCTTGTCTGGTATAAACACAAATTGCTTTTTTAAGTTTCGTTATTAAGAGTGTGTGAAATAATAATACCTCTGTAAAAAGAAACAGACTAAAGACATTTTTACGAAATTCTATTATTGTGGTGTATGAAATAAATTCCTTATACCGATGCAACACTATTACAAGCCTTACTAGATGTCACCTATGCATAAATAATATGGGGCATTCTGCATTGACATTAGCTTCAACGAGTAGCACAGAAAAACATATATTTTTCAATTTTATATACGTATGGCTTCTTGAGTGACAATAATTTTGAATTTCGGTACTTTTTGTTTCTGCATGTTTTCGTTTGATCCATTTCTTGCTGAACGAGCTTAACTATTATTTACAGTACGTTGCAGAGAAAACCTACAATAACCAGATTTCTAAACAATGTTTATATTTGGGATATTTAATTTTTGTAGTTCTTATTGGTAATTGTAAAACATGATAAATCAGTATGTGTTCACTGTAAAATTCTAAATTCCATAGTGCACTGAAACTTGTACGTCATATTTGAGATTATTTGTATTTCATTCAATTTTGGGAATATCAATATTTCAAATTTGATTCCGTTTTTAAGAAAGAAGCTTTTAGGAAAAAAAACCAACCCCTTCGTTCTCAGAAACGTATGTGTGATCTAACAAATATTTTGAGTACAACAATGAATACGACCTACATCTGGTCCAGGAAAAGCTTATGTTTTATAGGATTTGGATCCTCTCTGCCAGATATTTTATCTAAAGATAACATTGATAACGGGATACCATATTGTTTCTTCCAGGTTTACCCTACCAGATTGTCTTCAATATTTTGTTCTCTCCTATTTAAGGAAAAATGTTGAAATAATATACTTAAAACGAGTCTGATCGTGCTGCTTTTAAATACATAAATGTCATTATTTTTACAAAATAAGTGAAATATGCATTAAATAATCGAATTCCAAATAAGACACCGTATGTAATTAACGAAAATGAGACTCGAGGGGTTACCGCCATGGAACGGCAGTGGCAAAACATATTGCTACTGGGAGTTTGAATCAGGTTCTATGGGGCGCCAACCTCACACTCACTTTCCTTAACAGGTTATTATATTAATAAACAAGCACAACTTGCCTTGGTGAAATAACTTAACCTACCCATCAACTGAAAAAAGCGAAAATGATTTTCCGATTTTCCGAATATTTTGAGTTTTGATGTAAACGGTTGTTAAATTTAATGTTAATTTTATTTCAAATTCGAGAATAGTGTTATTGAAACCACGTTTCAATTTACAGTCCTCTTCGTCAAAAATACTCGCTCCTACAGATAGGGAACTTTTGTCAAACAATAACATCAATAATACTTCATAAATACCAATATGGATCAAAATTCCTCCATTGTCATCATTTAAATAAAATTTTAGTTTTTATATAGAATAGCAAAGAGCAATACATTTGGAGATAACTTTTAAACAATTAAAAAGACAATAACGCAGGAAACAATTAATATTTGTTTGATCGCACCTTACGTGTTTTCCGGCCTGTCTAGAAAACTAGCTTAGATCTCTATTATAATGTCTCCGAGGTCACTAACCTGTGTCCAAGATCATAAATTTAAATCTGGAGATCAGTCTCAAATCTCAAGCATCTGATTGGCTGAAATGGTGACTGATCTTAAATCTTAGTTTTATGATCTTGGGCCCTGTACTTCCTTCGTATGAAAATGAGTGCTATCGCAGACTATGCAAGAAACTGTCTAAGAGAAGCTATCCTTGCTTGCTCGGCAACATCTGCATAAATTTCATCAACAGACACCGACAAAAGTGATTTAATTAACAGGTTCTGTTTAAGAGAGTAACTTAAATACCTCTTGTTGTCGTTGTTGTTTTGGTGTTGTGATTTGTTTTGTTAATTTGATTTGTACTACATACAGTTATGCAGACAGCTTGTCGGACAAATCTTTTAGAATACTCTTTATTAAGGTTGTTTCCTTATTGTGAATGAAAAAAAACAAGCTTTAAAAAGGAACATTAAATAAAAAAGAGCACACGGCTATTTTCGTTACAGGTAAAAGAGCTGTCGTCAAGAAAGCAATATTGAAATATTTTTTACCAAAAGGCGGATTTAATGCACATGCATAAATATATACGATCTACCCGTGTATAAGCATATACATAAATGGCAAATAATGCAATCAAATTCTATCAATTTCCTTTGCAGTACTATTATTTTCCTGAGAATAATGTCCAACATTTACATTTTTACCCATTAAATACCGAGCATCTGAACTGCTGGATATGCAGTCACTAATAACAAGATTATTAATAAGATCAGATACATGAACATGGTTAACATGTCTCAATAAACAATAAACATTCTTGTTCATTGTGTTTGTGTAAAGTTACGACCATTTAACATGCACATAGTACAGTCATTTAAATATTGAATAGGCAGACATCCTATGAGTTTGTTTGATAATCTGCATCCTTATCGAATAGATGCAATGAAATCATCTGGATCCCCACAACTTTCCTGTTGAGATGCCCAACAATTATATACGAGTATATGCCCTCAATCTGAAATTCAGAAATATTTTGCAACAAATTGCCAGAGAAGTTTGAGTCATTCTTTCTGTATGTGACTGATCCTTACTGAAGAACATATTTCGTGTGCACGAGTTTTTAAATTTGGTTTCAAGGACTTAATGTGTTATCCTCAATAGATTGCATTGTTATCCCTAATAATTAAAGGGGACTCTAAGAATTGTCGTTGTTTTCCTTTAGTATTTCTGTGCCAAAAGATTGGCAGAAGATATTTTATTGTTTTATCTCTTTCATGCATGCATGTAGTTGGTCAGGCTTTTCTGCGTTATCTTGCGTCTTTCTCATTGAACTACACCGTTTATAAAACAATAATTTCTCGACAATGGATCTGAGTATTCTTTTAAAACTTAACACAGAACAAGCTACACCATTTCACTTCCTTGTACCACTACATTAATTAAATGTCATTGGTTTACAATTGCACGAGGGGCGGTGGAAAATGCATGACAAAGTGAAAATGATTCTGTTATATTTAAAGTTTTAAGAGTTTACTCCGAACTTAAATTATTTGATTGGTGTAGTAACAACATTGGTTAAGTTTAGTGGCACCAACACATTATTAGGTTTTATGACCTATTCGGCTCGTACGACAAAAGAAATTCCGCAAGGCAGCTGTGTCTTATCTTCACTCGCGCATGCGTAAGGGCGACATGACGCTGGGTGAAAAAGAGCAAACGCACAGTCTCATGTCGAATGAACTGTCTTAAGGAGAAGTAACTCAGTTACGGTAATAACAACGCTTTTGTTTAAAAAAATTAATAGTTACTTATACCAACGAATTAAAGTAAAGAAAAAATAAAAGGTTGAGTGAGACTTAGGCTTGTAAAGAATAAACCCCTTCAAAAACAAATACGTCCTTCATAAACTATTGATTATTTAAAATCCAAGTGATATGACGGATGGTCGGTGGTTCTACCTAGCCTCCTTCCCCTCTGTGCCTGAAACAACGCCTGTTTGGGCACAAGTGTCTTTCTCCATCAAAAAAAGAAAGGCACTAATAGGAGGCGGATAATGACTTAGAACATTCACAACACAACAGCAACAACAACAACAACAAAGTTTGTTTTGTTAATTTCTTCTTAAAATTTATTTGGCGAGCTAACCAATCACGTATTTAGATCAGGATTGTCAGCTTGCCTTGTTCGTTTGTTAGAGAGTGTTTAGGCGACTAAAAGTTCGAAGTTATATCAGGCTCATAAGTTTGTGTTTGTTTGTTTTTTGATCATGTGCTATTTAGACGAGCTCACTAAACTTGTTTTTAATAATTAATAACGAAACTGTATATTGAAAAAAAAATGAAATAGACATGCCGTAAAATACCTTAGATAAGAATAAAAAGACTAAGCCATGTACACAGGCATTTGAATTATTTATTTTCTGTTCACGCGTTTTTACATCATAACTTTGAATAATCGTTTCAAATGGTGTCGTAACAATTCACGTGAGGATGATACGATTTTAATATCTTCTTACAATCTCTTAGGTCTCAGTGAACTAAAGCAAATACCAATGGCTAGAGGATAAAAACTACTTAATACGTCTACTGCAGGAAACTCATTTAATCTAAAGTAAAAACTGAAATGACAAGATGAATGAAAGAATTCTCTTTAGCGTTTCAAATTGAAACGAAAAAGGCATGGCTTTCCTGCTGAATAAACAGGGAAGTTAATTGTTTCCGGTAAGTTGTTATTACTTGAACTAACAGCTAACAATAAAACGAAACTTTACTACTACTACTACTACTACTACTACTACTACTACTACTACTACTACTACTACTAATAATAATAATAATAATAATAACAATTAAAATAATTGTAATCGTCATCATCATCATCAGCAGAAGCAGCAGCAGCATAATGTTTATTATTATAAATAGTAATAGTAATATAATTATATATAATAAATAGTAACCAAATAAGAATGATATTATTATCACATGTTTTCTTTTCCTGTCTTCTTTTTGGCTGGTATGGGGAGCTTTTGTCCAGCCCGTCTGGACGTTATCAGCGACACTGTCCAACCACTTGCTACAGTAACTGGAGTAGGGAGTACAGAACGGTTTGCGGTACATGCCGGACCTAGAGAAACCTGTGTTTTCTGAATGTGGCGATTTTGAATATGCACTTTTAACATTTATATGAATTATAAATGTTGTTAATAAGTATAAATTGTGTAAACGATTGTCATACGTAAAGTAAATAAAGAAATAAACGTAACATTCGTAAAGGGGTCTCAAACAACAAATTTCTTAATACGATGGGTTGTGTTAATTTTTCATGAATGTAAAGGCGACCTAACAACTCCTGTGTTCTTTTCTTATCCGACCCAAACTAATGTTGTATTTTATACAGGATCGTAATTTAATTAGTTCACGGGTTTTAAAATAAGCTAGCCAACCTCCTATCAGATCACGGTTAACTAGTCATTCTTGTTTTTGTGTCCACACGCTTTTAAAGACGAACCAACAAATCGTGTATTTAGATCAGGATCCCACAGTTTGTTTTGTTACCCAGTTTTAAGGCTAGCTCTTCGGGGATCATCTCATACAATTTAGCATTCCATATCATTTAGGCCTGTGCCCAATGTTATAAAACTGAGCATGGAAACCAGTCTCAAATCTCAAGCATCTGATTGGCTGAAATGGCGACTGGTCGCCATTTCAGCCAATCAGATGCTTGAGATTTGAGACTGGTTTCCAAACTCAGCTTTATAACCTTCAGCCCAGCAGTAATAGTTAAATAAAAAAGTGTGTTCGAATTTCGAGAATCATTTAAGCGACCAGACTCATAATTAACAAGTTCACTTTAATAAGATCATTCCCGATTGTTGCCCATGTTTAGAGACTGGTTATCAATATTCTGTAATTTGAAAGACGAAGTCATATTCACAGTATTTTCGTGAGGTGAGCGAAGAATGTTATAAAATGACTGTTATATACCAAGCTGACTGCAAACAAAAACAAAAGTAACGACATTTATGTGCATGTTTAAATCCAGCACTAATAAAAAGATGAAGACTGTCCGAAAGATGACCAGGCCGTAAACTTTAATTATCATTATGTTCTGACAGTAATTGTAACGAAAATATTTATACGCAAACTGTTTTTTTTTTCTTAGATCGCCTATTAGACTAGCCACTAGTATGATAATAAGTTTGTTTTGTCTTCTTTTAATTATATTTTATACATTATAACAAACTTTTTATTGTAGCCAGTCTTTTTTCTATCATACTGCATTGCAAAAAAGTGAAAAATGCATATCAGTGATGGCCATGAGATGTCTGTATGATGAAGTTCAGATAGGGATGTATACTATCACAAAATAATTAGTTGGAAAATTAATAAAAACAAAATACTTCATCGCCTGGAATCCAGGCTGGTCGCAAATGGAAATACCTATATTTTTGGCAATGATCATGCTTAGGCCAATAATAATAGTATTTAACGTTTACTTGCGAAAACGAAAAAATCGCGTCGGATCCCAATATTTCCGGTGGTATTTTGTTTAGTTACAAATATTTCCAGAGAACGGATAGCGTAGGTTGATCTCCTACGAATACGAAATAACGCTCACTGGTCGATTTCCTCCACATTTCTGTCGTTTTCTCAATTATTTTAGTGAAACCGCCATATTTGCTAAAACTACAGTGAACTGGAAATTTTATGATTAAACATCTTTGCATATATGGATGGGCCTTTCCATGTGACAGACTGGCAACTGTGCTCTCACCGATACAAAACTTGTTAACGTTACGGATGTCTCGGCTTTCAAATAGTGATTATTGAACGTCAAAATTTTAGGGTAACCTAGAGTAGAACGGAAGTCAGCATTCGGTTTGGGGAAAAGCCGGAACTACGGATAAAAATTTCGTCATGAAATGTGCTCATTTTGTTTCTTGCCGACCTTATGAAAGGGTGGACTTACATAAATGTTACTCTTGCTCAAGTGTAGAAGCATTTTCTACTAATGTTATTGTTTATTTAGAGTTAAAAAGTGAATAAAGCATATTTAAACTGTATTATACATTTTGGATAGAATATCAATGCTTTTTTGGCATTATAGTGTTCCAAACGAGTTTAGCAAATAAATAAACTTTGAAATGTGGAAACCAGATTTTAAATATAATAGTATGCTCCTATTACAGTCTCTTCTCTTATTTCCACCAACTGAACTTTTGAATCTTAAATGTGTTTCCCTTGAATCTTTGCCTGTGAAATAGAAGTTGATAAATGAAAAATGTGGGGCTATAGTAGGCCGGACTAGAGGAATATTCACGATTACGCTGGAAAAAAATTAACAAAATCAAAAGCTGAACATTAAAAAAAAACAACAACAGTGAAGCGAATCGATTTTCAAAAGGATTTTGGGTTTCATTTTTTAACTTAAAATAAAGATTTTATATATGGAAATAGCAGATAGGTTCTTCAACTTTATGATCTGAAAAAGATGTAAAGAATTGCCAGATATGGACTGTTTATGCTGTTTGTGCGAATTTCGTTCCGTACATGAATGAGTTTTTCGCGTGCATGGGCAGTATTTGTATGTCATTTTCATCACTGATTCCGTGTCAAATCTCGTCCGTCATTGTGTCTGTCATTTGTAAAGCATCAACATGACCGTTACATCTTTCAAACATCTAGCTACACGCATGATGTGCACACTCGCGTGGTAGTGACAAGGAAGGTACTTTGTAGAATGATATCTTATTTTTCTCAAACATTCAAATACAAATTTTGTTTGAAAGCGTAAATTTGTCTTTGAATGTTTGAGAAAACGGCATTCGATTGATAATGGCGGTTAAATGTCGATGAAAATGCTTTTTATCAGGGGTAAGGAGAGTCTTTATCTGATCGAAATCGGTCAAGAAATTACTAAGAAATACTTCCTAAAGTGAGTGATTGAGTGTGTGCACGACATCCAAAAAGTCACGTGGTATAGCCACCCTAATCCAAGTTCTCAATACAAAATTTGACAGCCAACGCTTGTATACCATAACTATCCAGTAATGACCGTCCGAATGATTAGACATTTACGTACACTCATTTTTTCATATACATACATGTGAAACAACTACATATACACATCTATAAACATCATGCTAGCTCCTTTTTAATGTTTGGAGTTTCTATGCACACTGGTGCTTTCGACAGAGAGACAAACAATAAAAGTCTGCTTGATCCTTCAATGCACTGAATCGAGGATAAAATTTTAAGTTAATGGGAGATAATTCAATTCAAACAACTGACCTTCGAATGAAGGGATCTCCGAAAGGATTCATGTTCGTTGAAGTAAGATACATGTATACTAGTGAGATAAATAACCGACGAACAAACCTTCAGATATACAAGAACAGATCCAAGTACCGGACACGGCGATGTCGTCTAAGCAATCGGAAGGTCATTACTGGGTAGTTATGTATATAGGCGTTTCTTGAAAATTTCTCTATCGAGAAATTGGATAGCACGTTCTGTTAACATGTACGGCACGCTTGGCTAGGCGAAGTCACCGACTGATTCAGAACACGAGAGAGATGTAGAGGAAATCGACCAGTGTGCATTGCTTAATATGCCCAGGAGATCGTATTACGCAATGCTTTATTCTCTGGATATATTTGTTGTATATAAAACTCGTTTTTTTTTCTAAAAAATCAACAAAATACCTACCGGAAATTCCGTGAACCGGTGCGACTTTTCCCTTTTCGCAAGGTGTTAACGCGCCCGACCCCGTCTGAAAGACGAGAATGTTAAAAAGCTGAATTATCTATTTGTAACATAAAACATTGTTTGCTCAAAATGCCTTTTCAATGTCTGAAGATATTGTTTTCCCGTACTTCATTTAATTAAGAGAGAAATTGCAATTAATACATAGTTTATCCTAGGGCAAATTAGTGGAAAAACGAACAGCGAACAACTTCGTTAAAACCCTTGTTGTGTTAAAACAAACCTGTATGATCTTACGGTTGTTTGAAACTAAACGTTGAGTGCACGTCTAGATGACAATCGGTTCGTCATCAAGAGTAACTGTTTTATGCTCGACAGGATCTTGCTATCTCACTCATTAAGTGCATGGATCGTGTTTTGTTTACATCGTCAATTAATTTACTAATTGTTGGACACTTATGATTCTTATTAGTAAAGGTATTGTGATATTTTCAACTTTTTGGCAGTTTTTATCTTTAAAAAATACGTTCGTAGGCAAAAACGACTTTTGTGCTTGCTGCAGATTTTATTTGACAATAAACATGATAAATGTGTTTTGTATAAATATGTATAATAAGCCACATTTTACAAATAGATTCGGATATTCGTGTGTATCTGTTAGGAAGAGGGGTGAGGGTGGGAGGCAGAGGGGGCGGTAGGTGTTGATACAAAGTATAAGTTGTTAGGGAGATCACTTAAGTGATTTATAGAAAATTATTTGGAATTTCTGGTTTTGTTTTTGAAACTTAATATGCTGGACCCTTAAAAAGGGTAAACTTTCGAGTATGTCCAATTATTGGATTATTTTTAAATAATCTATTTCCCATAACCGGCCCATAAAAGATGACCATTTACATTACATTCATAATACAAAGGTGAACGAAAGTTATCTTAGATTATCTAAAACTTCAACATATTGAAACGCTCCTAGTATAAGGGAGATAAAGCAATGTTAAAATCAGTGAGCATTCTTTAGAGTGAATCTTCCTGCTAATAGATGTTGTATAAAGAGGTCTAGTTAACGGAGATACGAATCTTAATAGATATACAAATATATCACTGTATGACACAGCTATAGTTGCCTCAGGCAATATACCGTTACACATTTGGTCCACCGAACATCATTAACACTGACACAAATATGTGTTCTTCGCTTTCGGGTTCAGTGCTAGATATTTGCCAAGGTCTTGTTTAATTATAAGAAATTAATTTGTACAGAATGTATATATTTACTAATCTTTTTAACAGTCGGGTTCCGGTGGATGTTTCATATCTTGTGCATAAACGGTCGATCTAGGAAAAGTGTTTTATGCACTAAGTAGCAAAATATCTCCCCTATAAAATAGAATTTTCTTTTTTTCCATTTCATTCAAAAATCCAATCTCCTTCGCAGATTTGTCGTTCCTTACACTCACTTTACACCTCTGCGAAAGGCTCAATGTCAAGATTTTTTACCAAACTAAGAAGCTTCGTTGTATACAGTCATAATTATAAATTTGAAAGCCTGTGGTATAACAAATGACAGAAATCTTCACTATCTTTCATTAAAACCGAAGAAAACCAAGCTATTTTAAATATATTTAGTGAACTATTTTGTTGCGCCAAAGTAAACGTAGTTGAAAGTAGTCCCAGCCTATAACAGAGGTGAATGTATATGAGCCGATAGTGTTAGAGAGTGTCAAAAATCGTCTGCAAATTGTTGACATCACTGTTAGCATTTAGCTAGTTCCGGTGGAAAATGAGTCATAGGTAAAAATCATAGCTAGAGGCACCAAAGGGGATTTCTTTTCATTGGTGCAGCTGCAACACCTTGTCAAGTCATATTTTGAACTTTTTTTGTGAAGTAAAATACCAAAAGGTCAACATCTGCATTTAATATCACTTAGAATTAATGTACATCACTCGGTTATTAAAGGCTACCATCACTTCAAAATCAAGCCTCCAATGGATGTTTCCTTGAAGTTGATCTTGAGTATACCAATGTGCATGATGTAAATGCAGTTCTTGTGTGGATTCCAGCATTAAAAGAACTGCCTACAGAGCTACACAATGTTACAAGCGACTCGGGGCGCTTTCTGAAGGTTGCCCGGTTCCGGCGGATTTGCTAGTTCTGGGGGATTACGAATATTACTCACGTATTTCCGGTTGGCGGCCGTTGGCAGCGAAAGGTATGCTGACAATCATTTTAATCTAACATCGATTTATATTTGTAGTGATTTTCAGAAACATAGATAAACATTAAGTTAATGAAATAAAAATGCCAGGTATGGCAATTTTGCATGAGTGAGTCGAGTTGGAAACACTTCTTTTTGGGATATTTTCTGATCAAACATATTCACAAATAGTAAAAATTGTTTCCTCTTTAATTTTTATAATGACAAACGTGTTTGCAAGAAGCTCCTCCATTTGGGGCCTCGTCAAGAAAAATCATGAATACGAGGGGTGTTAGGTAAATTCCCGGACTGGATGTATTAAAACGACAATTCGAACTACATTTCAACAATTTAATGTTCTCCTGAAAGATCATTACATACTCTTTAAAATGATATATAACAATGTACATTTATCTGCTACAATACAGAAAACATAAACAAAAATAAACATAGGTACAGCCGCAGCGGGACAATCGCGGCGAAACGTTGACGTCAATTTCAACGCCGTCAATCACAACAAGCACGGTCTTTGTGATATGATGCCTCATTCTTTCTCAAAAAACTCTCCGTTATGTTCAATGCACTTCTGCCACCGTTCGCACCACTTGGTAAAAATGTCTCTGAAATCAGCTAAAGTAAGACTGGCAAGAAATGCGTTTACCGCGGTGGTCAAGTCGCCCTCGTTGTCAGCTAACAACTTCTTGGTGACTGGACGTCCGGTACGCTCGTCATCATTTAGGCTAATTCATCCACCACTTTAGCGTTTGTGCCATTCAAACACTAATGTCCGACAGACAGATGACTCGCCGTACACGCGTTTTATTTTTTTATACGAATCTGTTGGTGTTTCACCCGACAAGGCATGAAACTTGATTACAGAACGAATTTCTTCTTTCGACGCCATAACGCAAGTGCGTTGGTAAACAATGACGTCATTTTAATTTGACGTCACGCACGCAATACGCTATGATTTCGCTCAAAATTTACGTCACGGACAGAGTAACGTCAGTTTAATTACATATCAAAAATTGGAAGAAATTATACAAATATTTACTGTTTTCGGACGGTTTTAATGCACATACGTATGTAATGCCCCGGGTAGGCTTCCCTTATGTTGCTATAGCAACAGTAGCAAAAAGAAAATTCAAATTTACCACTTATTTGTTTCATATTTAAATTATAAACATTTTATTTAGTATGTCTCCAAATTTTCATTACTATCAATGAAGCCGTTGAGATTATATGAGAACAGTCCGGGAATTTACCTAACACCCCTCGTAAATGTGAATGATCTACCGGAACTGGTCAAAGCAAATTTTGTACAAATAAACAATTTCGTCCAGCCAATATTTGTATTAATACCATCTGTAATGATTGTACATTAAAAATTGATTCAGCTTTTGCAACATAATTGACGTTTGGAATGTTGGTCTCTCGAGTATTTATAGAACGCGGTTTTCCAACACGACTCACTTATGCAAAATTACCATACCTGGAACGTTTTGAATTTCTATTTCATGAACATAATGTTTATCAATGTTTCTGAAAATCACTAAAAATATAAATCAATGTTTGACTAAAAAAAATATCAACATACATTTCGTCGCCAACAGGCGCCAACCGGAAATACATGAGTAATATTCGGAATCCTCCGGAACTAGCAAATCCTCCGGAACCGGGCAAACAACTGTATTCTGTATTTTGTTTTGGTTGTGTCTTTCTTGGTGTGCAAATTTGCTTTGAAGTCGTTTTATTTGATAATGTTTGTATGGACCTAATATTACGATTTAGCCTAAATGTTTGTATGGACCTAATATTACGATTTAGCCTAAATGTTTAGATGGACCTAATGTTACGATTTAGCCTTAATGTTTAGATGGACCTAATATTACTATTAAGCCTAAATGTTTAGATGGACCTAATATTACGATTAAGCCTAAATGTTTAGATGGACCTTATATTACGATTAAGCCTAAATGTTTAGATGGACCTAATATTACGATTAAGCCTAAATGTTTAGATGGACCTAATATTACTATTAAGCCTAAATGTTTAGATGGACCTAATATTACGATTAAGCCTAAATGTTTAGATGGACCTAATATTACGATTTAGCCTAAATGTTTAGATGGACCTAATATTACGATTAAGCCTAAATGTTTAGATGGACCTAATATTACGATTTAGCTTTAAGAATATTGCGGTAGTTTCCGATTTCATAGCGTATAAAATTTACACAATCACCGCTTGGAAAGTTTATCTCCTTTTGGGTTGTTTTGTCTCAAAGAAATCGTTTGAAAAAGGGGATCTTTTCTATCTTAAATTACAATTGCGAATCAACTTATGTCGGTCTCTAGTCAACGACCGAGTTTGCCAAATGCGACCGTGTTTTATGCAAACGGTGCGCACGTCAAATTCATAACGTTGTGAATTCTGAAAATACCGCAATCGTATTAAAATTGTAAGTTCACCCAAGTCGAAGGCGTATAATCAAGTTTCGACCAGATAGAACAAGCGTCCTTCCTGAGTCAGCTTATTAACGCTGCAGTGGTCATACTTATTTAAATCATCACCGAGTTTAACACTTGGTCATTTAGGAATGAAAACAATGTTTACAACATAGAGGCAACATTTTCATACAATGAACTTGCTCAGAATGTTTGTTCTTATTATATCCAAGTCTTTTGAAACTGGAAACTGGATAATCTGCGGGGAAAAATAGGTCAATACGACAAATGATAGGAAGCCATTGATGCTATATTAAAGGCCATATTTTTCATCCAATTGTCAAAATACTTTGTGAAGGTCATTTTGGTCATGATCGAATTTGACTTTTCACTTGGTCATACCAAAGAAAATCATTATAACGGTTTTTGATATCATTCATCCGATTGTCACCAAACTTGCCCATAATGTTTTTTTTTAACTAGGTCAATAAATCATGGAATCAAAAACAAGTAACACATAATATGTGTGTTTGCTATTTGCACGTTGTGTTTAATGCAAAAACATTATTGCGCTTTTTTATATCATTCATCCGATTGTCACAAACTTGCTCATAATGGATTTTTTTAAACTAGGTCAATGAATCATGGACTCAAAAGCAAAGTGCCACTTAATATGTATGTGTTTTCTATTTGCACTTTGTCTTTAATACAAAAAATGTGTTGTTGTCATAAGGCCATCCTATTATTGATATCCAAATATCATACGGTCGTCATAATGTCATCCTTTTATCGCCATCAAAATGCCATACAATCGTCATTCTGCTATCGTATTATCGCCTTCCAAATAACAAATGATCGCCATTCTGCTATCTTATTATCGCCTTTCAAATGCCATACGATCGTCATTCTGCTATCGTATTATCGCCTTCCAAATGCTATACTATAGTCATTTTGCTATCTTTTTATCACCGTCCAAAATCTATACGATCCTCATTTTGCTATCTTGTTATCGCCTTCTAAATGCCATACGATCCTCTTTTTCCTATCGTAATATCGCCGTCCAAATGCCATATGATCGCCATTCTGCTATCGTAATATCGCCGTTCAAATGCCATACGATCGTCATTCTGCTATCATAACATCGCCTTCCAAATACCATACGATCGTCATTCTGTTATCGTAACATCGCCTTCCAAATACCATACGATCGTCATTCTGTTATCGTAACATCGCCTTCCAAATACCATACGATCGTCATTCTGTTATCGTAACATCGCCTTCCAAATACCATACGATCGTCATTCTGTTATCGTAACATCGCCTTCCAAATACCATACGATCGTCATTCTGTTATCGTAATATCGCCTTCCAAATACCATACGGTCGTCATTCTCGTCATGATCGAATTTGATAAAACCAAAATACGTTCACTTGGTCATACCAAACAAAAACATTATAAGGTTTTTGATATCATTCATCCGATTTTCACCAAACTTGCCCATAATGTTTTTTTTAACTAGGTCAATAAATCATGGAATCAAAAACAAGTGCCACATAATATGTGTGTTTGCTATTTGCACTTTGTGTTTAATGCAAAAACATTATTGCGCTTTTTATATAATTCATCCGATTGTCACCAAACTTGCTCATAATGGACTTTTTAAAACTAGGTCAATGAATCATGGACTCAAAAGCAAAGTGCCACTTAATATGTATGTGTTTTCTATTTGCACTTAGTGTTTAATGCAAAAAATGTGTTGTTGTCATAAGGCCATCCTATTATCGCCATCCAAATATCATACGGTCGTCATAATGTCATCCTTTTATCGCCATCAAAATGCCATACAATCGTCATTCTGCTATCGTATTATCGCCTTCCAAATGCTATACGATCGTCATTCTGCTATCGTATTATCGCCTTCCAAATGCTATACGATCGTCATTTTGCTATTTTATTATCACCGTCCAAATGCCATACGATCGTCATTTTGCTATCTTATTATCGCCTTCAAAATGCCATACGATCGTCATTTTGCTATCGTAATATCGCCGTCCAAATGCCATACGATCGCCATTCTGCTATCGTAATATCGCCGTTCAAATACCATACGATCGTCATTCTGCTATCGTAATATCGCCGTCCAAATATAAAAGGTCGTCATTCTGCTATCGTAATATCGCCGTCCAAATATCATACGATCGTCATTCTGCTATTGTAATATCGCCGTTCAAATAAAACGATCGTCATTCTGATATCGCAATATCGCCGTCCAAATATCATACGATCGCCATTCTATTATCGCCATCAAAATGTTATACTGGCATTCAGATGCCATACGACATGCTGACATCCTACTATCGCCATCCAAATATCATATGGTTGTCATTCTGCGATTGTATTATCGCTATCCTGTTCTCGCCTATTGTTTCTTATATGATCGCCATACTTCAATATTACAACCATTATACAACCTTCTTAATATCAGCCTACATCCCAGACATCTTCCTTATCCCTCAACCAAGTCCGAACGAATTGGGAAATCGAAATCAAACCCATTTTGATCTATATCTACCCGTCTTCAGACCTTATTTAAGTCCTTCTGAATAAATCAATTACTCAAAGACATTATAATATTTCAGAACTAAGAGATTTCTAGATGGGTTCTTTTGGTTACAGAGAACAAATTCGTTTATTTAACCTTTTTCTCCATCAACCCGTGTAGATCCAGATCTGATCAGGATCTGTACTGGTCGGTTTAAGATTCTTTAAGTTATTTCTAACCAAGAAGCCAGCGCATAGATCCACATCTGATGGCAAGGATATGCCGCCTGATCTGGATCTATAATGGTTGCTCATGTGATCATAAAAGTAAAGGATTAAGCTACCATGTTATTCAGTTGATCGTTGGTAGGATATGGCTATTAGAGTACGTAAAATGATGTCGTCAATTGTAAATCTCTAACGCTGGATTCCACGATTGTACGGCAGATAAAACCAATGAGTGTGCATGAAGAACCTAGCACAATCTAAGACGTATTTATCTGACCCTCCGTCCATGTCCCTTATTAAGCTAATGACATCAACACTTAAACCAACAGAATATATCTTTTTTAACTACGAGGTATAAATTCGGTTACAAAACGGTTGGACAGTGAATATAGCTGAATTCAGAGCCAAGAGAGGAACGGTGTAATACTTTCCTGCAATGTTTTTTCGGCGACCCTGAGATTTTAAAGTAAAATAATATATAAAACACTGGGGAAACCTAATTTTTATTTTTATTTTATTAGAATAAGCTTTGTGTTAATTAGAGACCCCCTTAAATATAGGTGATCAAAATTGAGCTTGCCATCACCAAAATGTTTTCAAAATAGTATCGATATCATGCGTGCTATGTTTAAATCCGAGTGGCGATTTTGGTGCCTAAAAAGTCCTCATTCCTGTTCTGCTTCAAACAGGTTGCACTAAAATATTTTCACAGATACGCCATTTTATCCGAGAATTTATTACCTGAAAACTTTTTATTTTTATATTCAATGTTTCTGTTTTTTACAGGATTCTGTTTCTTTTGTTACAGCCAGCTGTAATTAAACCCAATTCTTCCGATAAATTTCCAATAGGTACTAAATAATACATTCCTTCATGTTGCAGGATTTTATTTCAATAGAGGATTAAAATAATCTTTTTAAATTGTTTTATTTAGCCATATACCTTTTACTGAGCCTAATTAAAGCTTGATGTTTTCTTTCAGAAGCTATTGACCGAGTCGCCATTAAGTACAGGTGTGATTAGCAAGAATCAAAGGAGTATCAACAATGTATATCTAACAAAACAATATCTCTGTCGTGTTGCTTAGCAACATTTTCTCGCGACATTCAGCTTCGCCAATTATCAAATCGTTATCGAGAATATAGTGACGTCGAATCGGTGAAAATGCCTCCGCCGAGCAGTCCACCATTTCAGCCGAGTACTCGCCCTTTGCTTGGCGTAAAAGCACGAAGTCATCCGCCAACTCCTAATCAGATAAATAGTACAAGTAGTCGAGTACAAAATTCTCCGTTCAATGCTGTCGCTCCAAACATGGGAAACGGAGCGAGCGCTGCAAAGATTATTATAGATGGAGAGACACTTGATCTTGTAAAAATCAAACAAATTATCCCGGAATTAAGAAGAGAGCTTAAGCAAAAGGATGCACGGATACAGCAGTATGAACAGGAGCTTTATGAAAAGAATAAAATTTTAGATGAAAAGATTGCAGATGTGAATAGATTAAAAGAAGAAGTTCATAAACTTAAATCTGTGTTGCAATTAAAAGTTCATAAAGATGGGAAGCCGGATATTTTGGCGACGATACAGGAAGACGGCGGCTCTCAGGGTCATGAAAGGGCCAAGAAACAGGGTGTTTCCGGTGAGAGCCCCATGTCAATTGGAGAAGGGCAGCTTGAGATTAAACACTTCGATAAAGATTTTAGGTAAGTCTTTTGCATTCTTTAAACCTGTAGTTATTGCACTGAAACGTCTTCTCCAGGAAGGAATTTAATATCTAGCATGCAGTGTATGTTTACAACTTGCCATAACTATAGACATCCACGTGCATCGGTTAAAATGAATTGAGATGGATCTTGAGATTTAGCTGTTGAGAATTTATTGTTTTATTGAGCAAATTACCTATTTATGTAAGGAATAGTGCACTTGGTTATCATAATTATTTCTCAAGGTGGTTTACATTTGATTGTTTACACGAAATATGCGAATCACTATCTGTGATCATTAGTCTTTATTGACTCAATGATAATATTTGGAAAGAAAGATTTTTCTATCTCTCAACACGACACAAAAATAACGAATACATGATAATTTTGAATCATGGTCATATTTTCCTCTCCCAGATACGATTAAATGATGGTATTGGAGAAATGCGCATGAGAATTTAATGCTCAGGGATGAGCCCTTAATGATATGATTACACATTATAACCGGTTTTTATTCATTAGGTTTTATCTGACGATCAGTGTAGATCCTGATTGGACGGCACAGATGTGACGGCTGATCTGGATCTATACAAGTCATATCGGCGATAAAACCCGTTAGGTTAAATATATCAATACAAACTTCAAAAATGTTTACTAACATTTAACTTCTAGGTGGTAATTAAAGTTCGTATGACCTCTGAAATTATCGGCTATTTCCTCATTTAAAAATTTTAATATACATATATATAAACCTAACAATTTTGTACCGTTATCATAAAAATATAACGATCGATCTTCTCTGAAAATTTGCGTAATTGATTGGGAAATCAAAATATCAACACTAAATTTGTTAAAAGTTTATTTAATCAGAATGCACGATTTTAACTTATATTTGCTTTACATGTCAGCAAGTTAAAGCAAACGAGATATAAATCGATGCATGAGATTGTTTGTATATCTATCCACAACGATGTGAGAGTGCTAACCCCAATTTCAAATCGATAATATTTTGATCTCAGACTGACATAAATAAATAAGCAACCTCGCGAATTTTTATTGTCATCTTTTGATGCTTGCAATGAAATAATTTGCACGTACAGGTTAACAACCTGATATGTGCAGATACTATTTCTGCATCACCGTTCTTTTCTTTTCATCACGAGAATACTGATGATGTTGATGATGATGATGATAATAATAATAATAATAATAATAATAATAATAATAATAATAATAATAATAAGTTATTATTATTATTATTATTATTATTATTATTATTATTAATGAAATAGTGTCATTGTCTTTGTCATATTAAAATTTCGTGATAAAACGTTCGACATTTTCATCATTATTCAGAAGAAAGCAGCGTCGTCGTTGTCGGCTTGATCGTCATAATCAATATCATCACCCGTGATCGTTATTTGAAGTATTATCGCCGATGTCATCTATTGCGTCATCAACTTTATCTGTTGAAAGTGACAAGTGAAGATGACAAATATCATGTGACATACGCTATAAATCTTTTTAATTAACTTTTTAATGATTTTCTTTTGCTATTTTCATTGGTGCTGGTGAAAAATAAATGTTGAAGAAACGTGATCCTTAGAAAACTAATTTGATCGAGTAAAAATAAAAATATCATCGTCGTCATCAGCACCATCATTCTTAAACACCATCCCCCACTTCACCATGATCATTGTCAGCCTTTGAAGCACTGCATTATTTAATGGAATTTAGTTTATACAGCAATCAGTCTCAAAACATTTGTATAATCTTTTATAACATAATATTGTAGACATGATATTAATAGTACGCATCGAAATCGTAATGTAAAAATAGAAGCATTGTCGGAATTGTTTATAGAAAGCTATCACCAGACGCTCTGTCTTAAAACAGAGTTCCTTTCTTTTACGTAATATTACATTGTTAACATTACTGCAAACTTTTGTAATAGTATTCCCCTTACGTACACCTGCAGAATGAATTTTCTTGTTACTCTTTCTTGAAAAACAGACACTTTAAATCTACACAGCCACATCTAAGTGTGCTGTTAGGAACGATTAGCTCAACGAAAAGTGTTGCATTGTGATCGAACATTTGCCCCAAGATCATAAGACTAAAGCTGGAGACCAGTCTCAAACTTTAAGCATCTGATTGGCTGAAATGGCAACTGGTATTCGAGACTGGTCTTCAATCTTACTTTTATGATCTCGGGTCATTGTCCGTAATCAAACTAAGTTGTTGGTAAGATTGGTTTCAAACTGCTCATTTTATAATAAACATCGCACGCGCAAATAGAAAAGTCATTTTAGGACCGGTCGTCATTAAACGTTCATCGACAGAAAAAGAAAATTATCAAAATCTTTCTAAAAATGAAGTTCGGAAATAAATGTTATTACTATATCTTTATTTTACTTACGTAAAGAAAAATTAGGACAATAACGAAAATAAAACAAGACCTAAAATTTACTTTAAATTATATACAAAAGGACCAAAAAAACCTTTACAAATATGATCGCTGCTAATGTCTTTTACCTCTAATTTGTAAACGAGTAAAACTTTTGTGGGGCTGAATGTAAATTAATTAATCATATACCTGCAAGAGGTCTTTAAACAAAAAAAGGAGATAACTTTTACTATTTCTTTCCGAAAATAGTCATTAGACTTTAACATTAAGATCAATTCTTTTTTTTTTCACTCTACAAACAGATGGATATATCACGTTGTAGAAAATTTAGTGCACGAAGTCATGCATATGACTCTCAGATTGGAATAATAATAATAATAATAATAATAATAATAATAATAATAATAATAATAATAATAATAGACGTTTGTAAAAGAAATCTACTAGAAATCTCCCAGAAATTTGGCTATTCCTGTGCCCAAGATTATAAAACTAAATCTGGAGATCAGTCTCAAATCTCAAGGATCTGATTGGCTGAAATGGCGGCCAGTCGCCATTTCAGCCAATCAAATCCTTGAAATTTGAGACTGATCTCAAATCTTAGTTTTATGATCTTGGACCCTGTTGGTAAAGGATAGATTTTTAGACATTGTCTATGGAAACTACGATACTGCATCTGGTAGCTATAGTGAAAGAATAACAACTAAATATGCACGAAAGACTGTTCAGCTTCGTGAAATTATTGGGCATTAATTATGTTAAGTAAAGTTACTTCCCTTTTAAAAAATGTTACTAAGCAAAGTTACCTCCCCTTTCAAAAAATTTCCAGTTGATATCCTGTGGTTTAACGTTTTACAGACAAAATTAACTTTGGAAGAGTAATTATTCTCTATAAACTCAGTAAAAGAACAGTAACCTAATTCCCATGAAAGGCTGTATTTTCACCATAGCGAAATTACTCTCTGACAGTTTTGTCAGGATGAATTATTATATTAAGTAAAGTTACTTCCCTTTAAAATGTTATTTGTAGTAAAGCAAAGTAACTTCCCCTTTATACTAATTCTCCAGTTCTTACAGACAAAACAAACTTAAGTACTGTGTAGGCAAGTATAATAATGCTCTATTAACTCCTACAGATATGCTCAGAGGTTCGGCCAAGGTGTTACAAGATTTTCTACATATGATATTTGTAGAAAACCGTAAAACATTGATCTTTTTTACTGATTTCTTGGATTTAACTGGCAAAGTGAAAACCCGATTTATAAATCAGTGTTAATACCATGTCTGTTTGATTAAAAATACTGTTTTGCAAGTGGTTTCAAGAGTAAATAATAATTTAAGTTCATATGTATACATGTTAACATTTCCAAATCAGGCATTCATAAATTTATTATTAAATCTTTAAGCTTGATGAGGCTTATAAGTATGATCGGAAAATATCACCAGCTTGATGAGGCTTATAAGTATGATCGGAAATATCACCAGCTTGATGGGGGTTATAAGTATGATCCGCATTGCATCAAAGATATAGAACATAGCAGCAAAGCAAAGTTTTTCAACTCATTTAAATTATCATTCCTTTATATTTTGAAAGACGCTTTTTTCCAGGATCAGTAAATATTTACTTTTTCATTAATTAATCCATTTAAATGTACATAACATGAATTATAACCACAGAGTAATCTGTCCACATCATAATGTTGATCCATACATGTATACTGTGTATAATTTGGGGCTTTTCATCGTTAGAAAGTTAATTGACTGTTTGAATATGTTTAAAGATTAATAAGATAAAAGACTATCAAAACAGTTGATATTTCTAATGGCAAATAGTAACTTTCCTGCATACTGTCCTAATTTCAAAAGTTGGCAATCAGCCAAAATTAAATTGAAATTTTACTCATGCATTAGGCTTTGCATGTTAGCCAAGTTTCATAGGATGGTGTTAAAGCCAAATTAGCAATTCAGCTCACAACATCTTCGAATCTGATTTTAACCCCTTAGGTGCTAAGCACAACATTTGTCATACATGTATTTGCAACCAGTGACCCAGATCAGCCTGCACATCAGCACAACTTGATCAGCGTCTACATTGTTCCCTATTCATTTTATAAAGTCAATAAGGTTTCTGTTAAACACCCAATAAACAAAAAATAGACAATAAATAATAATAAATAAAAATAAATAATATGTAATAAAGTTTGGAGAAAGCTTTTCCATTTTAATTAATTCAGTAAGTAAATAGTTAAAGAGGTTAATGGATCCAAGTCTTCAACATTTTCTAATTGTTCTGTCATGTTCAGACTTAATTTTGCAACAAGAAAATAAGCTGTCTTCTACAGAGCTTCGCTTCCAGCAATATGCATCTCTTCTTCACGTAAATGTTTCAGCTTGAATCCATTGGGGCATAAAAAACTGAAATAGTATAAAGAGACATATTTGTATTTCTTACTTTAAATTACATTCACATCTAAACAAATCTAAAATACTGTATTTAAAAAATAATCAGTAACTCATTAACCCTTTGCTCAATATATACCCATATGCAACCAGTGTAGATCCAGATCAGCTGGCACATCTGTGCTGTCTGATCAGGATCTGCACTGGTCGCATTTTGGTCGGAAATAACCTAACAAATCAAAAAGCCAACAGTGCAGATCCTGATCAGATGGCATGGATGCTGATCTGGATCTAGACTGTTCGCCCATGCAAACAAGAGTGTGTCTATGGAGGAAAGGTTTAAACTGTCTTCTTCTATCAATGTTCATATGCCTGCATTGTGACATTGTCATATTGTAGTTCATGTCCTAAAATAAAAATGCTGCAAAAACAGAACAACAAAATGCACCACATTTCTGCCCAGAGCTATTTCAATTATTATACCATATAACTTTAAAAAAATGATCACTCAAGGAATTATCACCTTTAGGTCTGGGATTGATCAGAAAACATTGAAAAAAATAAGTGTCTGATTTGTTGTTCTGGGGAATACAGTCCTTACTCCATTTATTAAGGTTTTGAAGTTCTGTTTTTTTTCATGAATCAGGGGCCTGTAAGGCAGCTGGTCTCTCACAAACAGCTGATACTCTACGCAGAAATTCTACAATGGAATTGCATTTGTGTTAACCCTTACATCATTTTTTTTACTCTTTCCTTGATATATATGGGTTCTGCAACCAGTGTAGATTCAGATCTGCTTGTACATCTATACTGTCTTATCTGTATATACATCATTGCTTTCTGTTCAGAAATAACCTAATGGATCTAACAGCAAATGTGCTGTCTGATCGGGATCTACACTGCTCGCACATGGGATAACAGAAATATGCTTTGGAGTTAAGGGTTAACACGATTAAAGAAAAGGTCAGACATATAGGAGAAATTAATCTCGACATGGGCTAATGAAGGTCTGAAGCGATTTCTTTAGGGAAGAATTAATTGCCTACTTGGATGGACAGTAGCCGGAGATGTAATCTAATCAACACCATTGTAACCTCTTCAGCAAAAAGTAAACTGGGATGATTGGCTGCCAATAACTCGGACAGATTTAGCACAATATCTTCTTAGAAAAGCAAGATTGTTGCTATACTAAAGGATATGAGATCAGGAATTAAGTTGCCCAGATTGAAGCAACGAAACAAGACTTACATGTATTGGTCTGAAATTGTGTTAGTAGCTTATTTCCCTTAACTTCTTCATTCACTCCTTAGATATGATTTGTAAGGCATGGGCAAACACATCTTGGACTAATGTCTTACTATTCAAAATGCATAGCAAACTTTGCTACAGTATCAACATCGATTTGGAAAGAAGGCCTTAAACATCCAGGCTGTCTGATCAGGATCTACACTGTTAGCTTTTGAAATCATTAGGTTATTTCTGACCAAGAAGTAACCAGTGTAGATCCAGTTCAGATGACATAGATGTGGCAGATGATCTGGATCTACAGTGGTTAAACATGCCCATATGATTAAACACTTACCAAAAGGGAAGGGATTAAAACAAAATGGTTTGACAAAATCTTTGTCTGTAACTGCAAACTGTGTTATTAATGGAAAACAGCCCTACTTCAGTTGACCTCCAAACATTTACATAAAATTGCCTATAATAATACAAACGCTATTAACCGAATTTATATATTTTCTAAAGCATACAACATAATTGATTTCCAAGACTTATCACCTGTCAATCGTTGTAGCCACAATTATCACTGTAATTCTAACTACTGGGGATAAATGCAGGGCTGCAATTTTATATTTTCCAATAAATTCATATTGATCATGAACGATATATCAATCGGCGTGAACAAATCTGGAAAACTGAATCGTTTCTTGCTTTTTTCTGAAGATCACTGTGACATTAATGAGATGGGTTTTTTTGTAATTGTATCTATAAATATAACTAATAATGGATTACTAGACAGTCATATGACTGTGTTTATCTCCTTACTCCATATATATGTGTTTTATCACATGTGTGACCAGTGTAGATCCAGATCAGCCAGGACATCTGTGCCACCTGATCTGGATCTGAACAGTTTGCTTATTGGTCAGAAATAATGTACATGTAATAAATCAAAAAGTGAACAGTGCAGATCCAGATCAGATATGCTGGCTGATCTGGATCTTCAATGTTCACCCATGCTATAAAGGCATATATATGTATGAAAGGGTTAACCCTTTCCTTCATAAATACGCATTTTTACACATGTGCCATCTGATCAGGATCTGCACTGGTCGCATTTTGGTCAGAAATAACATAATGAATAAAAAAGCAAACAGTTTAGATCCTGATCAGACGGCACAGCTATGCGGGCTGATCTGGATGTACACTGTTGGCCCTCACAACAGGTGTGTCTATGGAGGAAAGGGTTAAATAACCAAGAATGATCTTACGGCAGATATGGCTGAATTTAATATTTTTCAGATGATCAATACATGTACTTACATCAAAAGAGCTTGACGATATCAACATTTTAAAACTTTTTTGTTGATAAAGAAAATTTTTAAATTAATTTGTTTGTCAGTGACTGTCATGTTAGGCACTATAGGTGCAAACCCCAAGTGTAATTTCTAGGACAAATAGAATGTAATCGATATAATAACATCTTGTTTATATACCATGTAGTAAAGTATGAACCGTTAACTCAATAGAAACAGCTTTATTGTGTGGGTGAACAGTGTAGAGCCAGATCAGCTGGCATATCTGGGCCATCTGATCAGGATATACACTGTTTGCGTTTACATTCATTAGGTTATTTTTGACCAAGATAATACCAGTGCAGATCCATAGCATACATCACAGATATTCTGGCTGATCTAGATCTACACAGGTCGCACATGCCTTAAACATGTATCATGAGTAAAGTATTTAAGTTCACTGTATAAGTTCCTTTTGAGACATGATATTTTTCCCAGACATGTATCTGTATATAATTAGAGTTGGAATCTTATTTGTTCCTAGGTGTACAACTTTTTAATTGTTCAGTCATTTTTCATTAACCTTTTAATGGGTAAGGCAATAGAAAAAAATAATTTAGATTCTCATCCCAGCCCGCCCCTGTCCAAAACCACCCGCCCCCAAAAAATTTATTGGTAAAAAAAATCGGAACATATTCTGTTCTGGACAGAATGGGTTTTAGGCCATCCCGGATATGGAAAAAAAACATGGCAGACAATAATAAAATAAAATGTTCATCATTTCAAAGCTTACTGAAGGTAAAAGTGTCACTATTTAAGACTGGTATGGCTTTTCAAGCAAGAATAGGCACCAACCTGCTCCTTTTGTAAGTTGTTATCATGATTTTTTGGAAGAAAATGAAAAGATGGACGAATATTCTACACCAAAGGTTCTGGTAACTATAAATGCCATTTTCTCAAAATTTTAAGTTAGTTTTTACTTCTGTTCTCAGGTATTTCGTTAATAAAAAATAAAAATTAAAAAGTGTCCAACCGCTCCTTTTTCCCCCCAAAATCCGGATGAGAATCTAATAATTTTTTTCTCTGGCCTAATAAGCTGAGCTTTCTTCCACTTTAAATAAGTCCAAATGTTGTTTATAAAGGATGTTTGACAGAAATTTATTCACAAGATCAAGATAGCAAACAGGGTAGATCCTGATAAGACCTGGGCAAATATGTTTGCTGATCTGGATCTTAACTTTGTTTAGATCCAGATCAGCCAGCACATCCGTGCAGTCTGATCAGGATTTTAACTGTTTGCATATTTATTCATTAGGTTATTTCTGACCAAAATGTGACCAGTTCAAATCCTGATCAGATGGCATGGATGTGCCTGCTGATCTGGATCTACACTGGTCACAGATGCATAAAAATGAGTATTTATGGAGGAAAGGTTTAAATGTGGATAATTTTCAACCTGAGGTTTTGAATGTCTCTACATATTTATTAAACTTCTTAAAAAATACTGATTTATCAATTTTTCTGTGTATTTTTCTTTTTTCAGATCGAAACAACTTATTAAGGATGCAATACTAGACAATGACTTCTTAAAGAAATTGGACTCTGCCCAAATTCGGGAAGTGGTAGAGTGCATGTATGAGAAGCAGGTGAAGCAGGGTCATTTCATTATTCGAGAAGGGGATGCAGGACAACACCTCTATGTGGCTGCAGGTAACATAATTTTGTTGTGCTCGTTACTACAGCATCATTTTACTTCTGGGCCCAAGGTTATAAAACTGAGAATGGAAACCAGTCTCAAATCTCAAGCATCTGATTGGCTGAAATGGCGACTGGTCGCCATTTCAGCCAATCAGATGCTTGAGATTTGAGACTGGTTTTCAATCTCAGTTTTATAACCTTCAGACCTGGTATTTAAACCCTTTACTCCGTAGATACACCTTTATTGCACGGGAAAACTGTGTAGATCCAGATTAGCCAGCACATCCATGCCATCTGATCAGGATCTGCACTGTTTGCTTTTAGAGTCATTAGGTTATTTCTGACCAAGACATGACCAGTGCAGATCAACTTCTTACTGCACAAATATGCTGGCCTATCTAGATCTACGCTGTTCACACATGCATTAAAGCATATATATATGGAGTAAAGGGTTAAGTTTTGCTTATTATGAACTATGAAAAAACGGGCAAATTCAAATGTCAACTCAAATTTGATCTTGTTACAGTGTTTAATGTAATAAATTACTATATATGTATACAACTGTGTGAATTCATGCCCATGTAAACATGTAATTTATCACTTCTGTGTAAAAATTCATCAGCACAGAATAAAATGAACCTCAGTATTTCTATTAACCCTTCCCCCCATATATAGATTTTATCACATGTGGGAACAGTGTAGATCCAGATCAGCTGGATGCCATTTGATCAGGATCTGCACAGTTTGCTTCTTGGTCAGAAATAATCTAATAAATCAAAATGCAAACAGTGAAGATCCTGAGCAGACAGCACGCATTGACAGCTTATCTGAATCTACACTGTTTGCCCATGCTATAACGGTGTGTATATGGAGGAAAAGGTTAATATACTAATGCTTCTCTAAAATCCTCTTGTTAATGATCACAGCATTATTATTATTACCTAATAAAGAAATAAATGATTTTTAATAAATAAAATATGAATTGTTTTATAGACCTTTTGTCACAGTGATGATTTGTCAATCAGTTGTAGTTTATTGTTTTGAATACTGATATACAGATTGAAAGGAAAAATTTCCTCTACATAGTTGATAAGATCTTTACAGCTCTTGGAAAATCGTACATTACCTTAGGGAAAAATACAAATAGCACTGTAAAATAAATGACATCTATTTATTGTCAGTTGTCAACGGACTATGTCACTTCATTAAGTAAATAATGTCTTCAAAAATGTCAAAAATTGAAGGGCAAAATATTGTTGTAGAACTTGCACTCACCCAGAGTTCTAATTGGTCATCAAATGAATATAAAAAAAAATGTTTGTGTTTCGCTCTCCTCTTCCCTCTATGACTGGTTTGTTTAAACTAAACCTCATTCTAGCGAAAGGTACAGGGCTCATTAAAATCACAAGTCATAAATATCATGTGCTGCTGGGATTACAATTTTACACCCTGTTTCAGTGGTGTTTTCTTTGCTGTCGCTGTTGGTAAAAAACATTTCAAAAACATTATGCTCACTAACTTGAATGTCATAAATTTCTCAAATGGTAAGTAATCTACTGTCAACTGCAAAAGTCTGGAAAATCGTTTGAATTTTTCATTGCATTCAGACACTTCCATTCTGACACTGACTACATGCAACATTGTTATCACAGATACTTATCACATTATACTTGTCACATTGACAACACTTTCAATGTGATAATATCCTTTGTGCTTTTCTGGAATTTTCAGGTATTTTGGTTTTGTATGATGAAAACAAACCACAAATCTCTGGAGTTCAAATATTTTCATAATTAAGTTTTGTGTCCCCCTTTTGTAAAAAGGTGATACATAGGTACTAATTTGTCCGTCAGTCGGTCGGTCAAAAGAGGGTTCCGTGTAATTTCTCAAACCTTGATTTTTGCTGTTATATTGAATTTTCATGTGGATTTGGCAAGAAAATTGAAAATTATCTTGTAACTTCCCGAGAACTGCCTTTAACGAACCCCTTTTTTTGAAAATATTACATGCTATCCAGACTTGATGAAAAGTATAGACAAACAGTTTTCCAGTTAATTGTTAGAAAAACAAGTTTTTAAGTTATGTGAAACATTGACATGTTTTTACATGTGATAAATGTCTGTTGCAGATGGTGACTTTGAGGTGCTCAAGGAGAACAATGTGTTGGGAAAGATGGTGGCAGGTCGAGCATTTGGGGAGCTGGCTATTCTCTATAACTGTACCAGGACAGCCTCAGTTAGAGGTAAACTTTGTAACCTTCTTTAAATACAATGCTGTTAACATGACTAAAATCACATGAATGTCTTCTGTGCCCAAGGTTATAAAGCTGATACTGGAAACCAGTCTCAAATCTCAAGCAACTGATTGGCTGAAATGGCAACCAGTCGCCATTTCAGCCAATCAGATGCTTGAGATTTGAGACTGGTTTCCAGTATCAGCTTTATAAACCTTCAGGCCTGAAGACCCAGGTAAGCATGTGCAAATAAAATCTGTGTATACCTGCCTGAAGACCACTTTAAAGGGAGATGTGCAGGATTGATGAATGGAACAGATTTGCGAAAAGGGTTATTAATCAGTTGAATATCATTATTTGAAGCTCAAATATTGATTTACACCCGAAATATTTTAAACCAATATTTTATAAAAAAGATATATAAATGGTGTTTCCTATCCTATGCGACGCGCATAGGTTAGCTATTTTTGTATTTCCCGAGTAAAGCTGCGGTGGTTTTTGGGATTTTCACGTGATCACTTCAACCAAAATACCATTCGGTGTCACTCTATTACAATATCGGCTCATTACACTCACCTCTGTTATAGGCTGGGACTTCTTTCAACTACTTTTACTTTAACTCAAAGGAATAGTTCACCAATTACATTTACAATAGTTTGGGTTTCTTCTGTTTTAATGAAATATAGTGAAGATTTCTGTCATTTGTTTTACCTCAAACTTTCAAATTCATAGTTATGACTGTATAAAATAAGGCTATAGAGTTTGGTCAAAAATCTTGACATTGAGCCTTTCGTAGAGATGTAGGGTGAGTGTTAGGAACGACAACTCAGGGAAGGAGATTGATTCGGTGTACCTTGCCGCCATTTGTTTCAAAATGCCTGGGCCACCAAGAACAGTAAGCGTGACATTCCCATGATCGCTAAATATAGAATGTATTTTTGTATAGGGATTTCTTCAGCAGATTGTTTTCAGGTCCGGTAAAATGGTAAAATTAACCGAAAACTTCCCCCTGGAGGGTTTGAAATGTAGAGTTTAGTGAAAAGTACACGTAAGTGTTACATAGATTGATCTGTTTACTATTTTACCGAGTACACCTGCTCGACCCTGCACATCTCCCTTTAAAGCCCTTTCAAATATACACAAACTAATTGATTTATTGTTCACATCTTTAGTTAAGTAGAGAATTAACATCTATTTGTCTGCCGCATCAATCTCAACATAATTATTTGGACAAAGTGAGTTTGTGGACATATTAACAAACTCTGATATAAGTAAAATTAAATTAAAAAATTTAATATATTCGAATATTCCTAATGAATATTCTAACATTGATTGTGGTATAACATTTCATCCCTTATAATAAGCAATGTTGTCTGCTCAACATTATGACATCTTTTCAAGAAATAATGTCAAGACACATTTTCCCATGATTAGCCCCACATAAGCCTGTCAGCTTCTGTTGTTTCCTAACAATTTAAAGTCTCAGAGCAAAAGAGGGCAAAATGAAAGAAATCAAGAAAGCTTGCTAGTTAAAATTATGCGCCTAATCACGTTAGAGTTCCTGAAAATAAAGTTCTTCCTTGATTAAGGATTCTCTGTCACAGATCTGGTCCCAAGGTTATAAAACTGAGAATGGAAACCAGTCTCAAATCTCAAGCTTCTGATTGGCTGAAATGGCATTTCAGCCAATTTGAGACTGGTTTTCAATCATAGTTTTATAATCTTCAGCCCTGCAGTAATTTTCTAGAGAGGGAATACATATGCATAGCTGATGTCTTCTGGCAGGAAATATTGGGTTGTTTTGCCATGTCATACTTTGACATTATCAAGAATCTGCATTAAAAATGTTATCTTCTGATGCCATTTATTGACTGGGTACACTTGCTTTATTGTTTGTTTGTCAAGCATCTTCGTGGACAGACACTTTATTAAGTATAAGTCACTTCCTTAACCTGATTATTAGTCAAAAAGTCCTTCCATTATGTTTGATAAAAATTTGATAGACAATTCATATGGCCATGTACACACCCCAATCTCAGGCTTAGCCAAGGATCAATTCAATACATATGTATATATTGATAAACATGAAATGAAAATAAAATTCTGTGAAGACTTGAGTCAAGCTTATCAGTAATTACAGACATTGCCATTAGTGACTGACAGTGGCCATTGCTTAGGGAGCTGCCAAGATTGTACAAGCCAAGGCCTGATTGGGATTGTCAGTTTTTGCTTTTTGATTCTTTACATTATTTCTGACCAAGAAGTGAAAAGAGTAGATGCAGATTAGACTTCAAGGGTGTATAGGATGCCATTCATGGATGTGGCAGCTGATCTGGATCTACATTGGTTACACATGTGATAAAATGTGTATATAGATCTTCATGTATATGGATTAAAAGGTTAAATGTATGGAAAAGTATAAAACTTATAAGATCCTAAGAAACTAAAATAGCAATCTAAAATTGGTTTCTTTTGTAACAGTTTGAGCATTCAGCTGATGCCAGTCTTATATAATATAATAACAAAATTGATTTCTACACAAAAATCAATTTTGAAACTTGTCTCTTTTAACTTCTGGAGACATTCTGCTGACTTTATTCCTAAGACCGTATAATTTTAATATTTAAAATTGACTATTTGACTTGTCCACACAAAGGGATCAGCTTCCAAATTCACATTAATCCCTTATCCATTGATGATATCCCATGGCTGATCAATGAAAATTATTAGATTCAAATATTTCACCATTTAGAAACTTGGTACATTGTATTTGACGGTTAACCATCATAAGGGGATGAGATATTCATTTGGAAAACTGTAGAACACCTGGTCAAGTAAAACATCTACAAATTGAATGACCTAGCTGTTAAGAAAGACAACTTAGTTAAATGAATATGATTGGTTAAATGTTGCTTGTGTTGCAGCGGTCACCGATGTAAAGGTATGGGTCCTGGACAGACGTATCTTCCAAGCAATCATGATGAAGACTGGTATCCAGAGACAGGAAGAAAACATCAACTTTCTCAAAAGGTATTCCATGCTGATAACATGTCTAATGAAGTGTGACATCTTGATTTATCAAGATAATGTCCAATCCAAGATTATTACGGTATATTTAGTTTGAATACATTAAAAATTCCCATGTTGATGTTACCGGCCCTGTCTTATGACCTATTTAGAACCATTTAGATTTTGTAGTATTGACCATGACAAACTAAGTGAAAAACAATTTTAGTATTATTTTGAATTACATTAGCTGATGTTTTTATTGACCCATGTCTAGCATCACCTATCACTATCATTTTGAAATATTTATATAATTATTAAACATGTTGATGAGTCTTATCGGTGACAGTGATTTAGAAAAGATAGTATGTTTTACTTTATCTAAAATACTTTATACATACCGGTATACATAGTTGGCATGTATATCATAACATTAACTGTTGATTAAATGGCAGCTTTATTATTACAAACTGTACATGTAGATAGTTTCAAGTATTTAACCTTTTACTCTGTGTGACATGGCTGTTATTCATGGGTGAAAAGTGTAGATCCAGATCAGCTGGCACATCCGTGCCATCTGATCAGGTTGTGCATTGTTTTGATTCATTACTGGTATGTTATTTCTGACCTAGAAGGCAACAGATAGATCCTGATAATATGGCATGGATTTGCAAGATGATCTGGATCTATACAGTTTGCACATGGGATAAAATGCATATATGTGGTGTAAAGGGTTAAGTCAGTTCAAATGACATAAATAACGAACAAAATCATTTTGACATAATACCATATTCCAGCATTCGTCATAATCTCTGTATTGTTATTGGATTGTCAGCATGTAAGTACAAAGAAGACAGACATTTTGTTAATCTTACCTGAATTATGAAATGACTTATTAATCACAAGCACAAGTCATCTCTTCTGATTCATGTCAAATATATTGGCCATTAAAAAGTAACTTCTTAATAAATCAATAACAGCCTCAGTTCTAGATATGTTTCTGTTGAAATGTCAACACTGACAGCCCTACAAATGCTCATCATAAATAGCCCTACAAATGCCCATCATAGACAGCCCTACAAATGCCCATCATAGACAGCCCTACAAATGCCCATCATAGACAGCCCTACAAATGCCCATCATAGACAGCCCTACAAATGCCCATCATAGACAGCCCTACAAATGCCCATCATAGACAGCCCTACAAATGCCCATCATAGACAGCTCTACAAATGCACATCAATTCAAACTCATAATGACATCACTACATATGTCCATCAGTGACAACTGGCTAAAATGTTCATCAGTGACAACCCAAAAACTGTTCAACAGTGGCAACTGGCTAAAACTGTTCATCAGTGACAACCCTAAATCATTTTCATCAGTGACAACACTAAACTGTTCATCAGTGACAACCCTAAATCATTTTCATCAGTGACAACCCTAAAACATGTTCATCAGTGACAACACTAAACTGTTTATCAGGGACAACCCTTCAAATGTCCATCAATGATAGCATTGCAAATGTCCATCTCTTACAGAGCTACAGATTTCTTTCAATGACAACCCTTTTAAATGTTTATCAACAATTTCCAAATAAAATGTCTACAGCTAAGGTTCAAAGTAGTAATTGACATTTTAACTACCATGAATCTGATGCTTTATGTTGCTGTTACCAAAGCTTTCATCTGATGTCTGGATGGATTTGTTCATGACAGAATTTTCATTATTTTCACAGACAAGAAATGCAGTGAATTGCAAAATTGTACAAAAGTCGATTCCGCAGCACTTTTAAGAAGACAATACAGAATGTCTTCTGGGGAAATTGTTTAAATTGTTACCCATGTTTGATTCTATCATTGTGTTGGTCATTCTTTAGTCATGTGTTTTTGCGTAATTCCATACCACATTCCTTAACTGTTAAAAAAAAAAATTGATTGGGCATATGGCAGTCTCTTTATAATTAAATCAACATTTACGGTGGTACTAGTACATGTATAATGAAATGTGCTTACTATTTGTCTAAACATTCTAATTAAGTGTAAAATAATTAAATTAATTTGGTTCACAACAGAGTTAGGAAACATGATTAAGAATAGAGTGTAAGGCTAAAATATTTTGTTTTTATTTGAAATATCTGACTATCCACCTTTAAATGTTTGTTACTAATTTTAAATACAATGTACTTTATGGCGTTCTTATTGCCTGAAGGGCTGTGAAGACACATGATCTTTAGAACAGGGTCAAAGATTATAAATCTAAGATTGAAGACCAGTCTCAAATCTCAAGCATCTGATTGGCTGAAATGGAGACTTGTCTTTATTTCAGCCAATCAGATGCTTGTGATTGGAGACTGGTCTGCAAACAGAGTTTAATAGTCTCAAAAATAATGCATGACCATGTATTTTCACTTACAGAAGGATTTGGATGAAGTGTTTATTTGATTTTTGTACAAAGTTCAGCTATAAAAGTACATTAGACCCACGTAACATTAAATTCCAATTTAAGAAAATACTCTCCTATAGATACATGAATCAATAACGAAGATTTAACTGGCAATAATTAAACAATTTCCATTGAAAATATGGAAATATCGAATCATTGTCCTCATGAGGCCATTTAGATTTTCACATAAAATAAATAAGTTGTCCAGGGGTTAATTCATTTTTATTGTCTATTTTTTCACATAAAATTACCCAGGATTGAATTTTTCAAGCTGTAAAATAAACTTCATCTGATTTTTATTGTGTTTGAATATATCTGGGTTACTTAGCTTGAAAAATTCTCATATGTTTATATGTAAGTTTCCTATTGAAATTTCGTGATTATCTGTTCAATCCTTTAAAGCGGCATTACTTCAATTTAACCCGCTCTTGTATGAAATATTACATGTATTTGGAACTATAGGCACAAATTTGCAGCATTAGTTCGGGATAATAAAATTTTAATTTGCTAAAATAAATATGGTCCGCGTGAATAAAAGCGAAAGTAGGATTTCCGAAATGTCACAGAAATCGAGATCGCGCATGAAGTGGTCTCTTCATCAAAAATCGGTGCTAAATATACCTCCACTATATTTAGCTTCTTAAAAGTTCGTTAACGATAATTTAACTATATCATTGAAAATCCTGTCTATAAGAAAGAATTCGATTGGAGCTTTTGTGTTCTGTTAGAGAGTTTATATATTGGAGTCTTTATGGACAAATATGATATTTCAATAGTATATTCTTACTAAAGTTTAGGGCTGGGGCTTTAAATGATTTTTTATGTACAATCAATTAACCCTAATTACTGATAGATACACCTTGTTGCATGGCAGAACAGTGTAGATCCAGATCAGCCAGTGTAATCGTGCCATCAGATCAGAAATTGCACTGTTTGTTTTTTTATTCATTTAAGGTTATTTCTGACCAAAATGCAACCATTGCAGATCCTGATCAGATGGCACGAATGTGTGGGCTGATCTGGAATTACACTGGTCTCACATGCCTAAAAGTGTGTATAAATGGAGTAAAGGATTATGTTACTAATTAAGAAACATAACTTTAAATCAATAAATTTTCACAAATACAAATTTTAGCAGTTTGGCAAGGTTGGAGATATTTTCATAATCCTGCAAACATATTCTATTAATTCTTGCTGTTCAGACGCATGTGAAAATGTAGCGAAAATAAGTAACAAATTGTATGTGCCATTTAAACGATTATTTAATCTTGTTTCTAATTTTGTTTCTGTTAAGTTTTATATTTCATTTTAATTGAAAAAAAAAATCCAAAACAAGAGTCAGATTTCAATTTAATTTGTGTAAAGTTTTCAAAGGTCTTTCAGTGAACTCTGTACGCTTGTCTGAGAAAAGGTTTTTATAATATTGAATTTCAGTGAGCAAAATAAATAAAGAAAATTACTAAGCTAATGTTATTAATACCTTGTAGTTCACAGCTATAAAGAAATAAATTATAATTATTTCCTATATCATTTCCTCTATATTTCTCCTCTATAGAAACACCTTTATTGCATGGGCGAACAGTTTAGATCCAGGTGTGCCGTCTGATCAGGATCTAAACTGTTCACTTTTTTTTTGTTGGGTGATCTGGATCTACATTGTTCGTCTACGCAATAAAAGTATCTATTGAGTAAATTGTTAAACACTGTAGAAATGAAATGTAACTCAGTACAGAAAAACATTTAAATATAGATTTCCATCAGAGATAATCATGTTCTTAACTGTCAGCTTTGATTGCTCTCATCACCCAGTGATCATAGAATCTTTCACAATCCCATTTTCTGTTGTCTACAACACATGACAGTTTTATGTACAAGCCTAATGTAAAACATCTTAGGAAGACCTACCATAAATACATATTAAATATGGAAACTTAAGTAAGACAAATTCAAGTCCCTGTGGTTTAGTTTAATTTGTTTAGATTCCTCTGCATTGTAATCAGTTTCAATAAAACTGTTAATTCATCAGTGTTGCTTGAAAAAAAAGGTAATTGAATTTGGAATGGATCTTCAGTCTAAATATCTTGGAATTAAATTTGAAATCGGCTGTTTTAATGAGATTTTGGATTGTCCTAGACATGGCCCGTTGCCCTTACAATGTTTGAATCATTTGAACATGTCTGACTGTATTAGATTTTTTTCTTTTTTATGCTGGGCTCATTCTTAAAAAATTGTTTATTTTAAGCCCTGAACATTTTAATTAATACTTTCAAATTATAGATTTCTATATCCTAATTGTAAAGTATCACTGGCTGTGTTTCATATTGGTGTAAAAGACAAAAGAAACTTGATGCAGGCCCTGAACATGTCATAAATAATTAAACCCTTTACTAAGGGGATAACAGCTTGTATCTCATGTGCAACCAGTTTAGATCTAGATTGGCCTACACATTTGATCAAGACTGAAGGTTATAAAGCTGAGTTTGGAAACCAGTCTCAAATCTCAAGCATCTGATTGGCTGAAATGGCGACAGGTCGCCATTTCAGCCAATCAGATGCTTGAGATTTGAGACTGGTTTCCATGCTCAGTTTTATAACCTTGGGCACTGGATCTTAGTAACACTGATCACACAATCTGATATAAGCAGTATCACTGGATGGAGTATGGTTTAAGTAATGAACTTTCTAATTAGGATTAGCGATTTTCACCTTTTGGTCAGAAATCACCTACTTAATCAAAAAACAAAGTAAATATCCTGATCAGACAGTGCCAATGTACTGGCTAATCTGGATCTACACTGTTTGCCAATTGCTAAAATCTATATCTTGTATAGTAAACAATGTTGCAATAAAAAAGTTTCAAAGGGATTTCTTGCCAACAAAAGCTTGTGCATTGATATTTAGATTAATCGAGCGGTGATATTGAATTGATAAACACATTATATTATCATTTTGCAGTAAAGTCAACCGTACATAGGAATATCAAGCTATCACATGAAGACATTTTGTAAATCTTTAAATTATGCTCAACGCCTGTCAAATTTAGCGATAACAAAAAGGTTAAGCCCCTCTAGATAGGACAGGATTTAAGGTGATCAGCGCAACACTGAGATGTGATAAAATACCATTGACATGATACCGTGTCGCCCGATATCACTTGATCAGATCTCTAATGTGATGTAGAGTCTGTTCATGGCGCCAGTACTCAAGATGTTAAAACCGAGTATAGAGACAAGTCTAAAATCTCAAGCATCTGATTGGCTGGAACTGAGACATTATAAAACTGAGAATGGAGACCAGACTCAAATCTCAAGCCTCCATTTCATCTGATCAGATCTTGAAATTGAGACATTATAAAACTGAGAATGGAGACCAGTCTCAAAATCTCAAGTCTCCATTTCATTCGATCAGATGCTTAAGATTTGAGACTGGCCTCCCATCTCTGTTTTATAACCTTGGGTCACCACTCAAGATCATAAAACTGAGTGTAGAGATTTGTCTGCCAGGGTCCCTAGTTTTTGATTGGTCAGTTTGACTGGTCTTAGGAGTTACAACACAAATGAGAAAGTTAATGGTCTTAGACCAAGTAATGTGGCAGATAACTCCACCTTAGTGCAAAAACAGTATATAATTAACTCCTTAGTTCTAAAATAGTATATTTAAGTAACATCAAAATAAGGAGTTATACCATAGTTACATGATAATTCAAACTCACAACTAAAGCTAACAACACTCTCAAATTCATCAAAAGAAATATCCAAACTGATATCCCAAAACTCAAAGAAATAGCCTACAAGACATAATATGTTCGCCCTTGTTTGGAGTATTGTGCCTCCGTCTGGGATCCCTGGCAAAAGAAGTACATAAACTAGATAGAAATGGTTCAGCATTGCGCAGTTAGATTTATTTTCAATGACTACAGTTATACAAGCAGCATTACCAAATTACTAAATAAGATCAATTTACCTACATTAGAAAAACGCTGTAAAGTAGCATCATTATGTATGTTTTATAAAATCCAACAAAACCTAGTACGGATTTAGTTCCCTCAATACATACATAAAACACAGAGACACAGATACAGTTTCCCCTTCTCCAGGGTTGACGGGCATAGGCATTCATTCTTCCCACGTACGGCGAAGATCTGGAATAGTATACCACCGGACATCACTCAGGCAGACAGCCTGGTCTTATTCAAGGCAAGGCTGTATAGCCATTGTTTCTAACCAAGAGTGCTGCAAATAATCATCAACCTTCATCCTCATCCTTCATTCCCATCAGACCATTTGTTTCTCATCCACATCATTCAATCATCATCTATTATTCATCTTTTTTCTTGTATTACCCTGGGTAAACCAAATTAAAGACTAACACTTCCAGCTTCCTGTAAGCTTCTTCTTGCTTTTCAGCTTGTAAGGAGTCTTCGGGTAAATTACAGGAACCAACCAAAACTTAACCACTAAAATTTAAACCTTTTAATTTAAACCTAATGCTATTCCCAAAACATTCAGACTGCGCACTCCACATAATACTCTGTTAAGAAGGTCTGGAGTATATGGCAGATTCAGAACTCTCTGGACGAATTCCCCACAAAAATTAAATATTGTTGCTTTAAAGTCGGGTTCTAGCAATCCTACAAAACCCCTAGGATTGAATCTAGGATCCAATCCTCAATTAGAGCGCCTTACCAAATCATCCTTACCAAGCAGAGCTGTAAATCCTGTCAATCACACATTATATGCTTGATCATTTCATTTTCTCTTTTATATGCCCACAGCCTATATTGTAATTTCCAATCTTTTTCTTGATTAATAGCAAAGTACATGTTCCGATTTCATCATCTCTCCATCAGCATAGATATGGCAAGAGTCATTATGGACGAAGTTCAATGACTTTCTAATCGGACATAATTAGAGCAACATTCTTTCACTGACTAGGAATTCTGTCCATGACATGCTTTATTTGTTTGATAAAAAATAAGTGATGTCAATAGTACAGTATAAGTTCTCATGGTGTTTATTGTATTTTTTTTTCAAACAAAAAATATTCTTTTAATCATTTACTTGCATGCCATTGTCATATACATGTACACTTGTAAAGGAAAAAAAGGGAATGTGCAAAAAGTGTTGATCCAGATCAGCTGGCACATCTGTGCTGTCTGATCAGGATCTATACTATTTGCTTCTTGCTAATCTAAATGCAAAAAGTGTTTATCCTGATCAGATGGCACAGATCTACACTGTTTGACCATGGGATAACAGCCACAGCCCATGGAGGAAAGGGTTAATGATAGCAGCTCCCATAATCATACACTTGTGAAAATCAAATGACTCTCAATATATTTTAATTGCCATTATCAGCTCTAACAAATAAATTCTTTAGAATGTGTTGCTTATTATTAGACATATTTTAACAATGATTGAGCTGATTTTAAACCTTAATTCTCTCAGTAAGGGTGCTTGTTTAGATTCATATTGATCCCTGTTAAGCCTTTGCACCAGGTAGTTGTTACAGTCTGAATCAGCCTTTAATTACCAAAACTTTTATTAAATCACTTTGAAGCAATTCCTTATTTGGTATAAAACTGTAAGGACGTTATAAAATACTCTTGTTTGCACTCTCTCTTACAGTTTTTCTTAATGACATAAAAATGCACTTACAACTTTTGACATTTAGTGTAGTACACCACAAAACCTCTTTGTGTTCACGTCCTAGTGTTTAATTCTAAGGCTTCATTTTCAGTGTGCCTTTACTGCAGAAATTACCGGCAGAGAAGCTGTCCAAGCTGGCTGATGTTCTGGAAGTGGTAAGTGCAGCTTGGCCAAAGATCATAAAACTGTTTGGAGACCAGTCTTAAATCTCAAGCATCTGATTTAAGCTGAAATGGCATCCAGTCTCCATTTCAGCCAGTCAGATGCTTGAGATTTGAGACTGGTTGACAGATTTAAGTTTTATGATCTTGGGCAAAGGGATCTTGATCATACTCTAGAAAAAATCTTGGTTATTACTCAGTTTTCATTTGTACCAATGATGTAAACGAGTGTATTTAATGATCGCAGACTGTCAGCTAATGCTGAGAACATTGAATATAATTCATTGGTCCCAAAGGGATCATTAAAACTAACAATGAAGTTTTATTTTCAAATGCAATTTCCATGTGAAATGCAATAATAAATGTTTTTCCTAGAGAAATTTCTGTTGAAAATAGAAGTGCTTTGAACCAGTTAACACAGCATTCCTCATTCATCCATTCAAATCAAGTCCTTTTTAATATTTGATAATTAACCAGATTTTCTTTGGAAACTCTGGTTATTAGATTGGGATATCAACATGGGCATGTGGGTTGGCAGGCATCAACATTTCATTAAGATTTTGTTTAAGTTTATCTTTCAAGTTAAAACTTGAAATTGTTGTGTGACATCACAATAGCAATTATCAGGACAAGTTTCATAACTCTTGACTGTATTTTGTCATAGTTATGCCCCTTTTTCACTTATTATTTCAGAGAAAAGTTGATTTTGTCACATTGTGAAATCACACTGGATTAACACATTACCTAAATTGTCTATTTAAATTCAATTGATGTGCCTGAAAGTCCTCATCTGGTCAGATTCTACGTGGTACCTGAAATTCTTGGCCAGATCAGTGTCTACACTGTTGTTGAAATCCTTGATTCTGCTCAACTTCAATCTGTTACTGAAATCCTTTGACACATTTTCATACTTTTCTGAAATCCTTGGTCAGTAGCGAGGCTAACTGTTGTTGGCAAATGGTACGGGTTTGATTCTTTATATTGCAAGAAAGCCTTATGGTGTGATCCTATTTACACTGTACCCTAAAATCTTGACATTGTCATCTGAGAGTACTATGTTAATTGTATGATCATACAAATTATCTGAAAGAAAGAACAGTACCTTGGAAAATAAAGGAAAGAGCAAATATGGAAATAATCTAGATTCGGAGAGCCTTTCTATGCTGAATGAAATATTTTTTCCTAATGGATCAGACTTCAAAATTCATGAATAATTCAGAGATGTTAGTATTCCCTGGTGGATTCCATAATAGATGCTGATATTTCCCTCAGAAGCTTATGTTTAGTTGTAAATATTCCTGTGCCGTATTAACTTCTTTGGTACAACATACATGAAAATATACTAGAAGGATAAATAAAATATGCAAATAGACCAGCTGCAGCTTTTGCTGAAATACACAAAATTCAAAATAAAATTTAGATGTACAAAATACAAATATAATCTCTCATATCTCTGTAAACCCATTTCTCCATATATACACATTTTTTTGCATGTGCAACCAGTGTAGATCCAGATCAGCCGGCCTATCCGTGCCATCTGATCAGGATCTGCACTGGTCACTTTTTGGTCAGAAATTACATAACGAATCTTAGTGAACAGTGCAGATCCTGATCAGGCAGAACGGATGTGCCGGCTGATCAGGATCTACACTGTTGGCCCATGCAATAAAGGTGTGTCTAAAGGAAAGGGTTAATTTCCCTTGCATTGGGAATAAAATTAAGTATCATATCCCCACCCTCCCCTGCATGACACATAGTACTGACAGGACATGATTGTCTTCTTTAGAAATTTTTTATTTCACACTTTTCCCGAAAAGACCTAAAATATTGCATTTCAATAAACACCAACCAAATTGAATATTGTACTGTCACCAAAATTAACCACAAAAAATGATGATCTTGTAAAAAGAAGTAAAACAGTGGTCTTTTATTACTTACTGCAATTCTTTTATTACTTGCCGCAATTCTTTTATTACTTACCGCAATTCTTTTATAACTTACCGCGATTCTTTTATTACTTACTGCAATTCTTTTATTACTTACCGCAATTCTTTTATTACTTGCCGCAATTCTATATTTTTTCTGTGGACTAATCTACATGAACTAGTAGATGTTTTTCGACACTTCTATTATATTCATATGATTATTATATTGATCAGCATTATTATTGCTTCAGACTTGAGAATTATTAGATCCCAAAAGAAGCCTGTGATCATGAGGATAATGAAACAGAACTTTTGTCTGCTTTATGTGTTGATGAGGTTCTTATAAAATATACTGGAGAAAGCGTATTATCTGTTCTATTATATGATTGATCAAGTTATCACCAAATAATTTGCTCTTACAACTGGCATTTAGCTCACCTAAGCAAATTATTATGTGACAGGACCTATTTTTAACCAGGTTTTCTTTAGAAAAATCCTGGTTATTAGATTGGGGTATGTCGTTGGGCAGGCGGGCGGTTGGGCGGGCGGGCGGGCGTCAACATTTTGTGAAGTTTTTTGTGAAAGTTGTGTTTTTCTCAGTAACCGTTCAAGGTACAACTTTGAATTTTAACATAGTTGTCTGACATATCTATACCAATTATCAGGACAAGTTTCATAATCCCTGACTGTATTTTGACAAAGTTATGCCCCTTTTTCACTTAGAAATTTTGTGAAGTTTTTTGTGAAATTTGTGTTCTTCTCAGTAACCATTCAAGGTACAACTTTGAAACTTAACATAGTTGTCTGACATATCAATACCAATTATCAGGACAAGGTTCATAATCCCTGACTGTATTTTGACAAAGTTATGCCCCTTTTTCACTTAGAAATTTTTTGAAGTTTTTTGTGAAATTTGTGTTTTTCTCAGTAACCATTCAAGGTACAACTTTGAAACTTAACATAGTTGTCTGACATATCAAAACCAATTATCAGGAAAAGTTTCATAATCCCTGACTGTATTTTGACAAAGTTATGCCCCTTTTTCACTTAGAAATTTTGTGAAGTTTTTGTGAAAGTTGTGTTTTTCTCAGTAACCGTTCAAGGTACAACTTTGAAACTTAACATAGTTGTCTGACATATCAAAACCAATTATCAGGACAAGTTTCATAATCCCTGACTGTATTTTGACAAAGTTATGCCCCTTTTTCAATTAGAAATTTTGTGAAGTTTTTTGTGAAATTTGTGTTCTTCTCAGAAATCCTTCAAGGTACAACTTTGAAACATACCATAGTTGTCTGACATCTCAAAACCAATTATCAGGACAAGTTTCATAATCCCTGACTGTATTTTGACAAAGTTATGCCCCTTTTTCACTTAGAAATTTTGTGAAGTTTTTTGTGAAATTTGTGTTCTTCTCAGTAACCATTCAAGGTACAACTTTGAAACTTACCATAGTTGTCTGACATCTCAAAACCAATTATCAGGACAAGTTTCATAATTCCCTGACTGTATTTTGACAAAGTTATGCCCCTTTTTCACTTAAAAATTTTGTAAAGTTTTTTGTGAAAGTTGTGTTTTTCTCAGTAACCGTTTAAGGTACAACTTTGAAACTTAACATAGTTATCTGACATCTCAATACCAATTATGAGGACAAGTTTCATAATCTCTGACTAATTTTGACAAAGTTATGCCCCTTTTTCACTTAGAAATTTTGTAAAGTTTTTGTGAAAGTTGTGTTTTTCTCAGTTACCATTCAAGGTATAGCTTTGAAACTTTACATAATTGTTTGACATCACAGTACCAATTATCAGGGCAAGTTTGATAACCCCTGAGTGTGTTTTGCAAAAGTTATGCCCCTTTTTGACTTAGATTTTTTGAAGTATTTTGTGAATGTTATCTGTTGATGCCAAATTGCCTGTTGACGCTTAGCTTGGTTTGTGGGTAGCTTATATCAACAGGCAGCTAGAGCTTGCTACCCAGGTGTCTGTGATAAAGGTCAATGTCACTTGCTTAATGTAGAAATTCAGCTTACTCTCAATAACTTGAGTTTGCTTTTACCTAATGCCAAACTTAGTATATGAGTAGCTGATATCAAAAGACAGCTTGGGATTGCCACAGGTATCTGTGATCAAGGTCAAGGTCACTTTTGCTAAGAATAGAAATTCAGTTTTCCCTCAATAACAAGTTTGCTTTGGTATATTTACGCCGAACTTAGTGTTGGTATCTAATATCAAGATGCAGCTTGAGATTGCTACCCAGGCGCCTGTGATAAAGCTCAAGGTCACTGTAGCTAAAAGTAGAAATTCAGTTTCTGCTCAATAGCTTGAGTTTTCTTTGGCCTATTGACACCAAACTTGGTTTGTGGGTAGCTTATATCAAGACACTACTTAGGATTGAAACCCAGGTGTCTATGATAAAGGTCTATGTCATTTTTGCTAAAAATAGAAATTTAGGTTTCTCCTTATTACTTGGGTTAGCTGTGATCTATTGACACCAAACTTTCTTTGGGTAGCTGATACCAAGACGCAACTTGGGATTCTACTCAGAAGTCTGTGATCAAGATCAAGGTCACTGTTGCTAAAAATAGAAGTTCAGTTTCTTCATATCAGATATTTTCTTTACAAAATTTTAAATATTAAATGAAAACCTGGTTTTCGGTGCGTGGCGACGATTTTTTCTTGTTTAGGTGTTTGGCAGCTGTTGGCCATCAACTGTTTAAACAGCATCTCCTCTGAAATCATAAAATAGATTTTAACAAACAAATCTTCACCATCAATTCTGTATATCTTTTTAAAAAGAAATTTCTTGTTTCTCTTTTTACCTTTAGGGCTGTTTCAAAAAAAAAGGCTGGTTTGGGTTTTCCTGTTATAAAAATGTACAACAAACAGTTACTTCCATTTTCCTACTTTGCAGAGGTGTCTCATCATGCCCTTTAAAGATTTGTAAAGTTTCATCAGAATAGCACCATCCGTTAAAAAAATATTCTAAAATAAAGGGCAAAAAATGTCAGGAGTGTGACAAAAAGTGTGACACTTTTCAAAATCACATTTGTTCAGACCATTATTTTACAAAAAGCTTGAGTAAAGACAAGTTTTAGTGTTGTTTTAGTTAAAGGTGCATTTATTAGGCATCAAATAATGATACAATTAAGCATATTTTACTTAAAATAATCAAAATATATGCTATTAAGTCAAGCATGGTAGATTAGAAAATACCTCAAGAAAATCAATACCTCTTAGCTTTAAAAATTTATAGGACTTTTAAGATTAATAGTACATAAGAAATGTTTTGTGTATCATTAAGTGTCATGTTTCTAGATGCAATAATTATTATATTATCACCTCTATTGAAATTATATTTGTCTGCAGCTCCCTTCAGGGAACGTCAGCTAAATTTGTCAGGAGTGTGACATTATGCACATATTGCAATATTCTGTCAACGTATACTTTACATGAAAACAAGAGCATGTTTTTTCCTAGAAGTCTATGTCATGTTTTGTTAAATTGTGACAAACAGGAATGGCCTTAGTGAAACATTTTTGAGTACATTGCACTTATGTGGTTGTCAGGAGTGTGACACACTTTTTTAACAATTATGAAATTTTTATCTTTATGCAATACCACAAGTTCTAAAGCACTTATATTTGATGCTTCAACATGTATTTTAACAGAAATACACATTTAAATAATAAGAAACAGTAATACTTGTATTTTAAGCACGTAAATTAAAATTCTTTGATTTATTTAATATAGGTCAATAAAGCTCCATAAAATTTTTATTCTGCCACAGATGGGTATAACTTGATTGATTTTGATCACTGAAAGGACTGTACAAACATATGGACTAACCAGTTTGGACTTTTTATGAACTTAAATTCTTTACATTTTTTTCACTTCACTTGCCATTTTTCAAATGACAACATCTCAGCAACCAGTTGACCGATTTAAAAAATCTTTCAGTTTTCTACTCAGTTTCAATAAGCAAAAAATTCAGAATAACAAGTTTGGAATTTGAACGAACTTTAATTTTTCACTATTTTTTCACTTTTCCAGCCATTTTTTTTTAACAGCCCTTTAGGTGGTTTTATTATATTTTATGCAGGTTTAAATTAAGCATAGTTCAAGCTTGGATAAATTAAAACAAAAGCAAAACAACACTATGTAAAAATATGTTTTACTAAATAAATAATTGTGCAAATTTATGTCCTTCTGAATAAAATTATTTATATTATTAATTATTTTTGTGGTTTTTGCACAAGAATTAATCCCCAAGAAATTAAATGACGCTGCTGTACAAATTCACAGTGCATTTAATCAGATATTTCAGACTGACTTCAATAACGCATTGCTCACAGAAAGTTCCGAAGCTTTCTGGTTGTCAGGGTAATGTGTTGATTCTGAAAATTTGTTTTATTTTGTTACAGAATGTAGCCTTGGGGAATTTGAGGGACAACTATATTGTGAAAAAAAAAGCGCTTGAATTTCAGAGAAAGTTGCTATGCATTTTATAGCCCATTTATGTCCCACAAACAAGATTTAAGCTTTTTCTTAATTTATGACCTCTTAGATTTATTTCTTTTTATTCTTCCAGAATGTCAAGCTTACTTGTTTTTCTGAAATTAATGATGATTTTAATGGAACCATTTGAATGTAACGTAATGTCGGAAAATTAAAAGAACTACAGCATTTGTGTTGCAAAATCCGAAGGAAAATATTATGCCCTTGAATAAATATGTTTGACACTCAACCCTATCCTCCATAGATATACCTTTATTGCAAGGGCGACAGTTTAGATCCAGATCAGCCCGCACATCTGTGCCATCTGATCAGGATCTAAACTGTTCGCTCCTTGATTCATTAGGTTATTTCTGACCAAAATGCAACCAGTGCAGATCCTGATCAGACCGCAAGGATTTGGATCTTCAGAGGTAGCACATGCGTAAAAATTCGTGTTTATGGAAAAGAAAGTTTTTGAACATAGAACAGTGAAACATTTCATAAGGGAAATATTTTTTGTTTGTGGTTGGCTCTAGAAAATGTGCAATTGAATTATGCAGTAGAAGTTAATTTATCATTTTGTCTTGGCAATGTCCTGTAATCGAATAACAGGAGATATAAAGTTTTTCTTTTCCATTAGAAACCTTTATGTTTTCCTTCCTTTGTTCTGATATGTGTAGGATTGGTCAGCAGACATTGATACAAGTTAAGAGATATGTCAGATCGTCAGCAGAGACATTAAAGCTAAATTGCTTTTAATATAAACATCCCTGGGAGCGATACATTTCCTGAAAGGGGGAGCTTATAATTTATGTTTATTATTTATATTCTTATTTACGATTCTGAAGGGTATTGGATAATATATTTGAAAAACTGATTTTTTCCTCTAAAAATACCATAGGGGCATTTATTAGGGGAGGTGGGTTCGAGTTTTACGGCATATGTAGCATGTGTGAAGACCTTGCATTTGTATTTGAGGTCATGGGATTGTGTTTTGATTCCCTGGGGTAAAGGTCTAAGGCATTGTACAATAACCTGAGATTTATTTGCTGTCCTCAATAGACTAAAAGAACAGTAAACTTCTACACCTCAAGCACTTGGGAAACCTTACTGTAAAGCAGTTTTACTGGGCACGCCAAATTTTTTATATTCAATATGGGAATTATATTAGATTTGATTATGACTTTAAGACATCTTTGTAAAAACATGACAGGACATTTTTAATTTTACTATTGTAGGTACATATTATTTCTTGATGTGTATGTAAACCACATCACACTAGACCTTAGATCTGATGTGATATTGTTTACATACCCAGATTGAAAATAGGAACCTAAAGATTGCATACTGTCATTATATTCCATATGTAGTTTGCCTACAGCAAGTGTTATACTAGACTGATTAAAAGGAGTTTTCTGGAAAGAATTTCCTGGATGCTCAGGTTAAATGTCATACATGACATGCCTTGATACTTGTATTGTCACACCGTATAAAGCTGATGTGTTGTGACATGCAATAACTCTGAACATGGGCTTCTCTATTAAGAGAGCTTGCAGAATTTTAATGTTCCATTGGTGCCTGTATTCTGCCTGGAATGTGTAAAATATTTTCCTGATGTGAAATTTATGCTTTTACTTGGCATGGTAATGTCTTATTGTTCAATTACAAGGTAAATTTTCTCAAAGTTGTTTTCAAGACAGGTCTCAGATTTTTTTCTGGAAGGCTTCTTGCTGACTCTTGAGAAAAGAATGAAAAACTGTGATCAGAAGCATTTCATTCCTGGTTTACTTTATGCTCCATTTTCTTTTTTTGTCTTTGTAAAATGTCTCCCATACTTTCAGTCAGTGCTGTTATCAATAACTATAATGTTTTAAAGGGATTGATTCAGCCTTCTCAATTTATACTGTATAATTATACATGCTTTTCATGTGCGACTGTACTTATAACAGTACTTCAAGCTGTCAAACCATTAGGGATGTTATTATGAGACCCTTCTGATTGTTTAACCGCATGCGTGTATACTGTATAAACATAGTAAAATTATAATTTCACAATCAGTTATTACAAATTATTGTTCAACAACATTGACCTGGCACTCATGAATTTGACCCTGTAGTCGGTATATTTCGTTAACTTTACGATCTAAATTTAAATCGATATTATGTATAACCAATTTTAATAAGCTACAAAATGTAAGAAGCCCACTTAGCGCAGTTGGTAAAAGTGTTTAAATTCGAGAATAAAAACGTAAACTCGTGGGTTCGAATTAACGTTTAAGACACTTTTGTTTGTTTTATTTTAATTTTCAAATTTCTATTCTTTTAAAACTTGTATAGACTGTTATTTTTCTGTGTAAACTACCGGTGTAGTGTTTAGTATTTTATAACTGAATATTTTGCGTGTATGGGCTAAAGTAAAATGCATTTATAGCCTATATGGTTGCATAATGTCACAAATAAATTTGTAGAAAAACACTATTCAAAGGGTGTTCTAAAACCAGATTTACAAGTAGTAAAACGATTTCAAATGATTTTTTACAAGTAAAAGAAAAAATGAGTATTTTTATAAAATAATGATTGTAAGGATTCGAACCAGAGACCATCAGATCCGTAGTCCGGCATGTATACCAATACACCACAACTCACTGACATTCGGAGTGAACAATTATATCAATTTGTTCTCTGGTTACATGTATGTACTAGTGTTTTTCCTATGACCTTTACGAAATTTAATAAGGTGCCAGGTCAATATTGTTAGACAATATCAACTAACTATAACGGGCTTTTATTTTGCTGTTTATTTCCCCATGTTAACAATAACATATATTTGTGTAAACATTGAACAGCCCTCAAGCGGCCAGGACAAGAATAAGCATTTCTATTACTGCCCATGAACAGGCTAAATCAAACCAAGCCTGCAATATATTGATGTTTGTCTTTGCGGTGGCTTTCAAAGTTCCTTTTTTATCTATTGTCATACCTAATCCCAGAGGGTTGAGTTTATATTTAATAATTGCCTTTATCTTGAATGGCAAAAAGCATTTCAATAAAACTTCGCACAAATAAATGTTATTATATCTTACTTAAGAAATGTCAGAACAGTAAAGGAAAATAGCTAAGATCTGCCATGTTTTTGCCTGGTAAATATCTGTTAAAAGATTGTTATGAGGGGAAATAAATTTAGTTCTATATTTAGTTCAATCTGTTTTTGCTTCAAGTTTTTTTATATGAAGCTATTGAAAAATGTTGTATTTTAATACATAGACATTACTGCGTTACCATGTTATACCAAACAGCGATCTTGACGAGAACTTTGTTATATTGAGTGTATTATGATTGTGTTAATGGATATTCATGTTCTTAGAAATTCTGTCATGTCAGACTGTCATTTTGATTTTATGTAAGAACTTTCTTTTATTTTCCCCAAACTTTCTCTTGTGACAAAAAGAGACCTCCCATTTCCTCTTGTTGATAACGTTCTCTCTAAATAAGCATTCACTAGCACTTTTCGGATACAAGATCTTTCAACTGATGTAAAAACATTCTGACATGATTTGTGGTTTTAGACACTTTTGCTCCGAGACTAATTTAGAATGCTGCTTTAGCTTTTATTGTGCTCTGATTGATCTTACATGTGCTAGGACCAGTGTAGAACCAGATCAACTAGGGTACCATTGACATCTACAGCCAATAAATTCCTGCAGTTCCATAAATGTGATCAGAAGCAGATCCAGAAGGCATTCAGTGGGGTTGCTCAAACCTTCCCCTCCCTTTTTGGGCAGCAATATTTTATTCTTGTGGGGACTTTGGCCAGAATGTTGGAAAATTATTGTGTAACTACCCTAAAAATACATGTTAAGTCCCACAAAATGTGTAATAACCAATATCTTCTGCCAAATGATATAAAGTCATTTAAAAAATGAACTTCTGGTGTGAAGGTTATAAAACTGAGATTGGAAACCAGTGTCAAATCTCAAGCATCTGATTGGCTGAAATGGCGACTGGCAACCAGTGTCAAATCTCAAGCATCTGATTGGCTGAAATGGCGACTGGTTTCCATGCTAAGTTTTTTAACCTTAGGCACTGAAGATACATTTTCACATGACACAGATGATAATTATTTTCTGTTCTTTTCAGGACTTTTTCCATGAAGGAGAGTATATTATTAGAGAGGGCGCCACTGGAGATTCATTCTTCATCATCACCAAAGGGGAGGTAAGCAGATTGATTCTCAACCCTTTACTCCAGATATACATGTTCTATCACACATGCAAACAGTCTAAGATCCAGATCAGTCAGCACATCAGTGACATCTGATCAGGATCTGCACTGTTCACTTATTGGTCAGAATTATTTAATGAATCAAAATGTGAAAATTGTTGATCTTGAGCAGACAGCAAGGATGTGCACTGGATCTACACTGCATAACAGCCTATGGAAAAAAGGGTTAATCATATGTGTGTAGCCTGTTATAGCAGTATGACTTATCATCGTACTGCAGCATAATCAAACAGTTAGACCATTGACTTTGATAGTATTTGAACTTTTGCTATAGAACTTTGTATATATATTATCAACTTCAGACAAAAAGAAAGATAACTCCTGATTGTAACATTAAATGTTATTTCCCTTCAGTCTATAATTGTTAGATCAGTATTAAAATGGTAATATTGACTGTAGCAGCAATTACATGACTGTACTTGTTGCAGGTGAAGGTCACACAGACAATAGCAGGATTCGATCAACCACAGGATATCAGAAAACTCAAAAGGGGAGACTACTTTGGGGAGAAATCTTTGCTCAGGTAACACAGGAGTGTTTTTTCGGGTCATTTTTATTTAGTCAGAGATTACTGGTAAATAAAGTAAGAATGTGGTAGAAAATACAGGCAATATTTTAATAAAAGAATATATTCAGCATGTTTTTCTTGTAGTATATGGTACAGTAATTGTTAATTGTTTTATATGTTTGGGGTTATCTGTATTGTTCTACAAATTTGAGATCTAACATACTCTATGCACACTGAATGAATTTTGTCTTAAATTTGTGAACTGCTTATGGAGGCATGATGACTCATGACATCAATTACTGTGATCATGTTAAAATCTTACATAAAGAAAAGCTGAATATAACTCTCAAGATTTTAATTGAACAACAAAAATCTACCAGAGACATGATTTTAAGTATTTCTTTTGAAACTTGTATGAGAAATTTATTCAGTTACAAGAATCATTAATGAACAAAAATTATTTTTTTACACATAAGCTGATGTTGCATTTTGCTTTTTCAAAATGGCAACCATCTGACAATAAGATTTTTAATAATTTCACAATATTTCAGCAAAAAGTGCACAGCTTTTAAAAATCTTTCAATTCTTTGCTAAATTTTGAAATGTTTTTGCTTTGGAAACTGATTCCTGAATTAAAGTCTGCCTCTTTAAACAGCATCTTTGTGACGCATTTTGCGAGATAATATTTAGCTGGAAAAAATAATTTGAGTAGTATAAATCAGTTTTACATAATTAAATATACATTAAATTCCTACATAGTTCATTAAGGATATAAGACTAACAAATCAAGTTTCAATTCTTAGAAGCTTAGTGCAGTAAAATATTGTATGTTGATGCTGTTTGAATATCTGAAATTTTACTGCAAGAGGTGATGATGCAACATGACAAAATGCTGATAATTGCCTATGTGAACAATCTAGACCCAGATCAGCCTGTATATTCATGATGACTGATCAGGAGCACTATGCTTTGTCATTCAGCTACATTCCTATTGCATATTTAAAATAGATGAGATTCTTTTCAGACTGTGTAAGTTCCAAGTTTGATCAGGATCTAAATTTATCATGAACTCATTAAGCCTTGTTTGCTCATGGTGCATCATGTTAGCCCTTTACACCATAGGATAGGGCTGTTATCCATGTGCCAACAGTGTAGGTCCTGATCAGACAATGCTGAAGGTTATAAAACTGAGATTGGACACAAGTCTCAAATCTCAAGTATCTGATTGGCTGAAATGGCGACCAGTCGCCATTTCAGCCAATCAGATGCTTGAGATTTGAGACTGGTTTCCATTCTCAGTTTTATAACCTTGGGACCAGGACATCTCTGCAAACTTAGACTCAGGATCTTCACTGTTCACTCATTGATTTTAAGTTTTTTGTGTGATAAATCCTGTGTATCCCTTTCCTGTATAGATACATCTTTATTGCTAGGGCAAACAGTTTAGATCCAGATCAGCTGGCACATCCGTGCCTTCTGATCAGGATCTAAACTGTTCGCTTTTTGATTCATTAGACCAAAATGCAACCAGTGCAGATCCTGATCAGACGGCACGGATGTGCCAGCTGATCTGGATCTACACTGGTCGCACATGCGTAAAAATGCGTATATATGGAGGAAAGGGTTATATAGAGTAAAGGGTTAATCAGCCATTTCAAAAAAAAACTCCAAGTGGAAAGGCTAAGTTGATTGGTATTAACCTGCTTTGTTTGCAGCAACAGACAAGGACAGAAGACTAGGTTCTTATAATATATATTATGTGTACATGTTGTCCCAATGCACGATAGACATATAAAAACGATTGCCACAAAATGTCATCCTATTCCCACATAATCATTTTCTCTGTTGGTTGAGGTGGACTAACTTGAACTTCTTGTTCCTTCAAATTCTTTTTTTTTTTCAGGGAACTAATTTTTTTATGGGTCTTATTCATAAGGTTTACTCCGTTTACTTCATATATAGGACTTTATCACATAGACTACCAGTTAAGATCCAGATCAGCTAGCACATCCCAGGAATATTATCTGGATCTAAACTGTTTACTGACTGGTCAGAAATAACTTGCAGACTCTAAATGTGAACAGTTTAGATCCTGATCAGATGGCATAGATGTGCCAGCTGATCTGGATCTAAACTTTTTGCCCATAATGTAAGAGCCTTATCTATGGAGTAAAGAGTTAAGTAAAGTGACTTTTTTAATTCTCAATCTCCCACAATAATGCCATTTCATTGAAAATCATGAAATTTTAAGCCCTCAGACACCGGTATTTAAAAGATTTCACTAAATTTGGTTCCCAGACACTGTCTTTCTCAAAATTTGATTAATTCAAAATTCCAAGTGATACACTGCTATCAGTAAACTCAATTAGAGATTTGATTTACTTTCATTAACAACATTGTTGTCTGATTGAACATGATATTAAATTAAAGGTGTTTTCTGACTCAATTTAAAATAAATTAAATTACAAAGAATACTGCTATTTTTATTTGGGTTAATCTAGAAGATTTGCTAACATCGGTTTATAATGCTTGAGATAGTTAACCTTTTACTTCATAGATACAATTTGTTGCATTTGCGAACTGTGTAGATCCAGATCAGCCAGCACATCTTGTTATTTCTGACCAAGATGCAACTAGTGCAGATCCAGATCAGATTGCATGGATGTGATGGCTCATCTAGATCTACACTGGTCACACAGGCAAAAAAATGCATATATATGGAGTAAAGGAAGACGAAGACAATACTAAAAGATGTAAATTATACTACCATCTGGCCTAAGGTTATAAAACTGAGAATGGAAACCAGTCTCAAATCTCAAGCATCTGATTGGCATTTCAGCTAATCAGATGCATGAGATTTGAGACTGGTTTCCAATTTCAGTTTTACAACCTTCAGCCCTGCTATAATCAATGATTTGCACCATCATTATTAGCAGATCCAGTTATCCATAACTAGACAGTCATGTGATCGGCAAGTTAATTTAACTCTTTCCTCCATATATACGCATTTTTATGCATTTGCAAGCATTGTAGATCCAGATCAGCAGGCACATATGTGCCATCTGATCAGGATCTGCACTGATAGCTTTTTGGTCAGAAATAACCTAACGAATCAAAAAGCTAACAGTGCAGATCCTGATCAGACGGCACGGATGTGCCAGCTGATCTGGGTCTTAGCCACTGGTCACACACGCAATAAAGGTGTATCTATGGAGGAAAGGGTTAAATATGGTTTATCAGCGAAAAGTCTTACAATCCTGATATTGCTATGTTTTCTTTGCAAAGTGTTTTAAAATCACTGAATAAAAAATCTTTATTCATGAGACCATTTTTGTTTAATGTGCCTATCTACTTTACTTAACCATTAAACCTATTATACAGTACATTATCGCTAAGTAGACAATCACATGGTCTACGCAATGTTTACAATGACAAATTAGCTTAACAAAAATAATAGTTTTGATATTTTAATGTTTCCACTCTGAAATTTGCTAATGGAAAACCTGATAGTCTACAAATCCTTATCATCACTGTAGTTCTAAAGACGTTATTCTAAAACATCGTATGATAAATTTGCGCAGCTTTATTTTTCATCTGTTTAGAAAAACTGAACCAAGAAACCCCACGTTTTGGTAACAATTCAGATAGTCCATACAGAGCATGTGATAGTTTGCAGTATTTCTATTACTCATTTTATTCTGCTCTTTAAAAATGTCATATGATGTGTATACATCTTCTCAGAATTACAACAACATTATATAACTATATTTTGTTATTTTCTATGAGCATTATATTACATGACTAGTTATTGGATAGGTTATATAGGCTTACAAAGAAATTAATTTGTGCCATATATTTTACAACTGACATATTTCTGTATTTTCACCAGAAAATCACCGCATTTACCACTATTAATGAAAATAGCGATCACAGTTATATCCAAAAATTACTGTATAGGGCTATATAGTATTGTCTAATGTATTCGGTGAACTGACTTTTTCCACTTTTATTAAAGCCAATTTCATCCAATTTTTAATAGTATCTTGTTGGTTAACTATATTAATCAAGAAACATGTATAGATGACTTATCTTTAATTAAAAAAAAACTTGTTATAAAGCTTTTGACCTGATAAGACTTTTTTCTGTTTTAATTTTGAAAAGTTAATAAAATCCCATTCAATTTCAATGCTTGATCAAACATTTGCTCAAATCAGAGTCATCATTCTTTTTTATTGTTGTAAAATGTGTAGCAGATATTTGAGAAAACTAGTAAAAAGTTAAGAGTTTGTAGGACTTTAAAGTCAGAGCAGTTAAAATAACCCATATTTTTGCTAATTAGAAGCTTAATTGTTGTTACTTATCTGTTTTGAGGAATTGTTAACCCTTTCCTCAAAATATACAGTCATATTTTTATGCATGTGCGACCAGTGCAGATCCTCATCAGATGGCACAAATGTCCCGGCTAATCTGGATCTAGACTGCAGGTTGCACATGCGTAAAAAAATCATACCGTCAGATCCACGGACGTGCAGGCTGATCTGGATCTCAACCGGATGCAATAAAGGTGTATCTATGGTGTATCTATGGAGGAAAGGGTTAAATATAGGTCCAGAATTTGTTGCTTAAAATAGCAATGATTTGTTCTAGGCTACTTATCAACATCAAAGCATCAATAGACCAAAGTCCCCTAGAAAACATTTTGGGGATAACCATAAGCCAAATGGCATTTGTTTATATCCTCTGATTTTAATCTGGAATTTATCCATACAAGTCTTCTGCATCTGATAACGGGCATCTACTTTTCATGTAATTATATAACGACAGTTTCAGAATGTTAAATTTTGCTTTCATTATTCTTTAACTTCATGGAGTTGCCTTTGCACAGTGGGCAACCACTGTAAGTTCTGCTCAACCTGCACAGATGTGCAGTCTGATCTGGATCTACATTGTTCTCTGGTTGGTCAGATATAACCTAAAATATCTTAAATATCTCAACAAGACAAACTTGTGTAGAATCTGACCAGACTGGAATGATGTCACACTGGTTGTAAACTTGTGTAGAATCTGACCAGACTGGAATGGTGTCACACTGGTTGTAGACTTGTGTAGAATCTGACCAGACTGGAATGGTGTCACACTGGTTGTAGACTTGTGTAGAATCTGACCAGACTGGAATGATGTCACACTGGTTGTAAACTTGTGTAGAATCTGACCAGACTGGAATGATGTCACACTGGTTGTAAACTTGTGTAGAATCTGACCAGACTGGAATGGTGTCACACTGGTTGTAGACTTGGAATAGAAGTCAAGTCCATGGAGTAAAGGGTTTACTGAAGTTCTGTGTCCAAGGTTATAAAGCTGAGCATTGAAACCAGTCTCAAATCTCAGGCATCTGATTGGCTGAAATGGCGACAGATGCTTGAGATTTGAGACTGGTTTCCAATCTCAGTTTTATAACCATCAACCCTTGTTGATATATCACAAATTGTTCTTATTGGTCAATTTTCCATTACTTCCCTTGCAGTGAAGATCGCCGTACAGCTAATGTGATAGCACTGCCACCTGGTGTTGAGTGTCTGACAGTTGACAGAGAGTAAGTACCGGAACATTCCAGAATTGAGTTACACTACCGGATAATGTGATTAATTATAGACAGAGTATTGCATAATAAATTTGATGAAATTTCTCACAGAATTGCTAAATTGCTAACAAAACTACTTGTTAGTTATACCAAGACAAATGTGGTAACTTGCCAAAATAATGTCCAAAAATATCACATAGACACAAATTTGTCCTGAATATTGTCATCATTTGTTAATCATTCTAAATATGACATCATTAACTCTTAACCTGCTAGATTACTGTAATCATTCTTTCAATTTGAGCCAGACCAACTAAGGTCCTATGAGGGGTTTTTTTACAGAAATTTATGAAAAGTATTAAGAAATTGAAAATTGTACAGTGAAAACCCAAATTAGACTGTGCATATTGATCTTTGTTTGTCCTGGTAGGAGATGTGACAAAATCTGTGCTGTGCTTCATAAATATAACCCTTTCCTGTACAGACACACCTTTATTGCTAGGGCGAACAGTTTAGATCCAGATCAGCACATCCGTGCCGGCTGATCTGGATCTACACTGGTCGCACATGCGTAAAAATGCGTATCTGTACAGGAAAGGGATAATTAAGGATTTTCTTGTGTGTGTGACCAGTGTAGATGCAGATCAGCCAGCACATCTGATCTGAATCTTCACTGATCTTTTGTCAGAACTATACCAATAAATCTAAAAGCAAACATAGAATGTAGAAAATTACTGGACAAAATATCTTTCCACAATCGGTTTATAGTGTGTACTCTGAGAATGCATTTCATGTGTGATAGTTTGCATTGGTGCAAGTTGCAACCTCCCTAATGAATAGCTTTGTTGATGAAGGTCAACAACCACAATCAAAACCTTTTATCAATAGTTGATGGTGTTCATATGGGTAAGAAAAAATTTGAGTTGTTTAAAGTATGTGATGATTAGTTTAAACAAACCAAATGTTTTTCATACCCTGTTAAACACACAAATAATGATTCAATTCTTATATTCACACACATAAAATACTCTCGTTTTTACAGAAATTGTGAAAAGAATTTATGATGTTACAGCTTTTTGTTAAATTGATGTTGGAAGAGCCACATTGATGTAAAAGAGAATGACTGCATTTTTTTATTGCAACTCGTGGCAAAATGTGCCTGCCCTTAAACGTCAGTAGTTGAAACATTGTGAACAGTCCTATAAATTGATATCAGTTAAACATTTTGTTGGTAATGTTGTTGAATTGTAACAAATGCAATATTTAAAGTTTAAAATTGTAATACTTGTATTGGTAAACTTATAAAGTAATGTAGACATATATATAGTTATCAGAAGCATAATTGACTGTTTCAGATCGTTCAACCAGTTGATAGGAATCCTCAGTGAGCTCCGAGAGAAGGATTACGGGGATGAGGCTCGGGGTGTTCAGAGGTACCGTGACTGATAACATGTGTTAAAATTATACCAGTTACAATTTTATTGTTACATAATCTTAAAAACCATTTATTTTATGCGACTTATGCCTGGACACTTTTTGTACGACTAAAAATGTTTTATGCATTTTACACAGACACTTTCGTGGTTTATAAATCATGAATACTTATTCAGGTTCTGCCTGGTCATTTTTTAATGAAATTAAAAAAAACACTTAATTCTTAAGCCTGAACCATTTTAGTGCTCAGAAATCTTTTTAAAAAATCATTTGTCGAAGTTATGCATGGAAATTGGAAAACATTTATGGTAGTTACACCTAGACACGTTTACGTTTTAAAAATTTAAAAAAACAATTATATAAGTAATCCAGGACAGCTTCTGCTTATAAAGTCCAATCATCATTTTTATGCCCCCACAAAGTGAGAGGCATATAGAGTTGCACTCGTCCATCCATCCATACATCCATCCATACGTCCCCAAATCTTGTGGCATCAACTTCTCCTAAACTATCAGGCTGATTTCCTTCAAACTTGCACAGATGATCAAGCAGGATCTGTAGATGATCATAAAGAAAGGATTTTTCCTGCATCCATTTTTACCAGAGTTATGGCCTTTTGCTATTACAAATTTTGTTGCAGCAGTCGGGGCATCAGTGTCCGAAGACACATTCTAGTTGAAATTAAAAAGTTATGCTTGGACACTTTTACTATCAAGAAATTTTTAGATAAGTTTATGCACATTAATTTAGAACATGACAATGAGGTGAAACAACAAGTTGGTATAATTTTGTCCCTTTTTACAGAACCAGTACGGGTGCACCTGCAGATGGCATTGTGTCACCAACAGTGGATAGGGTTGATCCGGAGTACCAGTTCATCCGTCTGGAGGACATGGAGATTGTAGCTACTCTGGGTATGGGTGGTTTTGGACGTGTGGAACTGGTAAGGAATATTGTCCAATTGTACCATGTAACATAACAGCAATACTGTAACCATTGAAATAATAAGGATTCATTTGCTGTTCCAGTTTATAGAAATATATGTGATAATCCAAATATGCTTTAACAGACATTGATGATGATGATGATGATGATGATGATGATGATGATGATGATGATGATGATGATGATGATGATGATGATGATGATGATGATGATGATGATGATGATGATGATAAGGATGATGATGATGATAAGGATGATGATGATGATGATGATGATGATTAACAACCCCTCAGAGGCCATATGCATAACTACCAACAAAAGCAGTTGGTAATTTACCATGAATTTAGCATTATTCTCTACATTTGATGTTGTATAAAATAATATTATCTACAATTATCCTTCAGTCCTATTCCAATGTTTTCCCCAAGTACAAGTTACTTGCCTCTTTTCTCATTAACTCTGTTCATTAAGGAACATCTAAGACACTTTTTTCCTTTGTTTTGACAAGTCCTTATACAGTAAGCAATTACTTGTTGAGAGAAGGCCACTTGTTATATTAACAAGTCTTGAGATGTTGTCCTATTTCTCCGCTTTCCTGGGAACAATCATTTGGACTGTTGATTACTCTTGGAAACTTGATGATTTTTTGGTTTCTTTATTGCTGGGGGTGAGGTAAAGTTGTCTTATTATACAGTACGCTATCTTAACAAGGTTGGTTTATCAAGTCTCTATTTGATTATTTAACTTCCACAAAATTCCGCAGACGAAATGGTATGGCCAAAGGTTCAAATCCAATTATATTATATAAGACTTCCTAAATTCAATGCAATCTAATATTGTAATGGGTTGTTGTGAATCTAGTTTTGTGCAATTATTTCCTGCATGAAGTGCACTACTTTTAGTCAAGAGTTTCAATTTCTTCAATATTAACTCTACTCCATAGAAACCACTTTTTTGGCATGGTGAACAGTGTAGATCCAGATCAGATGGCACAGATCTACACTGTTCACTGTTAGATTCAATAGGTTATTTCTGACTAAGAATTGAACAGTGTAGATCCTTATAATGGATGTTCTAGCTAGTCTGGATCACCATTGTTTGCACACACATGCGATAAAACCTGTATATATCATAACCTTTATGCAAGAATCATATAAGTACCATTGAAATATTAAGGAGTTATACTATTTTTGCATTAAGGCAAAGATAGGGATTATATATGAAGTAAAGGGTTAACAATAACAGGCAAATAAAACAGGCTGGATGATGTTGTTCTATGACAGAGAATTCAGCAAACCAATCTCCCAGTATTGATTGCAGTGTTTAGATATGGCAATATATGGCTTGACGAGGACAGCATCCATCATTTATCACCAAAAACCTTTCCTGTAAGGCTTCAGTAAATTAACTCTAAGATTCCATAACTACAAGGCTTCATCTGACCCTTGGCCTGGTTTTTAGAGACCCCATTTTAGTTCATTTAGAGACCAAATGAAACCTTAACTGTTCTGTCTAAATGATAACTGCTTTCATTATCGCACGGAGTTTCTACATTATCAGAACAGACAAATCTCTTTATAACAAGGTCTATTAGGGACCTTATCGTATGCAGTTCTGTTCAAACAATTTTTGTAGCTGTTATTTACATTAAAAAAATCAGTCACCCCCTACCCCCCTCCCTCCTCTCCCACCTCCCTCTTCAGTTATGTGTAGAACTCTAGGAAATAATTTACAATGTCCTAAGTTGATGAAAGTTAAGCCACTGGTAATAAGTACAGGGCCAAAGATCATAAAACTGAGTTTAGAGACCATTCTCAAATCTCAAGCATCTGAAAAGCTAAAATGGCGACCAGTCGCCATTTCATCCAATCAGGTGCTTGAGATTTGAGATTGGTCTGATGAAGTTTTATGATATCGGGCAAAGAATTGTTTCTTATTGTATCCCAGACAGTTTGTCTCTTACCAAAACTGAAACACAAGTCTAGAAGATGAAATCTATAAACAATACATGTAATTGGTTAAAGTAACTCCAGATAAATGGAAATTCAGTAGTAGAAATGTTTGTTTTGATCAATACAACAATGTTTCAGTGTTACTTGCGTGAAGACAAGGTAATATTGAATTAACCTTTCCCCAAATTGTACATATTTAATTAAACAGGCAGTCTGATCTTCAATCCTGGGTCAAAATTAAACCAATAAATCTAAGCAAACAGGGTTGATCCAGATAAGATGGCATTAGTATGCAGGCTGATCTGGATCTACACTGGTTGCACATTTGATAAAAGGCATATCCATGACGCAAAGGTGTTAGACTGTTTGCACTAAGGTGACCATATTTTGAACTTGTCACCAAGAAATTACTCAAGTTTGTTCATGACACTGGACCCTGGTTAGTTTTTATAAAAGCATAGGTATTGAACATTAAGCAGATACCATTAGTTAAACACTATATTTATCTATAACCAGATCCACAAACTAATTCTGAGAACAATTACTGATGCTGGTTTAGCCACAGCTGCACAATAAATTCAATGTTCACCCATGGGATAAAAGACATCTCAATAGAGTAAAGGGTTAATCAGCTTCTATAAAAAACACTCCTATGAAAAAACAATAGACTTGATCATTTTGAAAGAATGGTGAGGGCCCAAGATCATAAAACTAAGTTTTGAGATCAGTCTCAAATCTCAAGGATCTGATTGGCTGAAATGGCGACTGGTCACCATTTCAGCCAATCAGATGCTTGAGATTTGAGACTGATCTCCAGATTTAGTTTTATGATCTTGGGCAGAGGTCATTACTTTAATTTTAATGGGCGAGTCAATGTTTATTTCAATATTTTGAGCCTTAGTACTAGAAAATGCCTGCAATGTAATGTTATTTTATTGTTAAATGGTGTGAAGTTTAGAGAGAACCAGCAATTTTCTGCTATTTTCTTTCGGAGTAAATTGTCTAAGGAATTAGTTTAGTTCCTGTTAGTTTATTCCCTGTTCTATATTAAATTGATTTTCATAGGCACATAAACAAACTGTATTGAGGAAAGAAAAATGCCGTGGTAGGTATGGCGATATGATTTATTTCAGAGTCTCAGCTGTCCCCACGATGTCAAATAAGAGAATTTCCTATTTTGACAATGAATGCATTCATGTCAGAATGCGTAGTTAACACAATATAAATCATCATACAGTTTAGAGGACAGGCTTGTCTGAAGGGAAATTGCCGTATTCTTGCATTCTGGCAATAAGAATTGTCTTACAGACGAATGTAATTCTGCGAATATTCAAATTATGGGTTCTTTATAGAAGGAATTATCATTTATAAATGTCGGGAAATTGCTGTAGGGAATTGTTGCATAATGCACATATTTGGCATATGAATTACCGGTATTCAATAGTGACTGGAAGCTATCCAATCTGATTTTTTACCCACTTACTCCATTAACCGATATTTTTACAAGTGCAAACAGAGTAGATCCAGTTAAGCTGGCACACCCATGCTGTCTGATCTGGATCTGCACTGTTCAAATTAGGCCAGATATAACCAAATGAATCTTAAAGAGAACATTGTAGATCCTGATCAGATGGCATGGATGTGCCAATGAAATCAGGCTGAAGGTTATAAAACTAAGATTGGAAACCAGTCTCGAATCTCAAGGATCTGATTGGCGACTGGTCGCCATTTCAGCCAATCATATGCTTGAGATTTGAGACTGGTTTCAATGCTCAGTTTTATAACCTTGAGCAAAAGTTGTATCTATATAGTAAAGGGTTAAATGAACATGTGATCATAGGCTTTTTGTTTCATTTATACATACAGAAACAAGAAAAAACAAATTTCCATAAGCCATAATTTTTTAAATATTTTTTTCTTTGTTTATCAGAAAATAGAAGTTCTCAAATGTTCCATGTCAGTTTAAGAATAAAAGGTGATATGAGTATATGAATTAGCATAGTAGTGTTTCATTTATTTTAAGGTGAGATAATCATATGATAATAAAAAGTCAGTGATTTTAATACTATAATTTTTGTTTGTTAAATGTTATTCCATAATTGGGATATCTAAGTAAACACCTTTAAATTGCATTTCTGTCTAGTATAGAAAAATATTGTAAAAAATAAACATATCAAGGACATTTTCTGATGTCTAGTTTAGCATGTCTCTAAAACTAAATCCACACGATGATAAATAAGTTTCAGCTTATATTCTATTTACTGTAAAATTCCTTTTAAGCCCCTAGGAGCAGTACATTTTCTGAAAGGGGTTCTTATTATTTATAAGATTAATTATTTTTAGTCTTACATTAGCTGAAGGATATTGGGTAATAAATATGGATTAAGTGATTTTTACCCTAAAAAATACAATTGAGGCATTTATTAGGGGAGGGGCATTTAGGAATTTTACGGTAGGTACATATAATCACCAATCTTTACCCATTAAGAGCTTATTGATTGAGAATCTCATTTCTAATCATTGATCATTTAGCAGTTTGTAAGACTCCAGAAAAATATGATAGATTTTAATCTAGTTCCGATTTGATTGATGTTTTATGTACCAAAAAGGAATTGCAAAAAACGTTTTTTGTTTACAAACCATTACAAGAGTAAACATAATCTAATGTTTCCAATACATTTATTTCCATAATGTGCTAAATAATCAGAAATAAAACCTTAGCAGAAAATTGTGTAAAACTTATTCATTTAGAGTAAGGCAAAACAACATTTGAGTGGGCATTTGCTTTTCCAAAACTGGGATTTTCCCCCTTACTTTAGATTTTATATCTACTGAGAAGTAAAATTAGAAGGTTTTCATCATTTTTAACCAGGTTTTCATCGAAAATTGGTTATTGCAATTCTGAAGTCGACGGGCAGGCAGATGGGTGAGCGCTGTCATCAACTTTTGGTTTCTGCTCAATAACTTGAGTTCGCTTTTGCCAATTGATGCCAAACTTTTTATATGGGTTGCTTATATCAGAGGCAGCTTGGAATTGCTACCCATGTTACTGTGATCAAGATCAAGGTCACTGTTGCTAAAAATAGAAATTCAGTTTCTGCTCAATAACTTGAGTTTGCTTTGGCCTGTTGGTATTTGGGTTATTTTAAGAGGCAGCCTGGGTTAGCTACCTAGGTGTCTATGATCAAGATCAATGCCATTGTTGCTAAATTAAAAACTCAGTTACTGCATAATAACTTCAGTTTGCTGTGACCTGTTGCTAAAAATAGAAATTCAGGTTCTAGTTAGTTACTTTAGTTGCTGTGACAAATTGACACCAAACTTAGTAGCTTTTACAATGTCAAGGCCACTGTTGCTCAAAAAAGGTGGGGGGGGGGGATGTTAAACAAGTTAGCTTGTCTGTTTGTCAGACGATCAATTAGTATTCTGCAGCCATTCCTTAATCCAGTCTCAAATCTCAAGCATCTGATTGGCTGAAATTGCCACAGATTTGAGACTGGTCTCCACATTTAGTTTTATGATCTTGGGCCCTGGTGACTGCGGATGTGAAACTTGGGAACATTCTGATGAAAATGCTGAAGATCAACACAGAATCACCTGCACATTTAGATTGTTCAGATCGCAGAAAAATGTAACACATTCAAATAACTTTTATTTTCATTAGGGTTGTCATACTCCACTGTGAAAAAGTGGAATCAAGGGGGAATTAATCACTGTCAGCAATCACTCTAGTTTTCCAATAATTTTACAATATTTCAATGATAAAATATATGGAATTCAGGAAAATCCAGATGATGTGCAATCAGATACAATCTTATCTGAAAATTTGAATTATCCAGTCAGAATTTCAACCAACCTGTGCCTGATTACTAACTTGACACCTGGGGATTCAGATGAGGTTAACTCCCGGCCACTAAATTCGTTTCTTTTTTAAGAATTAAAAAAATCACATTATGTCAGTACATTTAAATATCAAAGCCACACGATGTGAGAAACTGTAAATTAGATTTGATCTTCCAAATACAGTCCACACTCGTTGTGTCAAACTCGCTTAAGCCGAAACATCGGTTATCTCGAATTAATTTTACGGTCCCGTCAAAATGTGTTTTTATTACATATAATATTACGCCGCTTAACTTGAATTTGACTTAAACAATGTTTTCATAAGTCGAACTAAATTTAGAACCCGCCGGCTAAAATATGCTATATAAATTCATCGGATAAGTCGAAGTGTGAAACTTGCCGCAGTCGAACAATGCGTGCGGGTTTCTTCAAAGAGAGAACTTGTCGGCAAACAAGATACCATTATTTAATAATAATTAACTATTATCACCTGTAAGGTAAAATTCGCTTATTTAATGCAATTTAATGCATTCGGATGTAAAATATTCGGATTCGTAAATGAAATTAATTTCAGTTTAAAAAATCAACAACATTTAATTACAGTAATCATGACATTGTGACATCCAGGCCAATAAAATACAAGTTCATCCGTTTAGGAGAACAAATGCAAAAACATGATCCAAACGTAATCAATTCTCACTCAACAAGACTGAAGCACAAACAGCTCTAAATTAACGATTATGGGGTGAATATTAATTTGAATTAGTTTACGTAATAAATAAATAACGAGAGACGACTTTAACACTCAGAGTGAAGACGACGACGATGTCACACAAACACTGAAACTTAACGATGATGTTTTTTTTAACATGTAATAAATATAATCAAGTTAATATATTTTTTTCTGTTCTGTTTTGATAAACTTATTGATTAACTGAAATGTTCATAAAGGAGTACTAGCACTCACAATCATGGCAGCATTAGAAACATATAGGTATGATATTTGTGTATTGGCACCAATTCGGATGTGTCGAACTTCGGATATCTCGAATTAAAATGTACGGTCCCGACGACTTCGACACAACGAGTGTGAACTGTAGAATAAAATCTTAATGAATTATAGTCCTTACTCCATGGAATATGGCTGTTTTTCTTGGACAAACAGTGTAGAACCAGATCAGTCAGCACATTCATGCTGTCTAATCAGGATCTACACTGTTCAGTTTTTTATTCGTAACGTTATTTCTGACCAAGAAGCAAACAGTGTAGATCCACGTTTCAACATAATCAGCATGTTATCACTGCCTGTTCAGTCCAAACAGAACAGTAGAGTTGGCCGTCATATACATCAATACTCCAGTTTCATTTTATTCAATTCATCATTTTGTCAGTAGTCTTGGACAGTTTTACTCAGGATAATAGTTTATGACAGACTTTGTCTTCATATAGATAAGCAGGAAAAAAGGAAACAATAGATTATTAGATTTATGTGAAAACTCTTCATTTTGGAGGTTTTATTATGAAAGACATGGTTGCTATGGAAATACAGGAAGGCAGACAAGATTATTGAATACTAATGGATAGGTGCCTCAAAAGCAAAATTAATACTGACTGTCTAACTATATGAATATAAATTGTTGTCGAGAGAGGAAACACAGTAAATGAAAACTGTCAGAGAAAAATGTTATTTCCCCTAGAGAAGAAAAATATTTTGACAAAAAAACAACAAACAGCTTTGACATGTTTTTTGCTCTTTCTTAAGAAATTGTTATGATTGAGTAAAATGCAGGGTTTATTCTTTTTTATATATGGAAAATAAACAACACCATATTTTAGTACTCATTTAAATTATATTTAACCAGTTATAATGACTTGTTGTAATTTTGTGTATTCTCAAGGTAACAGGATTTTAGTTCACTATCAGCTATTGTAAATGGTCTTTTTTCCAGAATCCTGCAGTGTCCAATGTCTGTCAATAATATGCTTCAAACAACATCTCCTCTTAAATTACCACTGGATCGATTTTAACCAAATTTGGCCTGAAACTGATCCTGGTATTGTTCTCTTATTCAAATAATGACCTGGGTTCAACTGTTACACAGCCACAGGGCTTATTAGTAAAATGTTTTAAAATCTTAAAAAAACTAAATTTTGACTGAAGCATCCTTGCCTCTTCTTATGTTGTTTAAATAATCACCCTGGGATGAACCATTTATGAACTAGGAAACCTATCTTAATCATGATAATATAATTTTAAAGCTTGACCATATATTTCAGATTTTATATCTATTTTTATTAGCAGTGCATTTGGTACTGGGAACAAACACAAAACCATCTGTAACCAAATATATGCATTTTTAAGCATGTGCGACCAGTGTAGATCCAAATCTGCCATCACATCCGTGCCGTCTGATCAGGATCTGCACTGGTCGCATTTTGGTCAGAAATAACCTAAAGAATCAAAAAAGCGAACAGTTTATCTAAACTGTTTGCCCATGCAATAAAGGTGTGTCTCTATCGAGGAAAGGGTTAAGGCTTTACTCCATGGATATGGGTAATATCCCATGTGTGAACAGTAAAGATCAGACTGCAGGATATACAGGCTGATCAGGATCTACACTGGTCACACATGGGAGTATCCTTGGAGTAATGGTTAAATGCTTCTTATTAGCACTTTAGTTGACATTTACTGACCTTGACCTTTCAGCATTCATATGGTCATACCGGCAATAATTTAAAAAATGACACATGGTTTTATTTTGCAGGTTCAGTTAGCAGCAGACCGCAGCAGGACGTTTGCCCTCAAGTGCCTTAAGAAGAAACACATAGTGGAAACACGACAACAGGAACATATTTATTCTGAGAAGAAAATCATGATGGAATGTAGATCTCCCTTCATAACCAGGTAACAGCAATGTCATGGTCACTTTCATAATGTATGGACTGGTAGTATGGTATCATGACTTGCTGCATCATAGCTCATTAGGCTTATTAGTACATTCATTTAACCCTTTATTCGATGGGATATTGCTGTTATCCATGGGCAAACAGTGTAGATCCAGGTCAGCCAACAAGTCAGTTCTATCTGATCAGGATCTATAATGTTAATTCTTTGATCGATTAGGTTACTTCTGACCAAGAACCAAACACTGTAGATCATGATCAGATGGTACTGTTTGCACATGTGATAAAACCTGTATATATGGAAGAAAGGGTTAATATAGAAGACTGGGTTCCACTCAAGTTCAAGGCAGAGGGCTACTGCTTTGCTAGATTCATCCTCAACTCAACCAGATGCCCTCTTTGAACTGCCACATCTAACCTTCTGGATCTAATAGCCTCATTGATGACCTTATTTATGACCCTTTTGTCGTAATGCTTTCTTAATAATAGGTAAATGGTTCTTAGATTTGTTCAAATTTTTCAAACCATTTATTTTTAAAGTTAATAAATGATGTGGAATACTGGCAAATGGGGTGTTAATAACATTACCATCCATGCAGGAGTGACACACCCATGAATTCCTGGAAATTAGCACCGGATCAATCTGCACTGCAAAGTGATCTTATCAGCCAACCGATTTAACCCTTTCCTCCATATATCCTTTCCACGACCATAACGTATTTAAAGGTGACAAGATTTTGACTTCCCAAAACCAGACCCTGTTTTACGGGAAGACGCCCGAAACGTATTTAAACGTATAAAAAAATCGCTTTTCAAAACCCGACCCTGTTTTTTTCGTCGGAAACCCGTCAATTTATTTTTCATTTTTAAAAAAGTCCTTACTTTGGTGGCTATTTAAAAGAACACCGAATCATCTATCAGTATTTTAAAACAATTAGTCCTTTGAACGCATCGCATGATATTTTCTCTCAAATATAATTTAGTAAGAAATTGAATACATTTGACATAGATAATCTGATCAGAAAATTAGTAATTTTAAAAAGTTCAATTTTAAGGAAAAAAATCACATTACATGTGTTGCTGTTTCTTCATTTTTCATTGTCAAAATAGAAAAGTGGCTCCAAAACAGTTATTCATTATTTTAAAAAATCTACCTACTAATAACTTAAAAATGACATTTTTTGCAATGGCATAAAAATTACTTACTGTTAATTAGATTAATTAATTTACGGAATTTTACGTTACAGTCTTCCTGTGATAAACCGAATTTTTCACCCATTACGTAAAAGAGCGTTGAAATTAGGGATTTTAACGCACTATTTTTGATATGCATTTTCCACCTTTTTTAAAGAAGAAAGACCGTAACGTTAGATAACGTGTTTTACAGTTATTTATCGGGTTTTAACCATGTTGAAAATTCCGAATTTCATTAAAAGGTAGAATACCAGTAAGGGACAAAAACGTATATGCTTTATTCAAACATACACTTATCAACGGGCATTTAAAAAAAATTACGTAGATTTACGTTATGGGTTTTAAAATCGTGAAAAAAGCACATGTTTAAATATGTTTCGGGCATCCTCCAGTAAAACAGGGTCAGGTTTTGGGAAGTCAAAATTTTGTCACGTTTAAATACGTTACGGACATCCGTCCGGAAAACAGGGTTGGGCGCGGAAAGGTTATACGCATTTTTATGCATGTGCGATCAGTGTAGATCCAGATCAGCCGGCACATCAGTGTAGTCTGATAAGGATCTACACTGGTCGCATTTTGGCCAGAATTAACCTAAGAATCATAAAGCAAACAGTGCAGATCCTGATCAAACGGCACAGATGTGCCGGCTGATCTGGATCTACACTGTTCGCCCACACATTGAAGGTGTGTTTATGGAGGAAAGGGTTAAGATAGAATAGAAGATATTTAATTTCTCTGTACTTAAAACAACTTGGTAAGACTGCCAATATACAGCTGCTGTCATGATGATTTCTAACTGTGAGCTCTTAAAATCAATGTGGACTGCTAGACAGATGATATAAGTGTCATTCTATAAATTAATATGTTTGTGGGGTTTCTTATTAACTGTGTTGTATCCAACATGATTGACATGATTGAAAATTAACTGTTTAAATGCTAACCCCAGGATTGGCCACAGGGATTGGTGTAGACTTCTGCAAAGTCTGACCAGGGCCCAAGATCATAAAATTAAGATTTCAGACCAGTCTCAAATCTTAAGCAACTGATTGACTGAAATGGCAACCAGTCAATGTGCTGTCTGATCAGGATCTGCACTGGTCGCATTTTGGTGAAAAATAACCTAATGAATCAAAAAGCGAAAACAGTTTAAAGATGTGCTGGCTGATCTGGATCTAAACTGTTCTCCCTTGCAATAAAGGTGTATCTATGGAGGAAAGGGTTAAACTTAATCTCTCAATTTTTTTGTTTAAGGTTATACAAGACATTTAAAGACCGCAAGTTTGTGTATATGATGTTAGAAGTATGCCTGGGTGGTGAAGTGTGGACGATACTACGAGATCACGGCAGCTTTGACGAGACGACGTCACGCTTTGTGGTAGCATGTGTTCTAGAAGCATTCCAGTACCTCCATTCTAAGGGTATCATCTACAGGGATCTGAAACCAGAAAACCTCTTGCTCGACACCAGGGGATATATTAAACTGGTATGACTCAATCTTGTGTAGCTGTTGTAGAATGTACGACAAAATTGTTTAAAATCCTATATAGCATTTTATGAAGTGAGACAAATTTGTCTCATAATCTTGACAGGTTAAGTTATCCATTCAATAATTATCTTAGTCTACAATAAGTGTACTAGAAGCATTTTTTTTTAAGAAGTCTAAACATTTTTTGTTTAAAAGTAATGTCAGAAAAGTTTTTCATTTAATATTTACACCCTGTGCTGTTAACCCTCTCCTCCATAGACACACCTTTATTGCATCAACAAACAGTAGATCCAGATCAGCCAGCACATTTGTGACATCTGATCAGGATCTGCAATGTTTGCTATTTGATTTATTTCTGACCAAAAAGCAACCAGTGCAGATCCTGATCAGATGGCACGGATGTGCCGGCTAATCTAGATCTACACTGGTTGCACACGCATTAAAATGTGTATATAGGGAGAAAAGGGTTAAATAATACAGTAACTTTTGTTCTTAAACATCTTACAATTAGGAGACTGGGAAGTAGAACTAATTTTTCTGTCAAGACATTGTGATTGGTGTTTGATTTGTAAATAGAAAATTGCTGATCATGTACATACAGTTAATTCAAGGATATTTGGACGTGGTCAACCGTTATTGATTTAGCTTATTTTTCTTACAAATATTTACTTGGTTTGTTTATTGGAAAGTAGGTGTGATGTAAATGTCATTTTGAGAAGTTGGGTAAGACAGCGTAGCATTGTAACTTACTGGTTACTGACAGGCATTGATCTAATATTTGGATCATAACAGGGAATAAAATGTATTTGATGTTACTTATCAAAGTACATACGTTATCCAAACATAATAATTATTGATGTACTTTTATCTCATTCACTGGCCTTCATGGCATGGGCATTTCATCTTATAAGGATCTGCACTGTTTGCTTTTTTGATTGATGAGGATATTTCTGACTTAAAAGTGAACAGTGTTGATCCTAATCAGACAGCACGAATGTGCTGACTGATCTGGATCTACACTGGTCACACATGCAACTAAATGAGTACGAATAGAGTAAAGGAGAAAGAATTCTGATACATTATTAGTTATTTTCTAGTATAAGAAGATGTTATAGTTATATATGATTGTTGGTTATCCTGACATGGAACTGTCCAGTAGCGGCAAAACTATACAAACTATTGGTCATAACTTTTAAACTCTACCAGATGTTCATTGGTACCACCTGATAACTTTTATTTTCTTCCCTTTGGTTTTATTTTTTTGTCCTTTTCTGTTAATTACAGAGTTGCTGTTGTTGTTGTTTTCAGGTTGATTTTGGTTTTGCAAAGAAGATTGGTTTTGGACGTAAGACCTGGACATTTTGTGGCACACCTGAGTATGTTGCTCCCGAGATTATATTAAACAAGGGCCACGACTTTGCAGCAGACTATTGGTCACTGGGAATACTCATGTTTGAATTGTTAACTGGAAGGTTAGTACAGGCTTTACAGCTTAGATGGGTCGTTAGACTACTTGAACCATAATATGTTTAACCCTTAACTCGTTCCGTGGAAAACTGTAGATCCAGATCAGCCAGCATATCTGTGCCATCTGGTCAGGATCTGCACTTTTCTCTTCTTTATATATTTAGTTATTTCTAACCAAGAAACAACCAGTGTAGATCCTTACCAGATGGCACAGATGTTCCAGCTGATCTGGATCTACACTGTTCGCATATGCGTTAAAATGTGTATATATGGAGTAAAGGGTTAAGCTTCATCACATTTTTCCAGTGTTAGCCTGAACACTTGCTCATCATATAGGATCGTTACTATGTTCAAAAATAAAAATGTTGATGTAATCAAAAATTTGTAAATTTCTTAATTTTATCAATTTTGAGCTTATTATTTATTTATTTATGATGCTTAAATAAACTTTGATGTTTGAAATGGAAAGAAGGAAGGTTTAATTATACATTGTTGTTGTTGATTTTTACACAATCATAAATCTGCACAGATAATATATGAAATACTTCAAACAGAAAATAAACTTTTTTCTCTATTACAGTTGCATATTCTCTGGGGATAAACAAACACAGTGTGACATTATTTTCAATATCTTGCTAATGTGTTGATCAAAAACAATGAAAATCTGCCAAGAAACTCTCTAAGTTATATTTTACATGGTACTGTGTTGATTAATGGGCCCAAGATCATAAAACTAAGTTTTGAGATCAGTCCCAAATCTCAAGGATCTGATTGGCTGAAATGGCGACTGGTCGCCATTTCAGCCAATCAGATGCTTGAGATTTGAGACTGATCCCCAGATTTAGTTTTATGATCTTGAGCAATAGTGTCTCTGAGGGGAAAGCCTGAAACAGGAAAATCTAGAATCATCTTCAAAGTTAACCCCACTTTTCTTTATCTCTTGAGTTAAGTTCATTTATCTCTTGAGTTAAGTTCATTTATCTCTTGAGTTAAGTTCATTTATGACAGTGAGCAAATTTTCATTAGGCTTATGTAATAAAATTCCAACTTTAACCCTTCATATATACGTGATTTTTATGCATGTGCAACCAGTGTAGATCCAGATCAGTTGGCATTTATGTCTGATCTAGATCTGCACTCTTCACACCTTTGTCAGAAATAACTTGATGAATCTAAAAGCGATCAGTGCAGATCCTGATCAGACAGCTGATCTAGATCTATACTGTTCACCCATGCAATAAAGGTGTATCTATGAAGTAAAAGGTTTAATCAAGTTCTGTTGTTAAAGGAGATCATTAACACAAGCAGAATGCTTTGTTTTTCAGTCCACCATTCTCAGGCTCAGATCCAATGAGGACGTACAACATTATCCTGAAAGGCATTGATGTGATAGAATTCCCGAAGAAAATCTCTCGTAACGCTCATGTGCTCATCAAGAAACTCTGTCGGGATAATCCCACCGAGAGACTTGGCTACGGCAAAAATGGCATTGTAGATATAAAGAAAAACAAGTAAGTAAACACATTTCCATATCGAGATTAGTTTTGGCAAAACATTTACATTTATATTGACATAAAATGAAGGATAATAGTAGCAATAAAATTGTTTATTCGAAGGAAGGGTAAAATTGATGTTGTTTGTCAGAATGCTTGGATTGGCTTTGATTGTCAGGATGTTTTGATTGCCTTAATGTATTTTCCTCGGAAAATGTTATGGCAATTACTTGTTATACATTGTTTATGACTTTTGGTCTATACATTCACAAGGTTTGCATGCAATAACCCTTTACTCCAAGGGATAAGCATGTTGTAACATTGACGAACAGTGTAGATCCAGATCAGCTGACACATCCATGCCATCTGATCAAGATCTACACTGTTTGCTTTTGATTCATTAATGTGTTTCTTGCAAAGAAAAAAACAACCGGTATAGATCAAGATTGGATGGCATGAATATGCACATATGAACATATGATAAAACCCACATATATGGAGTAAAATGGTAACTGAGTAGGATTGTTATGCCAAAAATGTTGACAGTGTGCATGGTTGGCAGGGTTTGTTTTTGTCAGTATTTACAACATTCTTTCATGGCTACCAACCATAATAGGCTTTGAGTTGGTGCATGAATACTTTCCCTGTAGCCTTTCATCTCTTATTCATGATATATGTGGTAGTTGTAGCTAGTCCCAGTGTTGATATAATACAAAATATCGATCAGTACAGAGTAAAGGATGGACCTTCAGCTGTGGTCAAGTTTGATGAGTAATCACTAGTGACTATGTTTTAACAGAAATAAATATTCCTTGCCTTAATGCTGTTGTATATATTGTTTATCTTTTTTATAATAACTATAATACCAAGGATGCAATTTATGCCCTATGTCACACCAGTGTAGATCCAGATCATCCTGCACATTCTTGGATGATCTGATTAACTCAGTTTGCCTTTATATTTGTTATGGTATTTCTGATAAAGATACCAGGGCTTTTTGTCACTGCTGGGGGAAGGGGCCCATGCCCTATAATTTTGGGGAAAATAGCATGTTTTTTTCTCTGAAGGGGAATGAAAAAACCTGAAGTAAAGTTACTTTTGGGGAAAACTGCATGATTTTAAAGAAAATTTCTGAGAGGAAGGCACCCACAAACGGCCCCTACTAAAGAAGGAAAAAAAAGCCCTGGATACTGTGTTGCACAAGGGATATCAGCCGTATTATACATAATGAATTAAAAGCTTAACGTTTCATATAAATTTCATTTGTTTTTACAGATGGTTCCAAGGGTTTGACTGGACTGGTTTACTGCAGCGCACAATGGTACCACCTCTGGTTCCCAAGGTAACTTCCTCTATAAGTTTTTCACATTTTCCTGGTGCCGGGCACAAGGCAGGGGCCTTAAAAGGAATGGACATCATTAAAAAATATTTACAAATGTTGCAAAGAATTTTCATACATAAATTACATTTAACTTAACTTAATGTAAACCATTGCGCCCATAGGCGTATTCAAGTAAATAGGTTCAACGGTGACAGCAAATTCAAGCTGAAATTTTATGCAGACTGCATGCTCCATATTTTACGAATATTGAGCGCTTTTTTGTATGTTCTGATGTAATTTTGAAGCTTTAAAGAAAAGAAACACCATCCAACAAACAAAGAACAACACTGCTGCTAGTCACACTGCTGAGTTCATTAGATAAGCATGAGGCATTCAATTTTGTGAATGAAAAGTCGTGCGGCTTGCAAAGTAGTGCTGATATTAAAAGTCCATAAATTCTTCATTTTCTCCATTATATTGAGAAAATCAACAAAAAGTAACTGCAGACTGATAAATATTCATTGAATAATCATAAGATTATTGACTATAATCCCTGATTATCATCGTGATTTGGCTAGCTGGTTTCCCCACCATTTATAAAAAGAACAATTACAAAATTAAATAAACCTGCGCTTGCATCAATTTGAAAATATCTGTATGATATATAGTTTCAAGTTTTGGTAGCAGATACTAAACATATATTTGAAATGAAATGAGGAAAATCATTGTAGTTGAAAGCTAAAAAACTACATTTTCAGTTAAAAACATACAACCTATCATACATGTATGTCACCTGTTGAGCAAGTTTAATTTATACACTTGTCCCTGTTAAGTAATGCGCGTGCTTTAACTGTATGACACATTTTCAAAACTATTTCTGGTACTATTATTTCTGGTATTTGCTGAACAAGATTATTTTCGAGCGACAATCTAACGAGAATATTATCTTATACATATTTTTAATGACCAAGCACATTGGTCGGCTTTACACACTTCGACTTCAGTTTCTGAGGTACATGTACCTTTCGGTCTGCTAATGCCAGAGATTTCTCAAAGGTGGTTCTCTAGGATAGCTACAAATTCACTTGGAAATGAGCGCCATCAGTAACTCACTGTCAGCTGCTAGACTATACAGTACTGAGAACCAGACATGTCACACTTAAGCATTTTAATTAAGTTTCCTTCCAACGCGGACACTCTTTCAAAGCTTTCAATGCTTTGATTAATTATTTTTAATTCTTTAGACTTGCATTTAACATTTTGTATACTTTTTAATATACAATATAAATTTAAAATATTAAAGTTATCAAAGTGGTAAAAAAAAAGATTTAGAAAAAATAATGAAAATAACATCCATTACTTGAACACATGAATTTATCATGGAGACTAGGGCTGATGGTTATAAAGCTGAGATTGGAAACCAGTCTCAAATCAAACCAGTCACCATTTCAGCCAATCAGATGCTTGAGATTTGAGACTGGTTTCTATGCTCAGTTTTATAACCTTGGGCATAGGTCCCATTTTCATGTGACGTGATTTGGATTGATTTACTATGTTGTCAAGTTATAATATTGTCCAACCAGTTAGGGTCCTTTCCTTTGTGCCCTGCATCACCTGTATTTATGAATATATTATTATGCTTAGTCTGCTTTGCATGCAGATTTCTCCTCTTGTAGATTTTTTTTCTTTCTAGAAAACATTTGTATAAATATTAACCCTTTCCTCCAAATATACGCATTTTTAGGCATGTACAGCCAGTGTAGATCCAGATAACCAGCATATTTGTGCCGTCTGATCAGGATTTGCAGTGGTCACATTTTGGTCAGAAATAACTCAACAGATCAAAAAAGCAAACAGTTAAGATCCTGATCAGACGGCACAGATGTGCCAGCTGATCTGGATCTAAACTGTTGGCCCATTCAATAAAGTTGTATCTTAGGAGGAAAGGGTTAAATCATCACTCATTGTTAGGGTATTTTGTTTATCACTTTCATTTGCAATAAAGGAAGCTTAATATAGTAAAAACTCATCAGTTCAGTAATCCTAATAGATATGCATTGTGTCTTATAAAATGAGGTTGCTCTTTATTTTAAAGTAAAAAGTAATGCAAAACATTTAAGTGGGACTCTTTAATGGTGTTGTCTTAACGACAGATTCACTATATATTAACTATTTACTTCATGGATACCACTTTTATGGCCTGGGCATTAAGTTTAGATACAGATCAGCTGTCATTGCTGATCAGGATCTACAATATATGCTTTTACAGATTCATCAGGTTATTTCTGAGCAAGAAGTGACCAGTGCAGATCCAGATCAGATGGCATGGATGTGCTGGCTGATCTGGATCTACACTTGCCCCTCACATGATTAAACCTGTATATATGGAGTAAGGGGTTAAGAGATAAATGGAATTTACTTATATATCAGTATGATTAGTTCTGGCAAATGAAAAAAGTGAATTTATGTAAAAATGTTAATGATTAAAGAATGTAATTTTAAAACATAGTGTATTATAAGAATTAACACAGTATATATGCGGTTGTATGCTTTTAAGTGTGTAGTGTTTGCAGTCTTTCTGTTTTCTTGTCTGTTTTTACAACTTATATTAATATTATTTATAACCAGAATGAAGTAGCATAAACAAATTTTAACACAGTGAGCTGCTTTAAGCCACACAAAGGAGTAAAATTAATTTGAAATTTTCTTAGAAGTCAAGCCTCATCTAAACACCATCAGTTTTAGGACACCATTTTGTGATTAACCCTTTTCTCCATATAAACGCACTTTTATGCATGTGTGACCAGTGTACATCCAGATAAGCCGGCATGTCCATGCTGTCTGATCAGGATCTGCACTGGTCACATTTCGGTCAGAAATAACCTAATGAATAAAAAAAGCAAACAGTTAAGATCCTGATCAGACGGCACAGATGTGCCAGCTGATCTGGATCTACACTCTTCGCCCACTTAATAAAGGTGTGTCTATGGAGGAAAGGGTTAAGTTTGCTGGAACTGATTGCATTTGACTGAGTTTGCAACCAGTGTAGATCCACATCACAGGCAAACCCACTTTGTGGAAATATTTCATTTGACCCTGGAATATTTTGTGGAAATGTTTAGTTTAAATTAGTATAAATTAACAGTTACTATTAAACAATTGAACAACTAAACAGAAGCAGAAGTTTCAAATTAAACAGGACCAAATATGTTATACAGTAATTAGTACAGCTCTGAGTGGATCAGCTATGACCCTTTCCTCCATATATATGCATATTTACGCGTGTGCAACCAGTGTAGATTCAAATTAGTTGGCATATTAATGCCATCTGATAGTGATCTGCACTGGTTGCTTTTTGGTTGGAAATGACCTAAAGAATCAAAGGGAAGAGTGCAGATCCAGATCAGACTGCACAGATGGATCTGGATCTACACTGTTTGCCCATGCAATAAAGGTGTGTATTATGGAGGAAAGGGATAAAAGTAAAGAACCTTTGACCCCTGGGCTCTGGGTTAGAACCTACTATTTCTGGGTTCTGGATTTCAGGATTGTTTTACATGGACAGGGGTTTTATGCATTCTCTCTATCAAGAACAAAACAGTTATTTGCTTGCCATCATACTTTGTAGCTAAGCAAGCAGTTACTAAGTTCATTAAACTGTGGTTGTAGACCAGTCTCCATCCTACAACAGATAATAGGCCAAACATGAGCTTGTTTTTTAACCCTTTCCTCCTTAGACACATCTTTACTGCGTGAGCAAACAGTGTAGATTCAGATCAGCTGGCACATCCGTGCTGTCTCATCAGGATCTGCACTGTTCGCTTTTTGATTTGTTAGGTTATTTCTGACCAAAATGCGATCAGTGCAGATCCTGATCAGATGGCACAGATGTGGATCTACACTGGTCGCACATATGTAAAAATGTGTATTTATGGAGGAAAGGGTTAAGTGCTAAATTAATATCATTTCTATTATTGTAAGACAGTCCCTCCATTGTTCCCAGGGGTCTATGACAGAAATGTGTTCAGTGAACAGTGTAGACTCTGATCTGACTGGTGGAGGCACACATGTTTCAAATGCTGTGCTTAGCACTTGGCCCTATGATCCATATAATGATATCTTTTTTATTGCACATCCATTCCATGAATTTCCATCTGATCTAGATCTACACTGGTTGCTTTTTCGTGAGAAAATATCTAATAAATTGAAAGCACATTGCAGATCCTGATCAGATGTCACTGAACTGAATCTATGTTGTTTGCCCGTAGGATAACAGCCATATGCCATGGAGTAAAGAATCAATCACCAAAATTATCAGCCACACTTTGAGAATGGTCTATCACAGTTTTTATGATCTTGGGGCTATGCAAATGTAAGATATTGCCCCAAAATTATACAACTGAGAATGGAAACCAGTCTCAAATCTCAAGGATCTGATTAGCTGAAATGGTGACTGGTCACCATTTCAGCCTATCAGATGCTTGAGATTTAAGACTGGTTTCTAACCTCAGTTTTATAATCTTCAGCCATTACTTCAACAAACAAATCACTTTCTGCACACAAACTGTTGAGATTTAAAGAACATACATGTACTCATATTTAGTTGTATGACTTGTAGTGTAATTCAGATAACGTAAGTTCTTGCTCATATATCCTTGACAGTATCTTATACTCCCCGGGTTCAGTAACTGCTGCTGCCAGAATGGTCTTTGGACAGAGGTTGACTTTTGGGTATTTTGTTTAGCTTTCTCATGAACGGGCTTTTTTTCTGTTTAAAAAAACAACAAAGTTTGTTTTTTCACATAGCAACATTGGATCTATTAACATACAGATCTCAACTTGGTGTGTATACAGTTGTGAGTTATTAAAAATTAGCTTTAATTAATATATAAAACAGATTTGAAAAATTTAGTACCCTATATGTTTTTAGGAAAGAATTCCAAAAATGCACATAATGACTAGCAATTATGATTTCCTTTATAGATTCATTTCTATGTCAAAATAAATGTTTAAAGTAACCCCCAAGTTGAGGTCATTACAATTTGGACAGAGAAAAGCTAAAGATTATTTACATGTTGCTTAAAAAGTGCTCCTCAGAGATGCTTAAAAAGCTGTTGTTCTGGTAAATAATTTAGAAGGAAGTGAAGCAAAAGAGAAAAATACCAAAGAAGTTTAACCCTTTCCTGTACAGACTCACCTTAATTGCTAGGGCGAACAGTTTAGATCCAGATCAGCCGGCACATCCGTGCCGTCTGATCAGGATCTAAACTGTTCGCTTCTTGATTCATTAGGTTATTTCTGACCAAAATGCGACCAGTGCAGATCCTGATCAGACGGCACGGATGTGCTGGCTGATCTGGATTTACACTGGTCGCACATGCGTAAAAATGCGTATCTATACAGGAAAGGGTTAAGCCTTTACTTCGTATATATGTGCTATATCGCCTATGTGACCAGATTGCATGGATGTGCAGGCTGATCAGAATCTGCTCTGTTTGCTACTTTGTCAGAAATATGTTACTAAATCTAAAAGTGAACAGTGTAGATCCTGATGATAGATTGCATGCATGTGCCAGATGATCTGGATCTTTACTGTTCACCCAGACAATGAAAGTTGTATCTAAAGAGTAAAGTGTTAATATGCCAACCTTTTGAAATTATTTGCTATAGTTGTTATAACATGTGTTTGTCATTGATCAGGAGGATCATTCTAGTAGATTTGTTGACTGGAAAAAGGTGAGAACACTTGTTCATGACCTTTGACCTAAGATCATGACCTTGGCATTCAGTTGGGGTTTTGACCTACATGACTGGCAAATATTTACTCTGTACCCAGAATCCCCAGGTGTTTTTGATGGATAAAATCTTGTTAACCCTTTACTCCATAGATATGTTCATTGTGGCCTGGGTGAACAGTGTAGATCCAGATCAGCCAGCACATCCCTGCTGATTTAATAGTTCATTTCAGACCAAGATGTGACCAATGTAGATCCAGATCAGATGGCATGCATGTGTTGGCTTTTCTGTATCCACAATGTTTGCTAAATAATTCATTAGCTTATTTCTGATCAATGTAGATCCAGATCAGATGGCAAGGATGTGTCAGCTTATCTAGATCTACACTGTTTTCCTACATTATAAAGGCCTAGATACAGCTATACGGAGTAAAGGGTCAATGATGCAAGCTACATTGTTTTAGTTATGTACAGGAACCAGAGGGTTAGATACATGTAGTGATTCCTTGTTTGTTCCTCTGTCTATTCATCACAAATCAATAGTCTAAAGCATATTTTAGCAACCTCTGCAGGTTAATTTTCATTTGTTAAAAGTCATAAAGAGGAGATTTTACCTACCTATTTATTCAATGTTGTCTAAGAATCATGACCCTGAATAAAATGGTAAGGTCACACTTGAACTTCAGAGGTAAAAAAAATGTGAAAACTCATGTGTATAGAGCATTATAAACTTTGCACGGTACCTTTAAAAAAGCTGTCTCAAGCTTTACATCACAACTATTCAAGTATCCTTAGCTAAACTTTACATAGATTTTTAACATCAAAAATGATAATTTTTCAAACAGCCTTTTAATGACAAAAATATGAAAGCAGTTGTTTACATGGTCAATAATGTTGTAGTGAATGTGAGTTCTATATAGAAATGAAGACCAATAGCCTGGCAAGTAATTAACGCTTTCCTCCGTATATATGCATTTTTCGTAGATCCAGTTCAGCTGGGACATCCGTGCCATCTGATGAGGATCTGCACTGGTCACATTTTGGTCAGAAATAACCAATTGAATCAAAAAGGAACAGTTTAGATCCTGATCAGATGGCACCAATGTGCCAGCTGATCTGGATCTAAACTGTTCGCCCGAACAATAAAGGTGTATCTATGGAGGAAAGGGTTTAGGACATTTGACAACTTGCTTCTTGTTGAGTCTGATGGTGACTATTTCAACAATTTGACAAAGTAAAAGGATAAAGAAACAAATTTAAACATTGGAACTTTAACAGTACAGTAATTTTGAATTCATTAATATTAGTGATTGATGTTACATCTTGTCAGCTGGGAATGTCTATGCTTCTGTATGTTTATCAATACAGTATAATGTATTTTAACCCTTTCCACCATAATATTTTTATATGCGCATTTTTACGCATGTGCGACCAGTGTAGATCCAGATCAGCCAGCACATCCGTGCCATCTGATCAGGATCTGCACTGTTCACATTTTGGTCAGAAATAATATAACTAATAAAAAAGCATACAGTTTAGATCCTGATCAGATGGCATGGATGTGCTGGCTGATCTGGATCTAAACTGTTTGCCTATGCAATAAAGGTATATATATGGAGGAAAGAGTTAAACAATTGAGACACACCATGATTAAAACAAGGCTTATTGACTTTGAGACAAGTGTAGATCCTGATTGCACACTTTTGTTCCAAAAAAATCATAGAATGTTTACTGTATGTACTATTTCTTTATTCTGTTTAATATTATATGGGTTTTATCACATGACATTGTGCAAACCATGATGTGCCAGCAGATCTGGATCTTCTTTGTTGGCCCATGCCATAAAAAGTCGTTATATAAAGTAAATGTTAAGAGAATGCTTCTCTGACAGAATGGTAGCACACTGTAGACCTTGATTACATAGTGTGGATGCTCAGGCTTATGTGGGTCTACACTAGTGGCATAGATAATATGATATATTTTGTCATGGTGTTTCACATAAACTAAAACATATGGCCCCAAGATTATAAAGCTGGGAATGGAAACCAGTCTCAGATCTCAAGAATTTGATTGGCTGAAATGGCAACTGGTTGCCAATCAGATGCTTGAGAGTTGAAACTGGTTTCAAACCTATGTTTTATAATCTTCAGCAATGAAATCATCAGCTTGATTGCTTGCAAGTTAAATGAGTGATAAGTTTCTATGTTTTAGTTTTTTGTAGACTTATTATCCTTTACTCCATATATACGCATTTATCACATGTGTGACCAGTGTAGATCCAGATCAGTGGGCATATACCTGCATTCTGATCAGGATCTGCAATGATTTGGTTAGAAATAACATAATTAAAGTAGAAGAAATAAGGCAAACAGTGCAGATCCTGATCAGATGGCACAGATGTGCCAGCTGATCTGGATTTACATTGTTGGCAAATGCAATATAGGTGTATGTATGGAGGAAAGGCTGATAATAGTGTATGTATGTACAATGTGTACCCTGGGCTTTGGCAGATCCTTAAACAGATTTTCCCCAGAAAAAGACCACCAAAGGTAGCGCTGGAGTTTAACCTATTTTACACACAGTCATGTTTACTATTACTCACATTTTTTCTATATATACTATATAAGTAATTCTTGGGTTCTATGAAAAAACTTTTGGTATGCATCTGCCATCTGTTTTAGTTGATGTCTAAAAAGCATATTTAACCCTTTACTCCATATATACACTTTTATGGCTTGAGCGAACATTGTAGATCCAGATCAGCTAGCACATCTGTACTGTCTGATCAGGATCTGCACTGTTCGCTTACTTTATTCAGTTATTTCTGATTAAAAATCAAACAGTAAAGAGTTTGATCTGACGGCACGGATGTGCTGGCTGATCTGGATCCACACTGGCTGAACATGTGTAAAAACATGTATATATGGAGTAAAACTGTGTAAAACTGGATTGAGAATCTTGGCAGATTATTTTGAAGTCCTCAGAGAAGCTATTAGCTTTTTTTTCTGAAGAATAGATAACTAATACATTGTATTTTAAACACTTTCGATATAGAAGTATTATTTTTCTTTTTATTAATAATTTTTAAAAATCTTTTTCAATATACCCCAGAATCTTAGCTCTCTTTCATTAATTTTGACTTTCTTTAGGTTTTTTCACTTAACACAAATATGCATTACCCTTTACTCCATGGGATCTGACTGTAATTTGTGGGCGAATTATGTAGATCCAGATCAGCTTGCAAATCTGTGTGATCTGATAAGGATCTACACTGTTCTTATTTTGATTCATTAGGTTATTTCAGACCAAGAAGTGAACGGTGTAGATTCTGATCTGACGGCACAGATGTGCCAGCTGATCTGGATCCACACTGCTTGCGCACACAATAAAACCTTTATATGGAGTAAAGAGATAAAAACTGACCCTGCATTATAAAGTTGTAATCAAGATACCCAAGCTTTCAAGCAGCTTAAATTTATGTGCTGCATTCAATCAATTTGCTATCTAAAACTATTGTTTTCAGGAATTTACAGTAAAATATTCCTTATAAATGTTAGTTATTTCTGTTCACAGGAACTGCTTTCTAATAGCTTGCAGTTTTACCATTGAGAGTGACAGCTCTTGAGAGTGACAGCTCAATTTGTCAGATGTTTATTAGAAAGAGTTATTTCAGTTTAATTCATGCAGCTAGTACATAAATAGAATATAAAAAAAAACAACATTTGAGTTTTGTCTAGCATTGTACAATGAAGTTTTAGATGTTCAGAATTAAATAGAATTCTGTAATAATGATATTATCATTATCTCCAAACATTCTATCAAATGATAATGTTTCTTATGATCTTGGGCCAAGGAAAGTTCTATTTATTGATATATTTGATAAGACATCTTACTGTTTCTTTGATATTCTTTAACCCTTTCCTCCATAAATACACATTTTTACGCATGTGCTACAAGTGTAGATCCAGATCAGCCAGCACATCCATGCTGTCTGATCAGGATCTGCACTGGTGACATGATGGCCAGAAATTACCAATCAAATAGCGAACAGTTTAGATCCTGATCAGATGACACAGATGTGCCGGCTGATCTGGATCTAAACTGTTCGCCCATGCAATAAAGGTGTATCTATCACATGGGCAAACAGTGTTGCTCCAGATCAGCTGGCACATCCGCAATTCTGATCAAGATCTTCACTGTTAGCTTTTTGATTCATTAGAATATTTCTAACAAAGATGGGACCAGTGCAGATTCAGATTTGGCTGCACAGATGTGTTGGCTGATCTGGATCTACTAAGGTTGCATAGGCGTTTAAAGCATTATAAATGGAGTAGAGGGTTAAACTTCTACTGGTGCACGAGTATTATCAGACAAAAAAATGTGCTTTTTGGAATATGGTTGATATGCTACAGAAAACTTACATAATTAGTATAAAAACTTTAGTGCTTGACCATGCTTGAGACCAGAAAATCATGAGGAAACAATGCACAGTACTAGATGCTCAAGGAATTTAATAAATTACCATTAATTTGATAATTGATTATAGAAGTATCTGACAACTTTTTAAAATCTCTATAAAGGCAGAAAAAGATTTTTAAATATGTTAGGTTCAATTTTTTTTTAAACATGTTTGTTTTCATTTTTAGAAAGGGACTAATGTGGAATGATAAAAATTCTTTGAATGTTAAAATAATTATTTTAATTATTATGATTTAAACAATCTTTTATGTAATAATTTTGAGTACTTTTCAGGTAGGTAGTTGGGCACTTAGCAAATTCAAAATTGTCAAATGCTTTTATAACATAAGCATTTTATTTTCCTTTCTTAACTCTTAAAATACTGATCCATTTTATCAGTTAAAAGTATTTCAAGCATTCGTTATTATGGTTGTTTAAGTCTGAAAACCCGAATGTTGTTTCATACCCCTCCTTCACCCTTAAACAAAGTTTGGAAGGTATATATACCATTATTATGCATCAGCTTGTGGGGTCATACTTTGTCCAGATCATAAGTCAAGAACAAATTGAGATTTTTTTTGTATATTGGTCTCAGAAATAATGAAGATATATATGTATAATTTGAATGTATTTCAGGTGAAGGGTCCTGCAGACTACAGCAACTTTGACCATTACCCCAAGTCACTGGAGGTCCCCCCTGATGAGCTGTCTGGCTGGGATGTGGACTTCTGAACAACTCTCTCATCTATCTGTGATATATTCTACCTACAGGTTTGCAGTTTTTGTTAATATGACTGAATTCTATTCAGAGTTTATGAAAAATAATGGTTACCTTAATTTATGTGGTGTTACTTTGGCAGGCCATGGGAAAAGGTTTATTCAGTGAGATTGTTTTACATTTTTGGTTATTACTATGTTTGGAAAGAACTTACAATTATGAATTTTTTCTCAATGTATATGTGATTTTGTTATACATTTTGACTAAATAGGTTTTTCTTCTCTGCAAATTTTATAATAAGCAATATCATCTGCTTAATGTTGTTTTTTCAAGGAATAACATCCATTTCCCAAAGATACGTTTTCTCCTGATGAGCCCATTTATGGAACAGAATCAAACAATTCTCAATTATAGGACAAAAACCTTCAAAGTCTCTTCATAGGGCTTCCATGCCCTCAGATAATAAAAGATAATGCAACATTTTTTTCCCAGACATTGTCTTTTTCAAATATTTGATTTACTTCAAAATTCCAAGTTAATTTCTGGTATCTGTAAACCACGCCCAGTAAACATTCGCTCCACAACCAAAAAGAGAACATAACAAAATGAGCGAAAACCACTTCCGGGATTGAGCGAAAGCAGACAAAAAGTGATTATGACCAACTTTTTTCTCTTTATAAGACAGAAAGACGAATTTTTTTAAAAATCGGGGAATGTAGGGCCTTGTAAGGATGATGAAGCTTCACGGAAAATACGTTTATATATTTCAAACATGTAAATTGTTCCGGCTAGAACTTTTTTCCCAGGGAACAATGATGCATGTTTCTTTACAAACTTGTCATTTCGACTTAATTTTGTTCTTTGATTGCTTTTAAAAATTGTTTCTGTGTTTCGTGTCAATCGAATACCGGTGGCTAGTGACTGCTGTACAGATTTCGGATGGTGTAATACCTCTTTTAACGATTTATGTTCATTTTTCAAGAAGTGTATGAGCGAAAGAGCTAGTTGCGGAGCGAAGCATAGGAGCCAGAGCGAAGACATAACACCAGCATACCTGGTTGTTATCTTAAAACTTGTTCACTACACATGTGGATTTTTCATGTACATGTGTTACAGCTCCGCGACATTTCAATATATGAACTTAATGTCCATTTATGTGAAACAATGTTGCAACGAGGAGTTTCCAATAATCTTTTTTTATCACACTAACATTTATTTAGCTTAGGATTTCAATGAGTAAACGATAAGCACCAGTACATGACAATTCTAGTTTTCGCGCATTTACCTGGGGTACATTAATACTGATATTCCGTTCGCATAAGGATATATTGTTATACCATATTATGAAAACATTTCTATTTCTGTCATTTTACGCCAGTAAATTAAATAAAATAAAATAAGTAAATTAAATATCATTATCGTATCTAAAGCTAGTAAATATCAATATATATTAAATTGATATTTTTGTAATAAAAGCAAAGATGCAGGTTGTTTTTTTTAATCTGAAAAATAGTCTTCTGAATTGTGTGGGTTTCGCAGTGACAGTGTGATATAAATCGCCCGCCGTTTACTTATCATGTTTTCGTCATAACACGGTATTTTACTCTATTTAGTCAACAGTTTTTAGAAATAATATATGTGTCTTGAAATTTTATATCTGATCATACAGATATGAACGTTTTTCTATAAATAAAATGTTTACACTTAAAATAGATACTATATTCGTTTTCATTATAATATGCTTTAAAGGAGTGAGGTACACTTTATAAGGATAATTGTAATTGTTTATATACATCCAGTGTTTAAATGTCACTTTCATAAACATTTACTTACTTACTTTGAAATATACCCGGAGCTTGTCGATCAAATTTAAATCTTTAATATATAGATTTGATCTTGTATTTGTGATCAATGAGAAACGAAAACAAAAGCATTCCTGTCGAATAGTTTTATAATCTTTTTATTTTAAACAGATTGCTATTCTGTCATAGTTCTTTAGATCATGAAGAAATGTGTTTTTCTTCTTCTTTGAGGATAGGAAATAGCATTTTCTCTTGCACCCTTTTATAGGCTCCCATCTGAAAGAATCAAAACAGACCACAAGTAACTTAAATATTATTGAAAACGGTTTCTTTTTGCAACAACATCATTTAAAATAAATTCATTAAAATATGTGAAAATAAACATATGAAACAGTTGTAGAAATATTGCATACTCAGTTTAGGTAAGCTTATTTATGGACAGAAGCAGGAATGCATATTACTGCCCCACTCCGCCTAGCCCCATGCTGAGTAAAACTCATTATGTACACTTATGAACCAGGGATTCTAAAATCGTCGGCAGGCCGGTCATTGACCAATTTTCGGTAAGAATGTCCGATTGAAATTTCAAAATTGGTAAAATAATCGGTCATGAATAGTGGCCCATAAATTGTTACAAAAATTACCAAAATGTACATTTTTTACATCGGTCATGATTAGTGGCCCATAAATTGTTACAAAAATGACCAACATGTACATTTTTTCACAGCTTAATCAGCTATTAACCTGTCAATTATCGAATTCACAACTCTGCTACCATGACTACCACGACTACACGTCCCGTGAAAAGCCTGCGGCATAGACGGGATGTGGTCGGTCTCATTTGAACTGCGCTAGTCAGGCTCTTAACGTACACAAATAAAACAGCATTTTATTGAAAGAAGTGTTAGTCCGATGTGCGTTATTCTGAATGACCGCCGATCGAATAAAATAAAGTACGTTTAAAAATGCTGTTTCGCAAGTTCAAGAAAACTTCTACAATGCGGATTTTAGTTAAATTGATTGCCATTCACAGCAAAGTTGAAAGGCTCAAATGAATAGATACTTAATGTGAAAATTAATCGAGTAACCGGCTTGCTTACTTAGGGCCATAACGATTCAAATAATTCTAAATTTACAAAAATCTACGTACGCAACATTTATTTCCGGCTCGGAAATAAATGTTGCATACACAGACTCGTGTAAGTTCTTACAGATTCAAGAATTACTCATTCATGACATAATCGACGTATATTTACGTAAAGCGAATACTTGCCTCCCGTAATTCCGAGAGTTAATACATGTTCAATGAACTAAAAAATCCACTTCACAATCGCTATGAACACTGCTGTAGATTACTATTTTGAACTGTTACGTCACGTTTTAATGCATGGGTTGCTGGTGTTTTACAACAAAGACGCCGTAAACTTCAAACGTCGCGTGCCGCTCTTATAAATCGATCAAAGAATTTTTTCGTCTACAGAACGAAAATCATGAAATTAATCTGTTGGAAGGTTGTAGGATATCGCCGAGGAGAATTTATGTTGTAAGGGAGGAATGAACTGGGGGTCGGGAGAGTTAAGTGCACTGAACGCGGGACCGGAAGTCGCAGTTCGTGCGGACCGGAAAGCGCTGTTCGTGCAAACCGGAAGTCGGGAAATAGTCAATTTTGGCGCGAATGTCCAATTGGGAATTTGAAATTTTAGAATCCCTGATATGAACTATTCTTTTAATCAATCACAAACAAAAGCTTATATATTGCGCTGAACAAGGAATCTTCAATGAAAGTGTTAACAAACAAGTTAAAACTATGCAATA